>SJYA01001464.1:347329-424210 GCA_006410615.1 Neotragus moschatus
ATATAAGTTAAATAAGCAGGGTGACAATATACAGCCTTGACGTACTCCTTTTCCTATTTGGAACCAGTCTGTTATTACCCTCATAAAATAGAAAAACTTTCTGCAGTAATGCTTCTTGTTGTTTTGAATACAGCACAACCCAATTAAAAATAAGGTTTGTTATTAAAGTTGTATTACATAGTGATTAAGGCGTGCGCTCTGGAATCAAACAGCTTTGGGTTTGAACCCTAGTCTACCACGTGCTGGCTTAAAACTTCTGAGGCTTCATCTGTAAAATATGGGTAGTAATTCCTACTCTCTTGAATTGCAATGAAATGTAAATTGAACACATTGAAGCTGTTTTTAAGGAACTTAGGCTAGTAGAAGACCTGGCACATTGTAAACGGAAGCAGTTATTATCACATTTCATGATTCAATCACGTTTTCTGTACAGGCAGGCTGCCATCGTAATGGTGGGTATGAAGGGTAAGGCAGCACAGACGGGCTCCCCTTGGTAGATCACCCCTGGCCTTCCGAGGCTGGCTGTATGGTAGGCCTCCAGATCATAGCCACAGTACCCTGGCCATGCGCCTGAGCTCCATCAGCATCTTGCCCTCCTTCTGTGCACTCAGCATTTCTGTTATCCAGAATGGAGAAGATCCAGGTGGACTGCTTCATCACCGTTTGATGCTCTCCTGTCACACCTCACCTCATCAGTATTTAGCTTAAGCTCCCAACTCTGGTCCAGTCAGATCTCTCTCAACACAGAATGCCCAGGGCAGTAGCAGCTTAAACAGAAATAACCATCAACACTATTTTCCATTATGGGGCTTCCCTATAGCTCAAATGGTAAAGAATCTGTCTGCAGTGCAAGAGACCAGGCTTCAATCCCTGGGTTGGGAAGTTCCTCTGGAGAAAGGAATGGCAATCCACTCCAGTATTCTTGCCTGGAGAATTCCATGGACAGACAAGCCTGACAGGTTGCAGTCCGTGGGGTTGCAGAGTCGGACACGACTGAGCAACTAGCACACACACGCAATGAACACACATACACTTTCCTTCAAAAGGGACTGAATTCGTGGCAGACTTGGAATGTTGCAGATGCCTCTTCCTCATTTCTCAAAGCGTGACTCTAAAGATTCACCCCTCTGATTTGTTTTTATGGGAAACTACCTGCTGAACAGTCAGATTCTTTAGGAATATTTCAAGTAACATTGGGGGCAAGGTTTAACCACCTTCTCACAATTATAAACATGAAATCTCCCCTTTAGAGTTAGACAGACAAATCCTTGAGGGTTTCTTATACAAAATGCTCCAGATGATGGCCATTTCTCTCAAAAATCACTTCCATTTTTTTGTTATATGCTTTCAGTTATCCTCAGTGGGGAGGAAACTTTGACATTCTTCGACTCCAGGGCAGTCTTTTGTCTGCCTGGTCCCCTAGAAGCAGGCAGACTGGCATCAGGCAGGGCCAGGATTTGTGCAGTATTTCTGTCCCCATCTAGGGAGGTTTCTTACAATATCTTGCTTACTTGGTAAATTTTGCTTCATCTTCTTTGTCCAGCATTTGCATGCTTTCAAAAATAATTGTTCATTAGCTCACTCCAGAAATCCACACAGGGTATTTCACAATAATATTTAAGCACTGACAAAGTGTTTAAAATAGTATGTATTTTAATCATTCTTTAAAGGAGACAAGATTAGGGTTGACCCTTTAAATACTTAATTCTTACCTATGATTTGAATGAGCACTCATGCTTCTATTTTTTTCAAGATATTTAAAATAGATTATTATAGAAAATTTCATAGATACATTGGAGAGAATAGTATAATGAATTTCCAAATATAGAGCTAAAAAATTTAACAGTACCATTTTTATCATGTTTCACCTAATTTTGGGCAGGGCATTTGAAAATTAAGTCACAGCCACCAATGTGTTTCCTCTCCTAAATACTTCAGTGTACTCTCTAAAACTAGGAACATTTCTTATGTACCCACAGGACCACTGTTACATCTAATGCCCAGTTCATATTTAAATTTCTGTAAGAATCCTCTACATTTTTTCAGTTGGTCACTTTTAATTAGCCAAAGAACAAATATCCCTCTTCTATTTTTCAACTACAGTAACTGTAATAAGAACATGAAACAATGGAAACTTCCCTTGATTAGTGTTTTATATGATGATTAGATATATTTTCTTTTTCCCAATATTTAATATGAAAATTTTCAAGCATACAGACCAACAATACAGAACAATTAAAAGAATTCTTCAGTGCATACCTGTTTACATGGTCCTATTTTAAATTCTTTCCCTACCTTTTTATTGGGACTTGATAGTCTTTATACCTCAGATCCAGTGAGAAAGTGAGTATTCTGTGGCTGCTTTTTAGGTGGAAGCCTTACATAATATTTGTAAAGCAGATGGATAATATGCTGATTACTTTGCATGGTTTATAAATCTTGAGGGTATCTTCTTTTCCAACTGGGTAGCCCATGCCAACCTATAAATATTCTTAAGCCTGGCTTTCAGTTGGCAGTGTTTTTCTGGGGCATCCCCAGAGAGCCAGGTGCTGTGCTGTTGACAGCGGCATCGCCATTGTGGGTTAAGTGAGAAAAGAACAAGCCACCCCATCTAATAATGAAGCAATTGGAACAGGCAGTGTGTTTACACCTTATGCAGTGTCAGTTGTATTTCTGCCGTATCCAAAAATATCATGGAAAGGTACTTAGAAAAGAGGAAAACAAATCTGGTTTTTAAAATGTCTATCTGAGGGTTTCTGCTGTTGCTATGGAGATCAGAGAAGCAGATTTTCATGGCTTTACCACACTGAGCTTGCTTTTGAACAGATTCATGAGACTTGTGAGCTTTTTTTCTCCTTTTCTATGTGGTTTTGTTAGATAAAACCTTGCCTTACCGCTTGTGTGAAAGCACGTTAGATGCTAATGCTTGGAGTTGTTTTTAGCAGAACAGTTTAACAATACCAGATTCATTTTTCATCTGCATGTTTTTAAATAGACTCATTCTCCTAATCAGCGTTAACATAGAGCTCAGCTTGGAGCATAAGGAAATGTTAGTTTAATATTTTAGTGCCATCTGCTGTAAGTTTCATGGCATTCTACCCCATGTGGTTTATTTGCAGCTATTCCTCCTCTCCTTTTTTTCAGTCTTAGTAGAACGCAGCAAATCTCTTTCCAAATCTTTTGTAATATTTGGCGCTGTTCCTTCCTACTGATCACTGGCTGAGGCTTTCGTCAGAGGAATATGCTCCCTTGGCTCTGGGTGTTCATTTCCTGAAGACTTCAGTTTCGATTTAGTGGGATATGCGTGTGCCTGCTTTCATATATGTGTGATAATTATCAAGCAGTTAACATATTTCTAGACCTCTTTGCTTTATCTCAAATGATAGTCTGACTGTTGATGAGTGAATATTTGTGAATTCAGCAGCATCACTAGGTAAATAATTATTGAAAGCCTATCAACATGCCAGGCTTTTTCCTAGGCACAGTGGGGGTCAGGGGGAGAGTGGCAAACAGAGCAGATGCCCTGCTCCCGTGGAGTTCAGTTAGTGGAGGAGTCTAACAGTATACAAGGAAACACATATTATGGTATCAGATATTATAGTATAGTGGCAAGTGCTGTGAATTAAAAAATAAAGCAGGCTAAGGGGAGCTGCTTTAAATCGGATGGTCAAAAATAGATGATGGAATTAAAATATTGCAATGAACACCTCTAACCTTAAGGTCACTAACAAGGACAATAAATGTGCCCTTCAACCCTGTGCCTTGAGGCTCTTGTTAAAGTCAACTTATTGTTAATCAGTTATCTTTTAACATTAAGCAGAAACATTACACAGATGAAAAATCTGTCCTTTAAGAGCTGTCAGACAGTTTGTGCTGTTGCTCTGGAAGTTGGTGGACCTAGGATTTGATTTAGGTGAGCTGTGATTCAGCATGTGATTAGAGCTCCCATATGTGTCTAATTCTCTGCTAGGTTCTGTAGGGACACCTGAGGACTTTAAGTCAGAACCTGCTCTCCAGAAGTTGCTTTTAAGTGAATATTCCACTAACCCTCAACCCATCCAGGGGTAGAATAAATACAAATGGAAATGTAAATAATAGCACCAGGTACCATTATGATTAATTCTGACTACAAATGCTGTCAGTTTTAAGTTCAATCATATTGGGTGTCAGAGGAGGGAAAAGTGTGAAGATGTCCAGTGAATTTCTCTGTACCTGCCCTCTTTAAAGATCAGTCTGCACCAAAACATTGAGCACATGGAGATGGCTAGTATTCCTGTCATTAGAAACAAAGGATTTTCTGAATTATGTAATTAGAGCAATGAACAACCAATGTGGATTCCGGTGTATGTATTCTATGTGTTTGCTCACAGTGTTAATCTACTAGCATACTCAAGTGCGCATTCATTCATTCAAGAATCAAATCTCTGGCACCTACTGCATGGTTGCGATGAGGCTGTGTCTGGACAAAGATAATAAGATAACAGCCTTTGCCCATGAGGCATTTGTAAGGACAGACAAATACACAAATTAATGCAATAGTGTTATAGGAGTAATAAAAGCCATACATTTCCTAGCTGTCTCTCTGTTACTGATTTTCATTGCCGTGATTGGGATGTTGTATGAGTACTCTGACCTTATTGGCCTGATTTTCCAACATCTTAAAAAATCTGGAGCCCAGAAAAGTATTAGTAGAATAATGATTCCTATCCTTTTCTTACCTTGAGGAGAAAGATTGAATTGTCCTGAGGTGATGACATATTTGTTTTGGCTTACTGTGAAATGAGCCACATAAATAGAATCATTAATTCAATAGCTTGAATACCATCACCAGATGCTGTAGTGATAGTATACCAGTGGGAGTTGAACAAATGGTAACAATGCATTTTCTCTCTGTTTTTCTGTTTATCCAGTGCACTTGAAGTCACTGGATAACTTCAGAGACTCACTAGCCTTCTGTATAATTAGATAAAAATGCTTACCTCAGTAGCGGCTGATCCCAGGGTAGCTGCAGAGTGGGGTGGGTTGGTGCTGTGTTCGTTCCTACGGCTGCACAGCTCCTCTGCCCTATGCCTGGGAGCCTGTGGTGGCTGCATGAAAGCAAAAGCAAAATTGATTTTGGGAATAGGGGGAAGCTGTTGAGTGTCTAATTTATCCTCCACTCTTTGGGATGCTTTTAATAAGCTTTTTCTGTGTGTAAAAGAGAATTTAAAGTCCATTCTGTTACCCTTACTGTATATAAAATTTGCATCCAATTGAGTACTACTTTTCAAAGCCAAGAAACTGTTTGTTGGGCTAACTAAAAACTATAAATGCTACTTTTTGCTGAATGTTTATATTGATGGTCCAGCTTTCTGATTACTCACTTCTCCTCCCCTCCCCCGATCCAATATGCTCAGTTGGCATCAAAATAGTATTTTTATGGTCTTTGGTGCAACCTTTGTGAGAGGTGGATTTTCCTCCTGATCTTTGTGTCAGGGAAAGTCAGCAGTAGCAGCAGCTGCAGAAGGTCAAACTCCAGGAATAACACTAGCTCTTTCCAGATGCTTTTCTCTTCTCTCTTCCCTCTCACTAACTGGCAGCTTGATTTTTTTCCATAATTTCCTTTTAGCTTCCCAGATGGTGTGGTGATAAAGAATTTGCCTGTTAATGCAGGAGATGTGGAGACCCAGGCTCAATCCCTGGGTCTAGAAGATTCCTTGGAGAAGGAAATGGCAACCCTCTCCCGTATTCTTGCCTGGAAAATTCCATGGGATTGCAAAAAGTAGCACACAACTCAGCACAGACACATAATTTCCTTTACTTCTGTGCTGTCTACACAGGACAATTCTGAATTCAAAAAAGAAAAACCTGGCCATGACTTTATTCTGTTGTAGGGTCATCCTGTCAATGAAAACAGGACTAGTGTGTAGATGCTATTGACTCGAGGCCTTTGGAGTTCTAAAAGCTGACTTTTAGGTGCCAGCAAGGTTTTCAAAGGTCTGTTTCTTCCCCTGATGGCAGACCATACTGTGCCCACTGCTTTTTCATTCCATCTTCACAAAGGCATAAGGAGTAGTTTGCTGAGTGGGAACATTGTTAAATATTGGATGGGATTTTTGAGCAATGTTGTTTAATCTCAATAGATCTCTGAACCTCACAGAAACTTGACTATTCAAGAGTTGTTCATAAAAGGATTAGAATTCTTGAATTTTTATGATGGGACCATGATATGGTCCGAATATTTGTGTTCCTTTCCAAAATAAATTCCTATGTTGAAATACTAATTCCCAAAGATTATGAGGTGAAGTTTTTGAGAAATGCTTAAGAAACCATTGCCTATCCAAAGTCATGAAGATTTACTCTTGTGTTTTCTTCTAAGAGTTTTATATTTTTGGCTCTTACATATAAGTCTTTGATGCATTTTGAGTTAATTTTTCATTTAGTGTGGGATAGGAGTCTGACTTCATTATTTTATATGTGGATATCCAGTGGAGGTGATGAAATTCCAGCTGACCTCTTTCAGATCCTAAAAGATTATGTGTAAAAGTACTTCACTCAATATGCAAGCAAATTTGGAAAACTCAGCAGTGGCCACAGGACTGGAGAAGGTCAGATTTTGTTCCAATCCCAAAGAGAGGCCAAAGAATGTTCAAACTGCCATACAGTTGTGCTCATTTCACATGCTAGCAAGGTCATGCTCAAAATCCTTCAAGCTAGGCTTAATAGTACATGAACCAAGAACTTCCAGATGTACAAGCTAGATTTAGAAAAGGCAGAGGAACCAGAGATCAAATTGCCAACATTCACTGAATCACAGAAAAAACAAGGGAATTAAAAAAAAATCTACTTTTGCTTCATTGACTATGCTAAAGCCTTTTACTATGTGGATCACAGCAAACTGTGGAAAATTCTTCAAGAGATGGGAATACCAGACCACGTTACCTGTCTCCTGAGAAACCTATATACAGGACAAGAAGCAACAGAACTGGACATGGAACAACAGACTGGTTCAAGATAGGGAAAGCGGTATGTCAAGGCTGTACTGTATATTGTGACCCTGCTTATTTAACTTGTACGCAAAGTACATCATGTGAAATGCTGGGCTAGATGACTCAGAAGCTGGAATCAAGGTTGCTGGGAGAAATATTAACAACCTCAGATATGCAGATGATACCACTCTAATGGCAGAAAGTGAAGAAAAACTAAAGAGCCTCTTGATGATGGTGAAAGAAGAGTGAAAAAACGGTCTTAAAGCTCAACATTTAAAAAATGAAAATCACGTCATCCGATCCCATTACTTCATGACAAATAGATGGGGGAAAAGTGGAAACAGTGTTAGATTTTCTTTTGGGGGGCTCCAAAATCACTGTGGATGGTGACTGCAGCCATGAAATTAACAGACACTTGCTCCTTGGAAGAAAAGCTATGACCAACCTAGACAGCATATTAAAAAGCAGAGACATTACTTTGCCAACAAAGATCCTTCTAGTCAAAGCTATGATTTTTCCAGTAGTCATGTACAGTTGTGAGAGTTGGATGATAAAGAAGGCTGAGTGCTGAAGAATTGATATTTTCAAATTGTGCTGGAGAAGACTCTTGAGAGTCCCTTGGACAGCAAGGAGATCAAACTAGTCAATCTTAAAGGAAATTGACTCTGAATATTCATTGGAAGGACTGATGCTGAAGTGGAAGCTACAATACTTTGGCCACCTGATTCAAAGAGCCAACCCATTGGAAAAGACCCTAATGCTGGGAAAGATTGAGGACAGGATGAGAAGAGGGCAGCAGAGGATTAAAAAGTTGCGTAGCATCACCGACTTAATTAATAGACATGAGTTTGGGCAAACTCTGGGATATAGTGAAGGACAGGGAAGCCTGGCACACTTCTGTTCATAGGGTGGCAAAGAGTCAGAAACAATTTACTGACTGAACAACAGCATCCAGTTGTTCAGGAATCATTTGTTAAAAAGATAGTTTTCCTTTGAGACATCTTCTTGTCCTTGTCAGAAGACAATTGAAAACTTCCCTGGTGGTACAGCGGATAAGAATCTGCCTGCCAAGGCAGAGGACATGGGTTCCATTCTTGGCCCAGGAAAATTCCATGTACCATGGAGCAACTAAGCCCATGCACCGCAACTACTGAGGCTGCATGCTGTAACTACTGAAGACCATGTACCTAGAGCCTGTGCTCCTCAGCACGAGAAGCCACCGCAGTGAAAAGCCCAAGCACTGCACCTAAGAATAGCCCCTACTCACCACAAGCCTGCTCACAGCAACAAAGATCCAGTGCAGCAATGAAGATCCAGCGCAACTAAAAATAAATTTAAAAATTATTAAAAAAGAACAATTGACCATAAATGTGGGATTTTATTTCTAGTTATCAGTTATATCCCATTGATCTATATTTCTAGCCTTATGCTAGGTACCATACTATTTTGATTAATGTAGCTCTGTATAGGGCTTCCCTGGTGGCTCAGATGGTAAAAAATCGGCCTGCAAAGTAGGAGACCTGGATTTGATCCCTGGGATGGGAAGATCTCTGGGAGGAGAGCATGGCAACCCACTCCAGTATTCATGCCTGGAGAATCCCCATGAACAGAAGAGCCTGGTGAGCTACAGTCCATGGGGGCTCAAAGAGTCAGATATGACTGAGCCACAAAGCATTGCACAGCTCTGTATAAGTGAAATCTAGAAGTGTAAGCCCTCTAACCTTTCTTTTTTCAATATTGGTTTAGCTGTTCTGGGTCCTTTGCATTTCCATATGAGTTTTAGAGTCAATTGAAAAGCAGAAATTGATAAAGGTTGCTTGGATTTTGATAGGGATCCCTTGATAGGGACTGAGTTGAATTTGTAGTTTGGGGAATATTGCCATGTTAACAGTATTAAGACTTTTAATTCACAAACATGGGCTATCTTTCCATTTAATTATAATGGAAAATAATTGTTAACAATTTAAGAATTTAATTTCAACAATTGTCAATAATTTAACAATTTAGTTTCAACAATTAAATTGTTTTATAATTATNGAAGGTCTTACTGATGTAATGTTTCTTAGACAGGATCTAGGAGCCTGGAATAGGAAATCCTGAAAAATTGTTTCTTCATCATCTGTCCTTATTGATCCGAGTCTCTGCTTTGTGACAGACCCATCCATCTTGGAGGAACGACTCTTGTCTAGATTACATCCTTTGACTGTTAGGTTATAGTAGCTTCCAGCTTCTTCAGTGAGTATTTAGGACCCCTGAGAATCACAGAGGGGTTTCATACCTTTGTAGAAATTCAGAAATTTGTTGCTGAGAGCATGTGAATTTGTCACTAGGCCTTCTGGCCCTGATCTCAGGATCAGTTCATGTAGCTGTAGTCAACTGCATTTTCCATTAATTCAGCAAGAGAGTTTTTTCCTTTAAAAAAATGAAACGATTACAATAGCCTTTCTTCTTTCACAACAAGACCTAAGAATACACACACACACACACACAACTTGTCCTTTTATTAAGTTATGCTATTGACCTTTTAAGTGATATCTTGGCCCTGGGAATGAGCCATCTGAAGACACCACGATAATTCTGCTGTGGGCCAAGTCATTCATTTAGTTGGAAGTGACCATGCATTTAGCAATACTCCTGAAGCTTTAAAAGCAAAGTCATTCTACCTCCGGCCTCAGCATAAAGGCACATGACCTTGTCCTCTGCCAGGCAGGTAAATGCAGGTATTAAATTGCTGTTGACAGTGGAAAAGTCGAGAAGTTTAAAACTTAGCTAAATTGTTGGAAACTTCACTGAATACTTGCTCTGACATCAACTTCACTGGCTAAATCTGTCTAACCCTCCAGGGAAGCCAAGAATAAAATGAAAGTCCTAAGAAGTAAAAATTTTAATCCACATTAAATTTCTAGTAGCTTGCTATTCTTTGTAGATTTTATAATCATTTTATATTACAGATTTATTCCTGTATTCATTCATTAATGAGTATATCCCTGATAGAATGTACGCTCTAGAAGGGCATAAACAATGTTTTGTTTGTCATTTGTCATTGTTATATGTTTACCGCCTAGCACAGTGTCTCCTTGACCTGAAGGAACTTGAGATCCAGTAGAAGAAAAATCACAGTACCAAGCTGCTTCTTCTGCCTTTGCCTTCTGAATCCATAGTCTGGCATCCTTGTTGGTTCTGCATACATCAGCCTGGAGCTGAATGTTCCTGGAGAGTAGTACCCCTAGTGAAGGTTGTTAAGACAAAGTGAATGCTGAGAAGACTCTTCCTTGGTGATCCCTTTCCTCCTTGTCAACTCCTATTCAAAGGCAAAAGTGAAAGCAGCATTTACAGACAACATGTCTAGGATGAGAAATAGTGGACGTAACTCGCATGTATTTTCTATCAAACTCTTCTTTATCTGTCAGTTAAACAATTAATAGGGAATTGCACTATGCATACAATCATTCTTTTTGCTCATTCAATAAACATTATTAAATGTCTATTATTTACAAGCCTTGTACTAGGTTCCAAATGAAAATAATGAGTAAATAAAATTATGAAAAACATATTATCATTACCTTTCAAGGGGGCTCCCTCCTAGGCTGGGGGATAGTGTATTGGTGGATGTCAAACTGGAAGGTCAACTAGGGTGGCTCAAAGAATTACCTGCTTGAAGGAAGTGTAAATGGTAGCAACTGAGAGTGCCTCTGGGTTCCATTTCACCACTATTTGGTTACCCTTTGGTTCTTCCACATAAAGAAAGCTTAAAATTACCACTCCCCCGCCTCACCCCCCCTCCCCCGCCCCGTGTCATCATTCTAATGTGTGGTCAATATATATAAGATTTTGGGCCAAGTCAACATATCATTTGAATATTTTTATAGACTCTATAAAGTGCTAGAATTTTTCTGATATTGATAGGTAAGTGGATAGATAGATTCTACACAGTTAAATAGAAACTGTGCTGAAATAATACAGTCAGAAAAGTAAAAGATTATTCTTAATTTATGTGGACAAAGAAGATGGTAAATTATTTTTTCACTCCCTAAATCCATGAATTCTCTACCTTCCTCTAATTTATAACAAATAAATCTCAGAGCTCAGTGGTTTACAACAAGAAATAGTTTTTCTTCTGCATGTTATATCACAATTTGGCTCTGCTTCGAGGCTATGGTTTCTCCAGTAGTCAAGTATGGATGTGGAGAAGGCAATGGCACCCCACTCCAGTACTCTTGCCTGGAAAATCCCATGGATGGAGGAGCCTGGTAGGGTTTAGTCCATGGGGTCGCTAAGAGTCGGACACGACTAAGTGACTTCCTTTTCACTTTTCACTTTTATGCCTTGGAGAAGGAAATGGCAACCCACTCCAGTGTTCTTGCCTGGAGAATCCCAGGGATGGGGGAGCCTGGTGGGCTTTCGTCTGTGGGGTTGCACAGAGTCGGACACAACCGAAGCGACTTAGCAGCAGTAGCATGTATGGATGTGAGAGTTGGACTATAAAGAAAGCTGAGCGCCAAAGAATTGATGCTTTTGAACTGTGATGCTGAGAAGACTCTTGAGAGTCCCTTGGACTGCAAGGATATCCAGCCAGTCCATCCTAAAAGAGATCTGGCCTGGGTGTTCATTGAAAGGACTGATGTTGAAGCTGAAACTCCAATACTTTGGCCACCTGATGCGAAGAGCTGACTCATTTGAAAAGACCCTGATGCTGGGAAAGATTGTGGGCAGAAGGAGAAGGGGACGACAGAGGATGAGGTGGGTAGATGGCATCACCGACTCAATGAACATGGGTTTGAGTGAATTCTGGGAGTTGGTGATGGACAGAAAGGCCTGGTGTGCTGCGGTTCATGGGGTTGCAAAGAGTCGGACACAACTGAGCGACTGAACTGAACTGAACTGAAACTTTGGTGGGCTCAGCTCCATGTGCTTTTCCATTTTGAACCCAGGTTAAAGGAGACATGCTGTTCTCCTGGTGCAAGGATGAATGAAGCAAGAGGGCCCCAGCCCAGCCACACTTCACATGAAGTTTCTGCTCAGATGTGGAAGATGAATGTTCTCTCACACACCATTAGCTGAAGTATGCCATATTACCAAGTCTGAAGTCAACAGTTGGATAAGTAAGATGAAAGAAAGGAGAAACAAATAATGTACCGAACAAATAATTACAGACTATGAATCAGCATTAAAACTCTAGTCAGACTCCTTGGACTTTCTGGCATTCAGCTACATTGCTATAAAAAATAATGTTCTGTTTTGAAAATAACTGAAATTAAAAACCTTTTAATTCAAGGTATACTGGGAGATTTGTGAGGCTTTAACTTATACGTAGTGCTAAACATGAAACCTTAAAAGAAACAACATTACTGTATCAGATCCTTTTGATCCACATGGCAAAACTTTTGGGTTAACTTCTTTCATAGTTACTAGGACTGATAATTTTGTAACAAAGCAGAACACTTCTGATGGGCCTTTGGGGAAAGACTAGGATGACCACCAAAGAACCCTCCCAAGATATAATATGCAATTTAAGTAGATACATAAGCTGTACTGTTACTGTTACCCTAATGAGTACAAATGGAAGGATCTAAGAAACCATTTGTGTTTTGAGCATTATGTGAATAATGTTAACATCAGTGACCATTGTTGACATTAGAAAAAAGTTCTTTCTTGAAATGTATAATTAAGGAATTTAATAAGTTTAAGTCAACATTAATCAAATTTCTGACTATGATGAATGTTATCTAGAAAATGCAGAAATGTCCCATTTCAAACTAAACATTGCAGAGAAGTCATCTGTAGGTCATTTCAACCAATGCAGCAATATTAATAATACAGTCATTTCAAATGAAGGATTTAATTCAAGATCTAAGAAAATATATTGCTTCTAATAGTCTAATTAGACTATTCCATATTATTTAAGGTATTTTTAATATACTGTTGCTGTGTCAGAGTGACCAAGTTAATCTGATCAGGTCTGAAGACATAAGACACTTTCTAATAAACAATGATAAATGTTGACTAAGCCTACGACTTTCAAAGAGCATACACATGGATTTAACATGTCTGTGAGAGTGAACAAGCTAAATCTTTTTTAATCTGGAAACCTCAGTTTCTGCTTAGGCACATAAAATGATTTGCTATTGGTATATTGCAGTGGTTTTCTATTCATGATAAATGTATGGAACGTACTCCTCAAATGCAGAAATACAGATTAATCATGTTCTTTAATATGATTATATGGATACTTGTCAATCAGTGAAAGGCCCCTCTCTGATTTTGTGTTATTTGATTTTACCTCTTCTTTCTGCTCACTCACTCCCATTCCCTTGTCCTTCTCATCATCCATTCTAAAGGGACTAATATATATCCTTGGGTTTGTGTGTATAAAATAGATGTTTGGTATAAATGTTTTGAAATTTAAAAAGTGATGCCGTGCTACAATTCTCATTTTGTTTCTTATATATTCTACTTTAACTATGTTACATGTGCAACTAGTTAATTTCTTCCAACTACTGCATCATATCTCATTGTGTACTTCCGTCAGAGTTCACTTCTGCATTCATTCCTTGCTCCCTGATGATGGACTCCTAGGTGGCTTCCAATCCCCCACTGCCATTCATACACAACACTAATGTAAGTATCCCACATGTGTCTTCTTGTAAACCTATGGCAGAATTTCTATAGTCTATACTTACTATGAAGGGATTAGAATACCTTCATTAGGTATTTGCATATCTTAGTTCATACTGTTCATGGGGTTCTCAAGGCAAGAATACTGAAATGGTTTGCCATTCCCTTCTACAGAAGAACTAAAGAAGCCTCTTGGTGAAAGTGCAAAGAGGAGAGTGAAAAAGTTGGCTTAAAACTCAACATTCAAAAAACTAAGATCATGGCATCCAGTCCCATCACTTCATGGCAAATAGATGGGGAAACAGTGGAAACAGTGACAGGCTATTTTCCTTGAGCTCCAAAATCACTGCAGATGATGATTGCAGCCATGAAATTCAGCTCAGTTACGGTATCATTGAACTGAAACTCATTGAATTTCATTGAATTCATTCAATTGAATTCCTTGAATTCATTCAGTTGAATTCAATGAGTATCATTGAACTGAAATTCAGTTCAGTTCGGATGTCAGCCATGATACCTCAGTTCAGTTCAGTTCAGTTCAGTCACTCAGTCATGTCCAACTGTTTGTGACCCAATGGATTGCAGCACACCAGGCTTCCCTGTCCATCACCAACTCCCAGAGCTTATTCAAACTCATGTCCATTGAGTCAGTGATGCTATCCAACCATCTCATCCTCTGTCATCTGCTTCTCCTCCCGCTTTCAATCTTTCCCAGCATCAGGGTCTTTTCAAATGAGTTGGCTCTTCACTTCAGATGGCCAAAGTATTGGAGCTTCAGCTTCAGCATCAGTCCTTTCAGATGTCCAGGACTGATTTCCTTTAAGATGGACTGGTTTGATCTTGCAGTCCAAGGGACTCTTAAGAGTCTTCTCCAACACCACAATTCAAAAGCATCAATTGTTTGGCACTCTTTTTTTTTTATGGTCCAATTCTCACATCCATACATGACTACTGGAAAAACCATGTCTTTGACTACTCAGGCATGGAAAGGTTTTATTTCCTCTTCATCTCCCCTCTATTCTTGCTAACATTTGTTATTATCTGAATTTCTAATTCTGATGAATCTGGCAGAGATAAAAGGCTCTTTCTTTTTCTTAATTACAAGTGTGGTTGAGAATCTATGTACTTGTTAGATGTTCAGGCTTCCTTATATGTGGATTGGCTAGTTATATTTGATTTTCCGTCTTTTTCTTATTTATTCTCTTATTGGTGTAGACCTTCCTCTAGTTTTTCACCTATTTGTTAACTCTATTGTGCAGTTTGTTGAGCAAAAGTTCTTATTTTAATGTAGTCAAGTTTTCAGATTTTTCACCTTGTGGTTTCTGCTTTTTGGTTAAAACACATTTTCAAGGCACAAAGTTATTTTATTGTATTATCTTTTACTATCTAGATTTACATTTAATTACTTAATCCACTTGTAGTTTACCTTTAAATATACTATGAGTTAAGAATCTAGCATTCTGTACTTCATGTGTAATGAGTTGATTTTCTCAGCAGAATTTATTGGAAAGTTTATCCTGCTCCTCAGAACCCATGATACTACCTTTATCATATATCAAGTTCAAATCTGTGGTTCTGTTCATGAACTCTTGATTCTCTTCCATTGGTTTAATTTTCCATTCTTGTGTCAAAACATTTGTTTTATGGCTATTATAGTTGACTTAGTTTTGATGGTTCTTTATTCTTACATATAAGTTTTATAATAAATTTTTTAGTTGTTCTAAAATCATACTGGACTTTTTATTAGAATTGAATTGAACTCATGTATTCAACTAGGAGAAAATTGATACTTTATAATCTTAAGTTTTTCATTCATGCACAGAATATGTACCTCCACTTGAGTCTTTTGTTTATTTATTGGATTTTCAATGGAGTCTAAAATTTTTCTACATAACAATCTTGTACGTTTTAGGCTAATTCCAGTATTTTCCATTGCTGTTATAAATTCAACAGTGTATTTTTTGTTGGCTGTTGTTGGTGTAGAGGAATGCTCTGTGTGTATACCCGTGTGTGTGTGTGTGTGTGTGTGTGTGTGTGTGTGTGTGTGTTGGTTACTCGGTCATGTCTGACTCTTTGCCACCCCATGGACAGCCCATCTGGCTCCTCTGCCCTTGGGGTTCGGCAAGAATACTGGAGTGGGTTTCCATATATACATATATATTTTATGTCTGACACATTTGCCAAACTCACGTGCTAGTTCCATATCATGTCTGCTGAATCTTTTGGAATTTCTATATAGATGATCAAAATTGTCTTATGCTTAATCAAGGAATGCATTTAAACTTTCTCCATTAAGTATGATATCTTTAATTTGATTTCTACATACAGTTATAATCAAGGAAATTTCCTTTGATTCCTACTTCTTCAATATTTTTTAGTCATAAATAGGAATTTAACTTTAAATTTTTTATCCACATCTACTAAGATAGTCATGTGATTTTTCTCTTTTGGTCAATTAATGTAGTACATTTAAATTGATAGATTTTCTAAAGTTAAACAGTCTTACATTCCTAAAATGAACTCTGGTTTGATTACTGTTTTATATAGCATTTTAATATCTGTTGGTTAGCTAATATTTATAAATTTGATATTCATGTCAATATTAGCAATTGCTAACACTTGCAGGGGTCATCATTCTCCAGGCTGTGGATTGGTACCTCCTATAAGATCAATGGTGGTGGCATTAGATTAGAAATAAAGTGCACTATAAATGCAATGTCCTTGAATCATCCTGAAAACACTGTCCCCACACACAACCATGGTCCACAGAAAACTCCTTTTCCTTGAAACCAATCCCTAGTGCCAAAAACGTTGGGGATCTCTGACTTATAGGATATTTCCTCTAGGATATTTATAGGATATTTACTTATAGGGTTTTTATAGGATATTTTATATATAGGATATTTACTTATTTATAGTATATTTCATACCAGGCACGGACCAAGGACTTTGACACTCTTACAGCTTACGACATATATACTAATTTTCTTCATTCTCATTTTACTGATGAAGAGGCTAAGACACAAGGAAGTCAAGTAACATTCCCAAGGCCACACAGCTAGTCATTGGTGAAGCTGCATTTGGAACTCAGAGAGCCTGGCCCTGGAAGCCCTGTACCTCCATGCGGTGCTTTACTGCCTCTCATAAATGACTGGAGCCTGCAGTCATTTTCCTTGTACTGCCCTCACTCATCCCATTTTGGAATCAAGATTATACTTGCAACATAAAATTATGTGGATAGTTTTCCGTCTTTGTTTCTGGAACAACTTGCATGAAATAAGCATCATCTAATCTTTGAAAGTATGATAGAAATGAAATGTAAAGCCACCTGGAATCTATGAGTTTCTTTTATGGAGGAAGTCTTTGATTACTATTTCAGTTTCTTTGAAGACTATTGTTTAGTGTGAAATTTTGTCTCCTTTTTGTACTAATTTTTACTGTATTTCCCCCAAATATATGCATTTTATTCTAGTTTCCATATAACTGATACATAGTTGCCCATAATATTATTTTGTAATCTCTGTTTGTAGCTATTTCTTCTTTGTCATGTTACATTTTATTTATTTTCTTCTTCTTTCTCCTTTTCTTGATCAATCCAGTCTGTTTTACTAATCTTTTCAAATAAACAGATTTTGGTTTTTCATCTTCACCATTTTTGTTATTTTCTTCTCTATTTATTGATTTATTTTCATAATGTTTCCTTCTCACTTATTTCTTTGGATTTCTTTCTATTGCTCTTCTAACACTTGAGTTGAAAAATACAACTCATTTATTTTTAGTGTCTTATTTTCTGACTAATATATTTAAAACTCTCACAAATTTTGACATGTGTTTTTCACTGTCATTCAGATGTAATTTTTTATAGTTTCCCTATGATTTTTAATTTTATTACATTTTGGTTAATCTTAAATGTCTATAATGTTGATTCTTTGAGATTTATTAAGGTTTTCATTGTGCCCTGGCAAGTAGTTTATTTTTGCAAATGTTTCATGTATGCTTAAAGAAAACAAAATATCTATTCTGTGTTGCCGATAAAGTTCTCTATTACTTTGAGCTAAGTTGTGATATTTAAATCTTACAAAATTTTGTTAATATTTTGTGTGCTTGATCTATGAGCTTCTGTTCAGGGTTCATTATTCTATGCAGCTTTGATTTTCGATTAATCGTTTTACCCCATAGTTTGATGAGTTATGTTTCTTTTTTATTTGGAGATTCTAGCTTGGGCCTCTCATAGTAAGCCTAGAGTGTGGCAAAGAGAGTGTTCTTCAGAGTAGAAGGTCTCTGCTGTTATGGTCTGGGCTTGATGTTCCCTCTTGCCCCACCAGCTTACCACTGACCGCCTCTACCCATCATTTAACCGAAGCACCCCCAAATGCCTTTACCTTTCTGGGAGCCTCTCTGTCTCTTCACCCTAGAGGGTGGGGGAATGCTCCAGTGCCACCCTGAGAGTGGGTATTGCTGTTTTTCTGCCTCCAGTGACCTATCCCAGGGCAGTAAGGGGAGAAGAAAACTAGGACGCTCCATTCCAGTCTTTCCCCTGTGGTTGCCTGTCCTCTCACTCTGGACTGCTATCTGCTGTGCACACTGGAACCCAAACACTACTCTCCTTGAAAGGATTTCTCAGTCTGTATATGAGTTTCCAAGATCCATTACTCCTTTTTCTTTCTGTGGCATCTCCAGCATTGGGTTTGGGAGAGAGAAAAGGAGCTAGTATAAGTTCACAATCTTATTAGTCTTTGTGTTGTATAACCAGTAATTTGCATATCTAACTATAATTTGGTTCATAATGTTGAAAACTTGGCAGTGAATACTGAATATTGTAGAAGGTAGAAGAATATAACAGATTTTTCTTTTCAACCTGAAGTTTTGAGATTCTAAGTCACCATATGGCAAATTCTCAGTTTTGTAATTGATGTACTTTAATATTTTTGCACCGTGCAAATCTTCAGAATTATTTTCAGAAGCTTGCAAATAATGTTTCTTGAAAAAGATATTTAGTTATCCTTTGTCATATGAAGTATCTTGTGATTCAATTCCAACTCTCAAGTGTGCTGTATATAAGCTAGTACATACACAGTCACATATGTTATTTTTCCTTCTGTTCTTATGGTGTTTGCTAATCTTTTATGTCCACTGAGAGTGATTTTCCCCTCCTTCCCACTTGAGCTATGGCTCTCCCTGTTTCCAGACAGGTGATTTAATTGTCATTCTAGCATTACCTTTGTTGAGAGTTGACTGTGATCGATAATTTATTGAAATAAAAAATAAATCCTGATTCAAAAAACAAAATAGTGACTGGCCAACTGAGGAATAAGAGCTCAATAACAGAACACCTAAATGAAGAATGCAAATGCAGGTGAAGGCCCTATGCTGAAAGATGGTATTTAGAATGAAAGTAAGATTTCGTAACCAAATGGACCATTTGCTTTGAGATGCATCTCCTTTATGGGCACAAAAGTGAAGGAACTAAAAAGTCAGTCTGGTTCTGAGCATCTTCTGAATGCATCAGAAATCATCTTTGCGTGTGTATTGTGAAGCACACTGATTTCCTTTTTTGGCAGAACTTGCCTATTGTAGTACAGACTAGCCTTGCCTTGGATTCGCAGGGGTTCTTTTATTGCATGCATTTTTCTATAGTAGCATTGTCTGAATGCGTTATAAGCAAAAGTAAGGCACAGGGAGAAAACAGCTTTGGGCAGCAGCATCCGTATCAAATTGGGCTGCTGCTGCTGCTGCTGCTGCTGCTGCTGCTGCTGCTGCTGCTGCTGCTAAGTCGCTTCAGTCGTGTCTGACTCTATGCAACCCCATAGACAGCAGCCCACCAGGCTCCCCGTCCCTGGGATTCTCCAAGCAAGAATACTGGAGTGGGTTGCCATTTCCTTCTCCAATGCATGAAAGTGAAAAGTGAAAGTGAAGTCACTCAGTCGTGTCCAACTCTTAGCGACCTCAGGGACTGCAGCCTACCAGGCTCCTCCATCCATGGATTTTCCAGGCAAGAGTACTAGAGTGGGGTGCCATTGCTACTAGAGTTAAAGCATACTCTGTGCAAAAAGAGTTAAAACCAGGATCCATAGTCAATTAAATGAACATAGAAATGTGCATTAATAGTCTAGTAAATGGGTATTGCACTAACTGTTCTCTTTACCTAGCATTTTCCTCTGCTCCTGATTTTTCTATGACTGTTTCTATCTTTTTATTCTGTTCTCAGCCTATATGACATCTCCTCAGAGAGGACTTCTGTGACCATTAAATCTAAAGTAGCCACTGGGTTAGTTGCTTGTACATTATTCTATTTTATTTCTTCCTCTAACGTAGATTTACTAAACTCTGGGGGAGCCAGAATGTCCTAGTTATATAATACACGAAGGTCTTGCCTCTCTACATTATAAAAGGTATTTTACACAGGACACCCTGGTTTTCAGATAGTGGCAGAATCCTATTCTAAAGACAATTTTATAATCCTTAAATATTAATGATGGGAAGAAATTTAGAAAATCCCTGTTAGCCCTCTTCTATTTAAAAATGAGGAGAACCAATACAAAGATGTTAAGTGAGTTTCCAAATAACTCCAACTGAGTTATAGCAAAGGCAGGAACAGTTATGTATTAATAAAACACTGGTTACATTTTCTGAGGAAAGTTTGGTGATGGGGTTCAACTTTTACCAGGCTTTAGAAGACATCCCAGAGAAGGCAATGGCATCCCACTCCAGTACTCTTGCCTGGCAAATCCCATGGACGGAGGAGCCTGGTGGGCTGCAGTCCATGGGGTCGCTAAGAGTTGGACACGACTGAGTGACTTCACTTTCATTTTTCGCTGTCATGCATTGGAGAAGGAAATGGCAACCCACTCCAGTGTTCTTGCCTGGACAATCCCAGGGATGGGGGAGCCTGGTGGGCTGCCATCTCTGGGGTCGCACAGAGTCGGACATGACTGAAGTGACTTAGCAGCAGCAGCAGAAGACATCCAGAGCAATTTGAGGGACTCTCAGTCTAAGACAACAGAGCAAGCAATTGTGTCCACCTTCCTCCCATTTTTCCACTGAGATGACAGAAAATATTTTTAAATTATACATTTATATAAGCATTGGAAAATATGAACTAGTAAACTCAGTGGACAAGACGTTTTGAAGAATTTCTGAAAAACAGAAAGCAGATCAGATTGGATTGGCAAAGAAGTTGCAGAGGAAACCATAATCCAGACACCAACTCTCGGTGCAGTTTATCCCAAGAAAACCCAGAAAGGCCCTCAGCTTAATAGATACCACAGCAAGGGGGGCTGGGGAACCTTTCCGTGTGAGTAAGCATGAATGAGACAGCAGGGCTCCCAACTGTAGGACTGGGAGGGCTTGAGACCTTTGGCTAAAGCTAGAGACCACTTTCTGATTTTTTTATTTGGAGAATGGCATTAAAATTAATTTATTTCTTTTAACTGGAGGATAATTAGTTTACAATATCGTGGTGGTTTTGGCCATACACTTTCTAAGGAAAGCACTCCTTCCTGCTAGGGAAGGCACCTTAAAAGAGAATTCTGGTTTCCGGGAGAAGAAACTCCAGACCTCCACAAAAGATATAGAGGCAGAAGAAAAGAGAGGATAGGCATTTCTTTCCAGAAACACTAACCACTTCCTTTCCCAAATGGTAGCCCTCTTGCTCTGGTAATTGAGAGCTCTGGGTGTATGAGCTTGTTTTCCTGCACATATACCTAACAGCAGTGCTTCTTAACCAGGCTGCACATTAAAATACCTGAGGAGCTTTAAAAAAATACTAATGCCTAAGCCCCACTGCTAATTTAATCTGCCTGAGGCAGGGCCTGGATATCTGCATTGTTAAAAATATCTTTTATGATGCTAAGGTTGAGAATTATTTCCTTACTCCAGTAAGGAAAATCTTACCTATTATCAATGGGAAAACGTGTCTATCAGTAGTGTATAAGTTATCTTATCAATTGTGTCCTTCATTCATAGTTAAGAATCACAATCAAGATCACCAGATTTTGGTGAATTTAAAATTTCACATTACACCTCAATAAAGCTGTTTTTAAAAAGATAAAAGGGAAAAGAAGTCACTAGTGAGAGTGTTCAGGACACATCACCCTAACATATGGTATCATGGCATGCTGAATATTTCAAACTGAAAGGATTTGAGAAATGGCGTGTATAGGAAGGACTTTCTGACTTTCCCCTAAAGCCAGTCATAAGACCCTAACGTGAGAGGTACCTTATCCATACCTAGAGGTGAGGGGCATCTTTATCTTCAAAGACAAAGGGACACAGAGAGAAATCTGACTGAACAGGCCTTGCTAAGTGACCCTCAGTTTATACTTACTTCATACTCTTTTCCCTATCATATCTTTCCATGATTTTCCAGTTTTTATCAAAGCTAATATAAAAATACTCAGGTTTAACCATTTCTTTGAGTCTTCATTTCCTTATGAAGACTTCCTGTAACGTAAAACTTAGATTAAATAAGTTTTTATGCTTTTCTCCTATCTTTGTCTATTTAATTTTCAAGCTCAGCCAGACACTTTAAGAAAGTTGAAGAAATCTTTTTCCTCCCCTTCACCAGATTTTGAGAAAAACCAACAACATAAAAGGAAACCAAGATGGGAAACAAATTTTAAAAAGACAGTTACTCCTTTTAAAAAGACAAATGAGTAACTGGCCAAAAGGAAATAGAGATAAAGAAAATGGGTAGAAGGGGTGAAAGACTCTTTTAAAAACTCTGATTAGTATCCTTACAGTGATTAAAGTACTTTAACCACAAAATGAAAACAATCTCTGTGAGTGAAGGACAAAGGAGAATGAGTTCCTTGAAATGATGAATATGATGTTTAAAAATCCAGTGGATTAACTTGAACAGTAGAATGATAGATGAGGCTAAAGACCAACCTGATGATCTGAATTTGATATCAAAGAACTCTCTCAGAGTAAAACAAAACACTTAAAATCACCAAANTGCAGAAGACTAAAGCCCTGAATTAACTTTTTCCAGAGAGTGTCAGAAGAATAGGAAAAGTACAGTGTCGGGCAGATTTTTTGGGGGGGTACATGCTCAGGAAATACCAGTGGGAAACTCCAAGACTCGAATCGTCCTTGCCTATTGAGTCTGCCACATGACCTTGTCACTGGTGGGAATCCTCACGCTGGCACCTGGCAGCAGGCATATTCTGGTTTCCTTATTTTTGGGGTGTAGATGCTCAGGGAAACTCGGGGGGAATCCCTGAAATCCAAATCGCCCTGCCCATCGGATTTCTGCCACGTGACTGTGTCACGGGTGGGGTTTCCACGCTGGCTCCCAGCAACTACCTTCCTGCTATTTTATCTCCCCCTCTTAGACTTAATAACATGAACTAAATGCAGTTGATTTCACAAAGCAATTGAAGGGATGAAGACAAACACAAATTATTAACAATGTACCAGACATGGGGTGGGAGGTGGGAGGGAGGTTCAAAGATGGAGGACCTGTGTATACCTATGGCTGATTCACGTTGATGTATGGCAGAAGGCAACACAATAGTGTAAAGCAATTATCCTTTAATTAAAAATAAAATTTAAAAAGAAGTTAAATAATTACTAAGTTAGCTAAGAGTGGAGAGGTATTCATATGCTAAGAGGCATATTCTTCCTGTCTTAAGTGTTTTTATTCCTTTGAGTTCCTATGGCTGTGTGCCTTAGAATTTTGCTGTTTCTGTCCTAACACATTTCTCCACAAGAGCTGACTATTCTTCTCCTTTGTGTGCTTACTTTTTTCCTAATACAAGGCCTCCTCTGAAATTCCAAACCTAAATAGTGAGACTGGTTTTGTGAATTCAGTTTGCTTCTTGCTGAGGAAAAAAATTCAGTACTGCTTCAGCACCTTCCTTCAACACACTTTCAGACTAGTATTTTTTTTTTCTAGGTATGTTAGGAGTGGTTTACAAAATTGCAACCGTTTGCACAAATTTAGTCCTGTGCTGCAAATGTTTAATGAAATCATTATTTTGANTCTGGGCCATGGATCCTGAATCTATCTGGAAGCAGGGTGAAGACCTAGAGCCTCTGAGGGAGGCTTCTGTAATTGTAATGTAGCTCCGGCCTTTCAGAAGAGGGTTTGAAACTCCTTTGGGGTCAGTCTTATGATGTGTATCGTTTCCATGGAGTTTCATTTTCCTTAACCATTGATAATTTAAACCATTATTTTTATATTTTAGCAATTATGACTGTATTATGGAGCGCATGCCAAATGTACATACATTTTAAACACAGAGTATTAGACTTTGGGCTTCCCTGGTGGCTCAGTGCTAAAGAATCTACCTCTAATGCAGGAGACACAGGAGAGCTGGGTTCGATCCCTGGGTCAGGAAGCTCTCCCAAAGAAGGAAATGGCAACCCACTCCAGTATTCTGGCTTGGAAAATCCCATGGACAGAGAGCCTAATGGCCTATAGTCCATAGGGTCACAAAGAGTCAAACATGACTGAGCATGCACAGGGGACTTTATGTTGCTGCTGCTGCTGCTATGTCTCTTCAGTTATGTCCGACTGTGTGTGACCCCATAGACAGCAGCCCACCAGGCTCCCCCGTCCCTGGGATTCTCCAGGCAAGAACACTGGAGTGGGTTGCCATTTCCTTCTCCAATGCATGACAGTGAAAAGTGAAAGTGAAATCGCTCAGTTGTCAGACTCTGCAAACCCATGGACTGCAGTGTACCAGGCTTCTCCACCCATGGGGTTTTCCAGGCAAGAGTACTGGAGTAGGGTGCCATTGTCCTCTCTGGGACTTTATGTTAATAAGGCACTATTGCAGAATCCTCAGTAGGTCCCTTTTGTGATGATTTATTGAGAATGTTTCTTTTTACCTTGAATGTATAAAGCAGATTTTTGCAATACCAAACCATTCGTTTAGTTATTCTATTTGCTGTGGCTTTCTGTCAAAGTGCTCAATAATGACCTTCAAAGAAAATATCTTAAGTCATTAATGGTGAGAGGAATAAGCAGAAGATGGAAACATAATGTAGTGTTGATACAAAGAATCTGTAAAATGAAGAAGGGAACCAGGAAAAAGTACAGCAATGCTAATCCTGTCAGTGAGTGTATCCATAGGAATGCTTTGGGCTGCAGTGACAGAAAACCCACCTGGCATCAGTGTGAACTGATTGACTGCTTACTTAATAAAAAGTTTAGAGGTAAGAGATTCCAGAGACAGAAGTGGGTCAACAGCCTACAATGTCAGGGCACCAGGCTTGCTAGTTATCGTGGCCTTCTCATGACCTCAGGATGACTTCAGTAGTTCCAAGCTTCATGGCCTCACAGTAAGTGGGGGCAATCAGAGTGACAAAAGAATTTACTCTGCTTTTCATCAAGGAAAAAAACCTTTCACAGAAGCTCTCCAGTAGACTTCTCTTTATATCTCATTGGCTAAAACCTGACTACATTGCCACTCCTATGGGCAAGGCAATCTGGAAAGAGTATATGTGCATGTCATATAGCACATGCCACTGTATGTTTTTATAGGCTCCATAGCAACAGGAGAACATGAGAGAGGAGGGTTTAAAGTGACTATGGCATCTACCAGGGCGGGCCAGCCGCACTGTAGTGTGTTCAGTACGTGCACTCTTCTCTGCCACAACCTCATCTAGCATGCTCCAGATTTCCCTTTCAGGCCTTGTCCGTTTCCTTAGGGTCGATTTGGCCATCAGTATTTGCCTGGGAAAACCAGAATGTTCCTTTACAAAAACAAAACAAAGCAAAGATGTTATTATATTAGATGTTTCACCTCAGCCACTTCTTTCACTGTATAAGCAAGATTAGCAGTCCACGTCCCAGCACAGATTCAAAGTCCACATGCCCAAACTAAACCTCAGCACCAGCCTGTATTGATTAATCAGCAGACGAAAAGGGAATGGGCTTCCCAGGTGGTGCTAGTGGTAAAGAACCCACCTGGCAGTGCAGGAGATAGAGAAACTAGGGTTCAGTCCCTAAGTGGAGAGGATCCCCTGGAGGAGGACATGGCAACCTACTCCAGGATTTTTGCCTGAAGAATCCCATAGACAGAGGAGCCTGGTGGGCTACAGTCCGTAAGGTTGCAAAGATTAGGACACGACTGAAGCAACTTACCATGCCCAATAAAGAGAATAAATTAGGACACTCCTGGTTATGATGGTAGTGAGAAGAAGGAGGTTGTGGAAGACCCTAATATCTGTGATTGGCAGTTTTATTTAAAAAGTAATTAATGGAACTTCTGGCAAAGATCTGTTTCTGCCCACTCACTTCCTCTAAGCACAATTAAAAACGCTGGAAATAATGCAAGAGACAACCAAAGGAGAATTCTAAAGGGCGGTGAGGAGGCAAACTAGTTTGGAACCCCAGGACTGAAAGAACAATACAGAGGCAGAGCATCTTATATCCCCCCCTCAACAGAAGCCCACTCAGACCTAGTGTTATCTGATCCTCAACTTGGCAATAGAAGAAGGAAGCCCGATAGGTTCATTTCTCCCTCAGGTCCAGCAGGATTTTTTCTGAAAACACCAGGCTAGTCTAGCAAGGCTGGCAAAGTAAGGTCAATCAGGAGCTCTGCCAATAATAAGCATCTAGGGGAACCACTCTCCTTCCCTTCCAAGCCAGAAGCTCCCCATCTCTGCCAGGAGAAACTGAGGCAGGTAGGCAGAGCTGGCAAGAGGTGTCCAGCTGCGGCAAGCGGCCTAGTTCTGGAAGCCTCATTGCTGTGTGGGATCGAGATTTTTCTCCCATGCCAGCAGATACCAGGGCAGCTGGGAGGCACCATTTGGGGGATCCCATCAGACCACTTCCCTACTGAGAGACACTGGTTGGCACAGTCTGGTAAAACCTCCTCTGGTGTCTTTGTCAGGACCAGAAGATACCAGTAGGAGCCTCAGTGGCAGCAGAAGAATAAAATAGGCCCAAACAGTCTGCACAGGTTCTAAGAGTTAAACTGCCTTTAGAGCTATAGTTAACTAAACTTGATCAAGGCTCAAGACCCTTATGCTAAACCTAAACAAGAGTACCTGCCTACTAACATAAAAGACTTAAATAGGAAANGAGGAGGCAAACTAGTTTGGAACCCCAGGACTGAAAGAACAATACAGAGGCAGAGCATCTTATATCCCCCCCTCAACAGAAGCCCACTCAGACCTAGTGTTATCTGATCCTCAACTTGGCAATAGAAGAAGGAAGCCCGATAGGTTCATTTCTCCCTCAGGTCCAGCAGGATTTTTTCTGAAAACACCAGGCTAGTCTAGCAAGGCTGGCAAAGTAAGGTCAATCAGGAGCTCTGCCAATAATAAGCATCTAGGGGAACCACTCTCCTTCCCTTCCAAGCCAGAAGCTCCCCATCTCTGCCAGGAGAAACTGAGGCAGGTAGGCAGAGCTGGCAAGAGGTGTCCAGCTGCGGCAAGCGGCCTAGTTCTGGAAGCCTCATTGCTGTGTGGGATCGAGATTTTTCTCCCATGCCAGCAGATACCAGGGCAGCTGGGAGGCACCATTTGGGGGATCCCATCAGACCACTTCCCTACTGAGAGACACTGGTTGGCACAGTCTGGTAAAACCTCCTCTGCTGTCTTTGTCAGGACCAGAAGATACCAGTAGGAGCCTCAGTGGCAGCAGAAGAATAAAATAGGCCCAAACAGTCTGCACAGGTTCTAAGAGTTAAACTGCCTTTAGAGCTATAGTTAACTAAACTTGATCAAGGCTCAAGACCCTTATGCTAAACCTAAACAAGAGTACCTGCCTACTAACATAAAAGACTTAAATAGGAACAAAGTTTCCTGACATAAATATACCAAATGCCTAGGATACAATAGAATAGCATTCATCATACCAAGAATGAAGATAATCACAGTTTAAGAAAAAACAAGTTAACTGATGCCAATGCCAATATAAATCATATGCTGGAATTGTCTGGAAAGGATTTTAAAGCAAACATCATAAAAATGCTTCAACAATCAATTACAAATGCTCTTGAAACAAAACAAAAATAGAAAATCTTAGCAAAGAAATAGAATTCATAAAATAACCAAATAGAAGTGCTAGTACTAAAAAAATTATTGAAAATTTTCAAAAATTATTGGATAGCTCAGTGCTAGAGTGGAGATGACCTAGAATAGAATCAGTGAATCTGAAGACAGAACAATTAGAGTTCACCTTGTCTGAACAATAAAAAGAAAATATACTAGAATAAATCATATGAACAGAGCCTTAGGGACCAGTTGAAAAATAACAAAAGATCCATGGTTTGTATTATCAGAGTCCCAAAAAGAGGAAAAGAAGGGAGGCTGAAAGAACATTTGAAAAATTCATGGCTGAAAACTAACCATACTTAACAAAATACCAGCCTCGAGATTCAAGAAGCTGAACAATCTTCCAAAATGATAAACCCTCCAAATCTATGTCGACACATCATAATTAAACTTTTGAAAACTAAATACAAAATGTTGAAAACAATTAGAGTGAAATGACATATTAATATGGGAATAGCAATTCAAATGACAGCAGATTTCTCACCTAAAATTGTGGAAGTCATAAGAAGTGGTACAATATTTTATTTTAAACTGCTGCAAGAAAATTGTCAACTATAAATTCTGTATCCAGTTAAATTATGCTTCAGAAATAAAGGGAAAATAAGGACATTCCACCCTGGAGAAGGGAGTGGTCTGTGGGGTCACAAAGAGTCTGACACAACTGACCGACTAACACACACACACACACACACACACACACACACACGCATTCCAGATAAAGAAGAGTCTGACACAACTGACCGACTAACACACACACGCACGCACGCACGCACGCATTCCAGATAAAGAAGAGAGCCCTAAATCACACACACACACACACGCATGCACGCACGCACACACGCACGCACGCATTCCAGATAAAGAAGAGAGCCCTAAATCCTCTGTGCTCCGCAGATTCATCTCTCTTACCTCACCCCTGGCAACCACATTGTCTCGATGGTTTTGGTTTTTCCAGAATGTCATATGTGTGCATGCTTGCTAAGTCACTTCAGCTGTGTCTGACTCTTTGCAACCCTGTGGATTGTAGCCCACCAGGCTCCTCTGTTCATGGGGATTCTCCAGGCAAGAATACTGGAGTGGGTTGCCATGTCCTCCTCCAGGGGATCTTCCTGATTCAGGGGTCAAACCCGCATCTCTTATGTCTCCTACTTTGGCAGGCAGGTTTTTTACCATTAGCACCACTTGGGAAGTCCAGAATGTCATGTACTTGGACTCATACAGCACGTAGCCTTTTCAGATCACCTTCTTTCCCTTAGTGATGTGCATTCAAGTCTCTTCTTCATCTTTTCATGGCTTGATAGCTTTTTAGTACTGAATAATATTTTGTTTTCTGAATGTACCACAGTTTATATTTATCCATTCACCTACTGAAGGTCATCTTGGTTACTTTCGAATTTTGGCAACTTGCTACAAACATTTGTGTGCTGATTTTTGTATGGAGACAAGTTTTAAATTCCTTTGGGTAAATGCAAAGAAGCACAATTGCTCTATCATATGATAAGAATGTGTTTCATTTTGTAAGAAACTGCCAAACTGTCTTAAAAAGTAGCTGCAGCATTTTGTATTCCCACCAGCAGTGAACAAGAGTTCCATGGTTTCACATCCTTCCCAGCATTGATACTGTCATTGTTCTGGATTTTGGCTATTCTATTAGGTATACAGTGATGGCATAAAATTTTAATATTCTATGTTGCTGCTGCTGCTGCTAAGTTGCTTCAGTCGTGTCCGACTCTGTGCAACCCCATAGACGGCAGCCCAACAGGCTCCCCTGTCCCTGGGATTCTCCAGGCAAGAACACTGGAGTGGGTTGCCATTTCCTTCTCCAATACATGAAAGTGAAAAGTGAAAATGAAGTCGCTCAGTCGTGTCTGACTCTCAGTGACCCCATGGACTGCAGCCCACCAGGCTCCTCCGTCCATTGGGTTTTCCAGGCAAGAGTACTGGAGTGGGGTGCCATTGCCTTCTCCATATTCTATGTTACTGGTTTCTTAATCAGGTTATTATTTCTCAGGTTACAATCAACATAAAAGTGAATGTCAGTCTCCTCAGCTGCATTTAATTTTATTGTTGTGGGTTGATTTTATGACTTTCACGTGTTTATTATTTAAAAACTTCCCTCTTTCAAATTACCTGTGTTCTTTCACTGATGCTTTCTTCTAGTTTGTGGCTTTTCTTTTCCCTTTGTTTACATGTGGATTAGGTGTCTTGTTTTGCTCTAAGCATAAAATGTTTCATATGTGCTAAGAAAAAATAAAACTGAGAATCATGCTAATTCTTGTGAGTCAGCCATTGACTGACCTTCATCTTTGGCAAATTAGTTCAGTTTCATAATTGGTTTTGGGAAAGATAATTTGCCAGCTTCTTTACTCCACAGTTGCCAGAAATTATGTGGTATATATCCTTTTTCAATTTGCGTTTTTAAACTCAGTATTCTATTTTCAGAGTTATGTGTGCTAATTCATGAAATCCTCATTCATTACTTTTAACTGCCATATAGGCTTCTGTTGTATGAATAAAGCACAGTTCATACAGTGAAATTCAGTCAATTGCACTGCTAATATTATAGGCACCACTGTAGTCAACAACTTTCTTCATATCTTCTTGTGCACAAGCTTGAGATTTTTTTTCCCAGAGTAAGTACCTAGAAGTGGAAATGTTAGATCATAAGGAATGGATATCAGTTTTACAAAAAGTAGCCAAATTGTCCTAATGATCTAGCATTATATGTGTTGCTTCTTCCACATCTTTACCATCACTTAGTAATATCAAACATTTAATTTTTTCTAGTTTCATAAATGTAAATATTTCACAGTGGTCTTTATTTTTAGTTCCCTGATTAGTAGAAATCCACACTCTTACTGTGTTTGTTGACTCACAAGTATTTCCAGTGATACAAACTGCGTATTGTACTTCTTCCCACTTTCCTGTTAAATTTCTCTTAGTGTGAATTTGAAGCTCTTTCCCTGGCGCCGTCCTCTCGTTTCTGGCTTTTCTTTGCACTTTGCTTACATTTCCAACTGTCAAACTTGAGGGCTTTAAAGTATCCAAGTGATCCAATTTTCCTTGTAGACTTGTAACATTTCTACCTTATGCTGATATGGTGAAGCTATATTCTTTTATTTTTCTTAAAAATATTTTCAAAGTAAGTCTTTAAATCATGTTTTTTAAATACATAGTGTGAGTTAGGAATTTTGTTTTGTCTTTTTCTGGATAACTAGCCAATTATTTCACTACCTTTTATTGAATAACTATTCCTTTACCCCTGAATTAAATCACCATATCAAATGAGTTAATATCTATAAAATACTGAAAAATTTTCAAACTATTTTATAGGTAGCAGTGACAATAGTAGTAATACTTACACTGCTCTATCAAAATTTTACACATAATGGGTACATTTCTAGGTTTTCTATTTAGTTCCGTGGATCTATTTAACTACTGATTACCAATATTTTTAATTATAATATTTATACAAGTCTTGATACCTAGAAGAGGATAATTTTTTTTCCTTTTTGTCTTCTTTCTCTTCCCTTTTTCCCTTTATCATTTTCTCTTCAAAACTGTTGTGTTTCTGGCCTTTCCTTCTTCCACATGCATTTTAGGATTTGTTTGTTCAGCACTATGAGAAAATTTACTGGAGTTTTGATTGAAATTGTTTTGAATTTACAAAATCATTTTAAGAAGTTCTCTCCCTGCAACAGTGGGTCTTCCTAGCAGTTCTCTCTCTGCAACAGTGGGTCTTCCTAGCATGGAATATCTTTGTATTTAAGATTCCTTTATATCCTTAAAAATTTTTTTTGGTTTCTATAGAACTATATGTATACCTAATAACCTTTTACATCTGTTACTCTTATGATAGGTAACCTAAATATGTTATTTTCCAAGTGACTGCTATTTTATAGGAACACAATTTTGGTACGTTGAACTTTTGTTCAGCAATACATCATGACTGCTCACTTCCAGATTGAAATGATGTGATAAACCTAGCTTCTTAACAAAAGACGATAATGCCTTTTTATGGGAAAGCAACATCAGCTGTCAGTCTTTATGGTTCGTGTGTACACAGTATCCATCATACTATAAAAAATTGCTAGACATGTAAGAACTAAGAATATGTAACTGATAACCAAACAAAAAAGAAGACAATAGAAGCAGACACACTGATGATCTTGATATTGGAGTTAAAAGTTTTTAATGACTATTATGAATATATGAAACAAGATGGAGACTTTAAATAGAGAAATGGAATTTATAAAGACAAAATCAAGTAAATTTCCTAGAACTGGAAATTAAAATTTAATTGGCTACATTTTATAGGTCTTTGGATGTAGAAGACAATTAGTGAACTCAGAGAGCTCAATAAGAAATATTCAAAATGGTGAATGAAGGGAATAAAATATTAAAACAATAGAACAAAGTATTTAAAGGTATGCTGTTTATAAGAACATAAAAAGGTATAACAGTCTGATAATATAAAATGGAAGAAGATGTATCATGCAAATACTAATCATAAGAAAGCTGTGGAAGATGTGTTCCATATCAGTTAAACTAGACTTTGAGTCAAGGAGTATTGCCAGAGTTAAAGGGGGAATATTTCATAGTAACAAAAGGATCAATTCAACTCTAAGACATGATAATCTTAAATTTATAAGTACCAGTAACATAGCTTCAAAATATATAAAGTATAAATAGATAAAACTGAAGAGAAAATAGACAAATCAACATCAAACTTAGATGTATTTATTTTCATATTTGAGAGACACAGACAAAAAATAGTGGGAAGCTAGATTATTAGAATAATACTATTAACTAAAATGACCCAATTGATATGAAGAGAACATTTCCCCTTAAAACTTCAGAATATACATTCAAGTATATGCTAGACATACATATCAAAATACATAATACTGCAGGCTCTCAAGCAAGTCTCAGCAAAGTTCAATGGATTAAGTTACACAGAATGTATTCTCCAGAAAAACATCTACTTCTGCTTTATTGACTACGTCAAAGCCTTTGACTGCATGGATCACAACAAACTCTTCAAGAGACAGGAATACCAGACCACCTGACCTGCCTCCTGGGAGATCTGTATGCAGGTCAAGAAGCAACAGTTAGAACTGGACATGGAACAACAGACTGGTTCCAAATCAGGAAAGGAGTACATCAAGGCTCCATATTGTCACCCTGTTTATTTAACTTATATGCAGAGTACATCATGCGAAATGCCAGGCTGGATAAAGCACAAGCTGGAATCAAGATTGCCAGGAGAAATATCAATAACCTCAGATACGCAGATGATACCATCTTATGGCAGAAAGCGAAGAAGAGCCTCTTGATGAAAGTGAAAGAGGAGAGTGAAAAAGCTGACTTAAAACTCAGCATTCAGAAAACTAAGATCATAGCATCTGGTCCCATCACTTCATGGCAAATAGATGGGGAAACAATGGAAAGAGTGAGAGGCTTTGTTTCTTGGGGCTCCAGAATCACTGCAGATGGTGACTGCAGCCATGAAATTAAAAGACCCTTGCTCCTTGGTAGAAAAGCTGTGACCGATCTGCTGATGCTAAGTCGCTTCAGTTGTGTCCGACTCTGTGCGACTCCATAGACGGCAGCCTGCCAGGCTCCTCCATCCCTGGGATTCTCCAGGCAAGAATACTGGAGTGGGTTGCCATTTCCTTCTCGAATGCATGAAAGTGAAAAGTGAAAGTGAAGTCGCTCAGTTGTGTCTGACTCTTAGAGACCCCATGGACTGCAGCCCACCAGGCTTCTCCATCCATGGGATTTTCCAGGCAAGAGTATTGGAGTAGGGTGCCATTGACCAATCTAGACAACATATTAAAAAGCAGAGACATTGCTGACAAAGGTCCATCTAGTCAAAGCTATGATTTTTCCAGTAATCATGTATGGATGTAAGAGTTGGAGCATAAAGAAAGTTGAGTGCCGAAGAATTGAGGCTTTTGAAGTGTGGTGTTGGAGAAGACTCTAGAGAGTCCCTTGGTCTGATCAAACCAGTCAGTCCTAAAGGAAATCAGTCCTGAATGTTCATTGGAAGCTGAAACTGAGACTCCAGTACTTTGGCTACTCGATGCGAAGAACTAGCTCATTGGCAAAGACTCTGATGCTGGGAAAGATTAAAGGCAAGAGGAGAAGGGGTTGACAGAGGATGAGATGGTTGGATGGCATCACTGACTTGATGGACCTGAGTTTGAGCAAGCTCCAGAAGTTAGTGATAGACAGGGAATCCTAGTGTGCTGCAGTCCATGAGGCTGCAGAGCTGGACACGACTGAGCGACTGAACTGAACACAACTATCAATGTGAAAATAAACAATAAGGATAGTTAGAACAATCCTCAAAATTACAATAATTACAATCAGTGGACCAAAGAAAAAACTCTCAATGCCAATTGGAAAGCATTTTGAACAATAATATTGGTATAATGTATCAAAACTTGCAGGATGCAACTGTAGTGTTTAGAGGGTATTTAATACTTTTCAGTGAAGTATTAGAAAAGAAGAAAGACTGACAATAATCTAAGCTTTCATTTTTAAGGAGCTAATAAAGGAAGTCAAAGCTATGGTTTTTCCAGTAGCACCTACAGGGTTGAACCATAAAGAAGACTTACCGCCAAAGCATTAATGCTTTCGAACTCTGGTCTGAAGAAGACTCTTGAGAGTCCCTTAGACAGCAAAGAGATCAAACTAGTCAATCCTAAAGGAAATCAACCTTGAATATTCATCAGAAGGACTGATGCTGAAGCTGAGGATCCAATCCTTTGGCCACCTGATGAGAAGAACCAGCTCATTGGAAAAGACCCTGTTGTTGGAAAAGATTGAGGGCAAAAGGAGAAGGAGATGACAGAGGATTAGATGGCTAGATGGCATTACTGACTCAGTGGACATGAGTTGAGCAAACTCCAGGAGATAGTAAAGGACCAGGATGCTTGGCATGCTTCAGTCCATGGGGTTGGCCACAAAGATGGACATAGTTTAGTGAATCAACAATAAATGAAGAGCAAATGAAAGTAAAGTAAGATAATGATTATAATAAGAGAATAAAAGAGAGGGTATATATACAACAGAGAAAAGGCAATAGAGTAAAATTTTATTCTTTAAAACTAATTCATTATATTGAAAAATCTCCAACAAAATGATCAAGAAAGAAACAGCTTAAAATATCATAAATGAAAAAAGGAAACATGACTATGACTCCTCCAGATTATTAAAAAATTTAAAAATGATATTATGAGTAACATGCCAATAAACTTGATAATATATTTTAAATGAATAAATTAATCTGGAAAAAACTGACCAAAATTGTTATAAGCAGAAATTTAAAAATCAGAATAATCCTACACTATTAAATCTGTATTTAAAGATCATCTCACAAATAAAACTCCAGGTCCAGATGGGTTCCCTGGTGAATTCTTGCAAACATTCTGAAATGAAATAATACCATCTTACATAAACTCCTTTGGAAAATATTAGGGAGATTAACAATTTCCAACTCTTCCGTGTCACCAGTTTAATCCTGATGCAAAAACTTAAGAAAATATTATAAGAAAAGAAAGAAGAGGACAATATCCCTCATGAATATAGATAATAAAATTCTGCACAAAATATTAACAAATTGAATCCAAATTAGAGCAACAATTTATAAAACGAATGTCACATCAGGGCTACATGAAGTTTATCCTAGGAATGCAAGTTTGCTCTAACACTCAAAATTCAATCCATGTAATGTATATATTAATAAAATTAAGGGAAAGCCCATGTGATCATCTCACTAGGCTCAGTAAAAGCATTTGATAAAATTCAGTGTCTATTCATGACAAAAATTCTCAGAAAATTGGTACCAGAGGGAATTTTCTTATTCTGAGAATGGATAGCTAAAAAATTCACAGCTTGCATCATGTTTAATGGTGAAAATTTGAGCACATTTTCCCCCTTAATTAAAAAAAAAAGACAGGATTGTCCCTGTTAACCACCTCTACTAAACATTATACTATAAGTCCTAGCCAATGCAGTAAGTTAAGGTAAAGAAATGAAATATAAAGATTGGAAAGGAAGAGATTACGCCATCTTTATTCAGAGAAGATATTCTTATGTATACATAAAATTCAAAAGAATCTACAAAATTAATAAGTAAATCTAGCAAGATCACTATTATAAAAATTAATTAATCTGGTATAGCTTTTCCCCTTTCTACTTAGAACATTTCCGTGTCAGTATGTTTTAGGAATTTTTTTTTTAAACATCCTTTGCTAGATCTTTTTCACCCACCATGAGAGCTTTCATCTTTTTTTAGTTGGCATTATTTAGATATACTTAGAAGCATTTTAATGCTTTGTGCTTTCAATTTACTAGTTATTTTCTTTGCTTCTCATTTTTCCTTTGCCTAATTTCTGTTTGAGTGAATTAATTACCTTTCTTGTAAATTTTATTCTTGTGGAAGTTATGTATTCTAATTATTTTCTTTTAGTGGAGACCATTAAATATTTAGCATATAAATATGACATTTTCATAGTCTAAATATCTCTATCCTCCTCCTGAACAATACTAGGATCTTAGAATGCTCTTGCTCTTATCACTGCCTTCTACCTATGTTCTGTTTTGTCCACTGTTTTACTTTCATCTTTCATTTATAACCCTTTCATTAAGTTAGCCATTACTGATCTTTATGCTCAGCATTCTTTCCTGCATGTCTCTTTTACCTTTTAACTTAGTTTAGTTTCAGTTTTATTCTTTCTGGAGTACTGTTTTTAGTATATTTTTCTGCAGAGTCTGCCATTAGGAAATTCTCTCATTTCTTATTTTTTTTGAAAATGCCTGTATTAGTCTTTCTGTGTATATAATTCTAGATAATGGTTATTCTCCTTCACCACTTTGAGGATATTATTTCATTGCCTTCTAGCTTCTATTAATGAAAAGATTGCTGTTCATCTCATTTGTCTGTTATTTATATCTGCTTTTAAAATTTCTCCTTTGTTTTGATGCCCTGCAATTTCACTGTGATGTGAGTCAAGGTATGGATCTCTTACTTGTCTTGCTTAGGGCTAGAATTTATGTCTTTTGTCAATTCTGGATAACTAGATAACCATGAGAGTGTGGCCACTCATCTAGAGCCAGACATCCTGGACTATGAAGTCAAGTGGGCCTTAGGAAATACTACTACAAACAAAGCCAGTGGAGGTGATGGAATTCCAGCTGGGGTATTTCAGATCCCAAAACATGATGCTGTTAAAGTGCTGCACTCAATATGCCAGCAAATTTGGAAAACTCAGTAAGTAGCTATAGGACTGGAAAAGGTCAGTTTTCATTCCAATCCCAAAGAAGGGCAATGCCAAAGAATGTTCTAACTACCACACAATTGTGGTCATTTCGTATGATAGCAAGATTATCAGAGAAGGTAATGTCAACCCACTCTAGTACTCTTGCCTGGAAAATCCCATGGACAGAGGAGCCTGGTAGGCTGCAGTCCATGGGGTCGTGAAGAGTCAGACATAACTGAGCAACTTCAGTTTCATGCATTGGAGAAGGAAATGGCAACCCACTCCAGTGTTCTTGCCTGGAGAATCCCAGGGATGGTGGAGTATGGTGGGCTGCCGTCTATGGGGTCGCACAGAGTCGGACATGACTGAAGCGACTAAGCAGCAGCAGCAGCAGCAGCAAGATTATACTGAAAATCCTTCAAGCTAGGCTTCAGCAGTACGTGAACCAAGAACTTGCAGATGTACAAGCCAGATTTAGAAAAGGAAGAGGAACCATAGATCAAATTGCCAACATCCATTGGATCATAGAAAAAGCAAGAGAATTCCAGAAAAACTTCTGCTTCAATGACTATGCTAAAGCCTTTGACTGTGTGAATCACAACAAACTGTGGACAAAAGAGACAGATCACTTTACCTGTCTCCTGAGAAACCTGTATGCAGGTCAAGAAGCAACAGAACTGGACATGGAACAATGGACTGGTTCAAAATTGGGAAAGGAGTATGAAAAGGCTATATATTGTCACCTGCTTATTAAACTGCTATGCAGAGTACATCTTGTGAAATGCCAGGCTGGATGAATCACAAGCTGAAATCAAGATTGCTGAAAGAAATATCAACAGCCTCGGACATGCAGATGATACCACCGTAATGGCAGAGGTGAAAAGGAACTTAAGAGCCTCTTAAAGAGAGTGAAAGAAGAGAGTGAGAAGTCTGGCTTGAAAATCAGCATTCAAAAAACTAAGATCATGGCATCTGGTCCCATCCCTTCATAGCAAATAGAACAGGAAAAAGTGGAAACAGTGACAGACTTTATTTTCTTGGGCTCCAAAATCACTGTAGACAGTAACTGCAGCCATTAAATTAAGACACTTGCTTCTTGGAAGGAAAGCTATGACAAACCTGAGCAGCATATTTAAATGCAGAGACATCACGTTGCCAACAAAGGTCCATATAGTCAAAGGTATGATTTTTCCAGTAGTCATGTATGGTTGTGAGAATTGGACCATAAAAAAAGCTGAGTGCCGAACGATTGATGCTTTTAAATTGTGGTGTTGGAGAAGACTCTTGAGAGTCCCATGGACTACAAGGAGTTCAAACCAATCCTAAAGGAAACCAACCCTGAATACCCTAAATATTCACTGGAAGGACTGATGCTGACATTAAAGCTCCAGTACATTGGCCAACTGACGAGAAGGGCTAACTCATTGGAAAAGACCTTGATGCTAGAAATGATTGAAGGCAAAAGGAGCAGGAGGCAACAGAGGATAAGATGGTTAGATAGCATCACCGACTCAATGGACATGAATTTGAGCAAACTCCAGGAGATAGTAAAGGACAAGGAAGTCTAGTGTGCTGCAGTTGATGTTGCAAAGAGTCAGACATGACTTAGTGACTGCACAGCAACAGTCGATTCTGGAAACTTCTCAGCCAAATTTGGATAAATTATGCCACTTCCCATGTTATTCCTTTGCTTAAGATCCTGCTGGGTCTCCCTCATCTATTGACAGTATTACTACTCAGGGCTGTCACAGTCTGGCCTCTACACATTTCTGAAATTAAGTTTCCACTTCTGTCTTCCAGGAAAGCCCATCACTCAAACTGCTGATACATTCCTTACTCATAACTTAGCTTAATTGTCACCTACTCTCTGAAGCCTTTCCTGAAACCTCTGCCCCTAAGAACTCTGTGTACCCTTGGTTTCCTGTTCACACAATCCACTGATTCCATTTATCTATTTATATGTAAATTTACCCCCCAATAAACTCAAGTCCCAGTGGGCAGTTCCCTTTGTATTTACAGAGACAGGCACTTAGTGTGGGCTCAATAAACTGTTGTAGATTGAATGAATGAATGAATAAAGAAAATGAAAGTAAATACTGTCTACCTCATAGGGATCTTGTAACAACTAAATATCAGTGCATACCACAAGATAAAGCACCTGGAAAATAACAACTGCTAATCTCTTATTTGAATTGAAGACAGTTCATGCAGTGTTTTGATTCAGTGGGTTATGTACCAAATTGGGTTTTCCTTTAAATTTCCTTATTCCATATGGCATAGAACAGAGTTCTTAGTGTTCTCTGATTATAATGAAGTATTTTTTTGGTTTTGTGCCTTTTCTTCCAATTGCTGTACTTCTGAGCCTAAAAAAACCAGGGAGTTCTGTGAGAATGCTTGATATAGTTTACTAGCTGTTACATTCTGTTCTGAAAATTGAGTTCATCTGTGAATACTCTTCTGCCATACATGTTAATGGCTTTCTCCTTTCTTCCATTAGGTGTCTACTCTAATTTTACCACGAGTTAGGTCTTCACAGACTCTCATTATAAAATAGCAAATGTCCACCCACCTCCTTTTCTATCCTCTTTTACCTGCTTTTTTTTCCCTACAGTATTTACCTCTTTTATTATTTTCTGCTCCTTCCATACACACTGGCATATAACTTCTTAAGGGTAGGAACTTTGCTTTATGCTTAGAGCAGTATCTGGAATATAGTAGGTGCTTGGTATGTATTCCTTAAATAAGTTTATCAATGCAGTTGCCATTGAGTCTCATCAGTATAAATCCTGATGCTATAGTAGACAAACACCATACGAACACTCTGGACATGGTAGCCTTCAACATTCATCTAGATCTGTGATGAGATTACAAAACTTGGCTCCTTTGCTTTTCCCTATAACAGACTAATGCACGATTTCATCCTGAAAACTAAAGAAATCACTTCCCTTCCTGGCAGTACCTAAACTGAGCTCTAAGCTGGCTACATACAAAGCCCGTCTGTTCTCTCCTGGTTTAAAGACAGAGGCAGTTCCTGCCCACTTTCAGCAAGCTTTATTTTGCTTTCTGTTTTCTTTCACTGCTAAAGGACAATTTACATATCTTTTCTACCCATTCTATCATTTTGACCTTGCCAAGAGCTTTCAATTAATACTTTGTATGCACTTGTGCAAAGAAAGCACCCATTTGCAATGTCTATGGGAAACAAATTCTTATTACTTCATAGAAACAAATGTCTAAATCTGTAATTCATGTGTATATTATGAGAGAGAGGTTCAGAGATGATAAATGACTTGTTGAAAGCCACAGAACTAAAGTTGGTAACACAAGTGGCTCTAACACCCACATCCCCTGTCAAGTTTGTACTCATCTGCCTGATTTTCCTTTAATAAGATCATTTATGCTTTCCTAAGCACCTGGGCATTAATATAGAAAACCCTCAATTCTTACTAGTGTGTATCTCTGTCTGTGACCTCAGACATCTTACCTCCTCAATCTTCAGCTGTCAAACTGTTGTATTGATTTTTCGGGTGCCATCAAGCTTCTCTTTCCAGATTTAGCATGACTGAAAAGAATGTGATCTTTCAGCTCAGCTGACATTCCAAGGTCAGCTTTGTGGCCAGTGAAAACTCATGGCCTAAGGATTCTGACACAGCTGCCTGACACTTGAGGGAGAGCTTGCCTCTGCCTACTCGTCCTTGCCAGGGACATGCTGCCCCCACCTTGCTGCTCAGTACTGACTGTCAGAGCCACACACTGGCTCCCGTAATGTGACTGTGAACTCACCACTCAAGATACCTGGGGCTGTGTTAAGGCTAATGCCTGGGGCTATCATTGGACAGGCAGTGCCTCCTAGTGGCCAAGGCTCCAAAGGTTTCCAGCGGAAAAGTGGCCCGGACAGCAACAACCCCCCTGGCAATCCTTTCCTCTCTCCTTCTGAGTCTTGTCCCTGCCTTTTTGCAGTGTGTCCAGCTCCACATCATGCAGTGAGAATTCATCATCAGGTCCCAGTATTTTCAGTATTTTGCTGACTGAATTCCCAGTCATGACCACGATGATGAAAACATTGTGGGAGGACAGTAGGAAGTATAAATATAACAAAGTCACTAACACCTCCAGAGCAAATCAGTTTGAAAAGTGCTTTGTAATCATCTGGTCACTGTTCCTCCTTCTCATCAGCCAAATGGGAGTTCTGACAACCCCACTCTTATAGGAGACTTATGATGCCCAGAAGTGCCGAATCATCCTGCGGAAGTCATTATTCTTAAACTTCCTTAAGAATAATTCCAGATGCATTACAGAGATATGGAGAGGCTTAGCTGGTTTCTCTGGAAGCTTTTATTCTAAAAGGAACATGCATGATTCTAAGGATCATATTTTAAAGTGTATATGCTTCATAAAATGAAAGGTAAATCATTTCCAGAAGAGTAACCTTGAGATTAGGTCCTTAGGCTCTTGCTGGCACAGCATGTACAAATGCATATTTGGGTCTGGGAAGGCATGTATCTGGGAGCTGCAGAGGAATTATGGAGGCTCCACTTCTCCATGAGGGAGAGAAATTCTATACAATGGATAAGGCTATGCTACAACAAATGGAAGTGGAAACTCTTCCTTCTATAAACACTTTTGGTCTCCAAGGCATCTTTGTCCTCATGCTATGTCTTGTCTCCTCGAGGGTCCCTTCTACCAGGACTTTCCCCCAGAAAATGCCTAAATTCCAGTCTTTTCTCTGTGCTATTTCTACCTTTTCCTCTCAAAACATACCTATCCCCTGTCCATTCTCTCAACTGCCTTGTAATCTGATAAAGCATTTCATGCTAACATTTGAATAGTAGGTCACCACCTACTGCTGACAAAAGTCTGTATGGTCAAAGCTATGGTTTTTCCAGTAGTCATGTACGGATGTGAGAGTTGGACCGTGAAGAAAGCTGAGCAAAAACAACTGATGCTTTGAACTGTGGTGCTGGAGAAGACTCTTGAGAGTCTCTTGGACAGCAAGGAGATCAAAGCAGTCAATCCGAAAGGAAATCAACCCTGAATATTTATTGGAAGGACTGGTGTTGAAGCTGAGACTCCAATACTTTTGGCTACCTGATGTGAAGAGCTGACTCATTGGAAAAGCCCCTGATGGTGGGAAAGATTGAGGGCAGGAGGAGAAGAGGGTAACAGAAGATGAGATTGTTGAATGGCATCACTGATTCATTGGCCATAAGTTTGAGCAAACACTGGGAGATAGTGAAGGACAGGGAAGCCTGGTGTGCAGCAGTCCATGAGGTCACAAAGAGTCAGACAAAACTGAGTAACTGAACAACAACACATTGTTCTGCTCCTCCTACTGACATTCACATTGTAAATGGGGACACCTGAAGCCCTTGAATCACTGGGCTTGGAAATCAACTTTATCTCCCGAATTTAAACACACCACTCACATCCATCATCCCCTAGCACTCAATCTCAAATATGTTGTTGAGGAACCGGCCCTTTGCTTCCTGAACTCTCTTTGGATGTCCCCCACAACTGACCACTCTTGGTGTGTCACTATAGTGACTAATTACTCCGTGTGCCACCGTCCAGAGGCTTTGATCCCGACCTACTGGCACCACATTCAGATATTGCCGAAAATTCATTCAATCCACAAACAAAGCTGAGAAGAGACACTAAACCTTCAGGGTTTCTTTGCAATGATTGCAGCTTGCCAGGGAAGGTTTTGGAGAGCCATGGGCTGTTCCAAAAGAGGGAAAGACTCTGGCAATTGTCTGGAAGATGTCAAGCAATTAATGTGGCCAGAATGTAAAGAACTGGAGGCTGAGTGGGGGGAGGTGAATGAGCGTTGCAGACATTTAGGGGGTATGATGCTGAAAGCCTGAGGTCTGTACTGCCATCATCAAGTTCTTGGGTTTCTAAGACATCTCTAGAAAATGCACCATGCCAGTAAGACCCAGAAACAGCCCGCGTGTTCTGCTCTCATTCCTGCCCTTGGCCCTTTCTCCCCCTTCTCTCAAACCTCCCACCCCTGGTCAGCTTTTCCACCTCCCGGGTGAGACTGGCTTTAAACGTCTCCAGGGCAGCGAGCCTCTGCTCTGGAGTCTAGCGGCACCCGCATCACCGGGCGCACAAGCTGATCCGCACCGCGCGGCGCTGATTCGCTGCCGCGGAGACTGCGGCGCCCGCGACGCGCCCGCCCCTCGTGGTGCACGCCGGCTGGTGCAGCCTCAGTCTGTCTGCAGCCGCGGCCACCCGGAGCAGCGCTGCAGCCGGGGCACCGACGCCTGAGTGCCGGCTCAGCGCCCCCGAGGATAGCAACGGCGAGCCCTCAAAGCGCGCACGATGCAGGCCACCGCCGATTCCACCAAGATGGATTGTGTTTGGAGCAACTGGAAAAGTCAGGGTATTCTCTTTATTTCAGTAGTGCATGCCTGCGGCGCACGGGAACCCGGGACCCGGAATCAGCCATTGTGCATCATTTCACCTGTGGGACCTATGCATGCTTTATACCCAAGAGCTTTCTGTTGGGGGGAGTAAACTTGTTATGTCAAAAATCAGAGTGGATGGTGTTTGGTTTTTTGTTTTTGTTTTTTACTTCTCCCATCTTAAAAAAAAAAAAATCCCCCACCCCCACCCCTTTGTTTTCTTGTTGTCAGGCTACTGTTTTAAATGCATCTTTTGCCTCCTCCTGGAGCTCTTTTGGGTTCCCCTCAACGTCAAGTACTTGTTTAATCTCTTATTCCCGGAGTTAAAATGCTTTCTTGTTCCATGTATCCCAGTGCTTTTAATTTGTGCCTAAAGATTGAAATCTAGTAGAACCGTTAACTAAGTGGGTTCTAGTGTATCCTTTTAAGAGGGACACACCCATTTTAGGGTTATTATTTGTGGTCACACAAAGGAAACTGGAAATGCAGAATAGCTCTCAAAATCCAGAAAATATGATGGCGTAGACACATATTAGAATGATTCACTATGAAATATTTCGGGGTTTTTTGTCTGTCATTGGGGTAACTTGTAACTACTGTTCGTTAATAATGGGAATATCTGGAACAAATGGAGGGAAATTAAAAAACAGTGCCAGTTGCTCTCTGATATAACAGATTTATTTTGAAACAGTCCATATTAGCACTGGGTGTGGCCATCCTCCAGCCTCGCTTGGATTGCTTTTCAGCCATTTTTATTCAGCCTCATACTTCACACATCTCCATCTCGCCTTTGTTACATTAAGATTCTCTCCTTTACCTTGCTCAGTTTGAGATTACTAGGAGAAAGGGAGACTTTGCAAGAATGAATTATGTGTTGTAAACTTGGATGTTTGTTATATGAAGTGTCTTTTAATGTTTAACAAATGGTTCTGAAGAAGGTGCGTTTGACTTAACCTGCAGGGTTGCAGCATCCCTCAGGGGACCAAGAATACTCTGGAGCAGAAACTGATTTTTTTTTTTTAAAAAAGCACCTTTCTCTTGTAATATTGTATCACAAAAAGAATGGGATGTCTTAATGCCCCTTAGAGTTTTTCTTTGGTAAATGTTTTAAGCCAAGAAAAAGTAAACATGAACCTCAGAATTAAGAGCATATTTTCTCTGCCTCTTATTTGTTAGTTGGGTGGCAGAGACATAAAATGCAATAGTCTAGTTCAAATTATTTGGATCTATTGGAAATACAACTGTCAAAAGTGAATAAATGGACCTAATAAATTTAAAAGCCAGGAAATAAGAAATGTATGGCCATCCAGGGGCATCATTTTAGAGAATGATGATAACTACATGACCTGGCATATGTTTTATACAGAAGACAGCTGTGAAAATTCTTGGTAACATTTCATTCTTGCTACATGTTTAGACTCATCCAGTTTATTCCAAATACACACTCAATGGATATCTGTGGCTTGATAGAATACCAAGTTTAGTTGGATATAAAGTTGGTTTTTAAGATTATTCTTATGGATTTCCTCTATTCTTACCAAAAGTAGGTAGCAGAAGTGTCAAATTTTCTAATATATGTAAGATCTAATACACTGTTTCATCACAATCCTATGTGTTTTGCCTCTGTTTACATTTTCACTGGGGGGTTAAAAATATGGACATTTATAATCAGAAAACAACACAAAATGCTTTAATTTGTCCATTAAAGACTGTCATTTTCATTCTCAGTGTACAGCTTTTTATAAAGATTAATGCAGGATCGTTGAGGGTCTTTTATACTCTGTGACCTTTGGTAATCTTCAGTACCATTGATTTCCTTTTGTCAGATAGAACAAAGCCATTATCCTGAAAATTGACTGATAACTGGGTGGGTGGGTTTATAGGCATGAAGGAGAAATTATAAGTAAATTATTCCTGTTTCTCCCTACTAGAATTTTCATCTAAATTAAAATCCACAATAAGATTCTTGTTTAGTATTTTAAGTGTATCTTCATTTTAGTTCTCTAGTTATAAAAAAAGCTGTTAACACTGGCTGCATATTAACATCACCTGGGAAGCTTTAAAAAACACAAAGGATGCCTGTGCCCCACCCCTAGAGGTTCCGATTCCATTGAGCCAAGCATCAGTATTTTTCAAAAGCTCTCACATGAGTTTAACACATAATCGGGGTTGAAACCACTCAGGTGTAATAATTCTTAGCCCGATCCATAGCCCAGCAGAGCAAGGTGTAGTATACAAATGATGAAATGGGTTTGATACAAGAGCAGCTGTGAATGTAGTTAAAAGAAGTCAGTATAACATTGGGGATAATGTCCTGCAGAAATAGTGAGAAGTGGAGGTTTTGCTTGGAAAAGGGAATAAAAGGAGCCCCCAGGCTTCCTCCATATTATTAAACAATTCCACAGAGAAATTGTAGTTCATTAGGTATGTCAGGAAGACTCTACTGAAACTAATACAATGTGTCCTAAAAACAATAGTATATATGCAAAAGGAAGCTTATATTTATTAATATATATGATTTTAGCTGCAGACAAGAGTGTTTAAAGAGAGACTAAAGTCCACATTATACTACATTACACAGATTCTGCTTCCATTAAAAAAATGATACTCATACCCAATTTGTTGATAAACCAAAGCCCTTCAGTGAAGATGAAATAAGAAAATAACCTAATAAAACTTGGCAATATACCTGGGATTCTTCAGATTACTAGTTACTACTGTTAAATATTAACATTTACTGGGCACTTTTACTACTTTCCTTGTATCATTGCAGTTAATCTTCATGAATCCTATGATGTGTGAGTTTTATTATTATCCCATTTTAGAAGTGATGAACTGAAGCTTCTTGCCAACGCACACAGCTGGTAATGCCAGAGGCCAGAGTCAAGCCGAGGCTGACTCCAAAGCCCTTTGATTCTTCTACTCTACCATCTGCCTCCAAAGTAGATGGCTTTTTCCTCAATGGTTTTTCTAAAAATGTTAAAAATCATCTAGGTAGTAGGAGGGTGTTAAAAACCCCTCCCATTTACACACCTTTCATTTTGCCAAACGTCTTCTCATTTGAGCTTTTCAGTTTACTCTTGAACAACATGAGGCTCAAAGAGGTTATGTGACTTGCCCAAAGTTTTTCATTAAGTGGCAAGTGGGGTAGTGAAAAGGTGACTGTGGCCGAAAATCCTGAACTCTTCCCATCTCACATACCGCCTCTTTCACTAATGCTGAGTTTTAGAAAGTGAACTCTCCTTTACCCCTTCCAAGACATTTTCACACAGCTTATCTCTTTAAAGACAAAACAATGTTGAGCAGTTGAGTCAGTGATTTTGATCAATTTACACCATTGTAGTCATCATCATCATGAGCTCATCATTAAAAACTCTCCATCATTATTATCCATGTGTTGGTCATTGTCCTAAACTCTTGTTACACATCTTAATCTCACATGTTTCTGAGATTATTGTTTTACTCTCACTTCCCTGGTGGCTCAAACAGTAAAGAATCTGCCTGCAATGCAGGAAACCCGGGTTTGATCCCTGGGTAGGGAAGATCCTCTGGAAAAAGGAATGGCTACCCACTCCAGTATTCTTGCCTGGAGAATTCCATAGACAAAAAGAGCCTGGCAGGCTACAAGTCCGTGGGGTCGCAAAGAGTCAGACACAACTGAGCAACTAACACAACAACATTTTATAGAGGAGGAAATGGGATTTTAAGGTTGAGATGGCTAGTACTTTGTCCTAGGACTTAATAAGTCCCAAATGCAGAGCAGTCTGCTCTTCTGACCACTCTACTATATGACCTGAATCCAAATGGTACTGTGGCAAGGGACCACTCATTCATGTCATTTCACTTGTACTCTAAAGATTGCTTTTTTTTGTTTCACTGCTTTTGACAGTTTCATGGGCAGGACACTTGGCAATGTGGGAAATTGAGACTAATAGCTCCCACTTACTGTATGTGGCAGCATTTTGTACTTACAGATCCCCCTAAAATATGGTAAAATGTTGAAGGGTGAGATACCTTCCAGAGAATATAATCTCACATATTTCTCATTTTGTTAGAAAATAAAGTATTTTGAAAACTATATGCTGACCTGTAGTTCTCTGTGAAAACAGTGTTGAGGGTAGTCTGTTCTCAAAGGTGCTGGTTCAGAATGACCATGCCTCCCCAAATACAGAAGAAATGTCTGTTTTAGCCATAGAAATTGAATTGTATGCTTGTGTTTTGAAAATGGCATTTAATAAAGATAATTTTACATACAGACATAACGATAGACCAGTCCCATCATTCAGCATTTTATTTAGGTTCAGTATTATTAGAACACTGTGCAAACCTTACAGCATAAATAATTTTATCTACAAACTCCCTCTCTCAGATTCTAAAGAGATCTAATGGGAAAACTTTTTTAGCTGATGATCTAGGGATTTGTTTTTAATGGAAGAAAACTCATTATACAGATAATATACCAAATGTAGGTAGTTATTCACTGAAAAATAAAATTCTCCTTTTTCACAAGGTATTATCATTTTCAAGAGAATTTTTTAAAGGAATATTTCAAAATTTGGGGAGAAAATAGTGGCTTTTTTGGTTTTCTAAAAATAATACATGTGCATTGTGAAAATTTCCATTTCAGCAAAGAGAGTTTCAAATGAAAGCCACAAATCACCCAAAGTCCTTCCATCTAGAGTTGATTAATGCTAATATTTGTTGAATATCTTCCAATATTTGTATACCATATAAAATGAATCTAGAGGACTAGGTAGAGAAAAAAAAAAGCAGTTTTTATTAAACAAGATTGTACATATCTTAAAAGGAATCTGAAGTAATTTAATGGAAGAAACTGACATGAAAGAATTGCTCAACTTCAAATACATGTTTCTTTGTGTTATGAGCTATTCCTTACTAAAATTAAAGGAAAAAACTATGATAAGCATCAATGAGGTAGACTCATTTTTTTAATTACATGTTTTGGCTTTAGACTGTATAGATGGACTCTGCGGTGTTTTTTTCTTTAAAAAGAAGATCCACATGGGTAAGAAAGGTTGACAAAAATTCCAGTCTAAATCTACATCTTCAACTCTATGGGTTTTCTCATATTTCCATGAATTAATATTTCTTTCATTAAAAAATAATATTCCTGGTACTTCATCACTAAAGCATTATGATTTGTATATATCAATAGGGGCTGTGGATGAAATCTCTCATATCAGCAGGCCCTTCCTTCATTTTTATAAAGTTTCTCTCCTTGCTTCCTTCCCTCCTACTTTTTTCTTATAGTATTTGAAATGATGTTCTTTACTCAGTTCTTTTTCATCTTTAGAAAAATTAATACATTCAGGAACAGAAATCTGTGAAGTAATTGACCTATTTTAAGTTCACTTAAAATAGAATTCTAAAATCCACAGAAAGCTAATTAAATTTGCATCACCACTAAATTTCCCATCCTTCTCAACCTGTTCCCTAAGTTGCGTGCATACTTGACCATGTGTTAATATTTACATTTGTCCCTTTTCCAGTTCCATGACTACCTTATAATTAAGCTCACAATTTGAAAACTAAGAACTTGATATTAATAATTTTTAAAAAACCCATCTTCTGCCTATATTATGGATAATAATAATAACTATTAAAACATGAAATTATAGCTGTATTCTAACTTCATAGAATATATTTCAAATAAAATAAGATTGTTAGGAGTTTTAGAACATAGAAATATAGAGTTCTATTTCCCCCAAAATGTTTGAGCTATGAAGTTAAATCTGAGCGATTATCTTATTGTTTCACAAGAGAAAATCCTCAAGTTCTTTTTTATTTCTTACATTGAAAAAGGCAGAAAATACTTCAAGCCTTACAGGTTCTTTGACCAAACTGGTGTTTAATGTTTAGAATTTATAACACGCATGTTTTGTTGCTTGGTTGTATCCAACTCTGCTTCCCTGTGGACTGTAGGCTGCTGGGGTGCTCTGCCCATGGAATTTCCAGGCAAGAATACTGGAATGAGTTACCATTTCCCCCTCCAGGAGATCTTCCCAACCCAGGGACTGAACCCAGGTCTCCTGCGTGTCCTACATTAGCAGGTAGATTCTTTACCACTGAGCCACCTGGGAAGCCTCAGAATTTATTACAGTTAGACCCATTTCACAGTGGGCATAGTTCAAATGTAGTCATATCTTAAGTTTGGCCTTCAGAATCATTTCACCAAACTGCAGACCAAATCTAGTGGTAATGGGGGTCAGGAACGCATAATGTTTTATTGAATAGAACAAAAGTGCAGTGAGAGACTATTCCTTTCCCTTGTCCTATCTTTTCAGTTCAAGAAGTATTTTAGCCATTATAGTCTTTGTCAAGTTTTTAAAATATATTCTTTTAAAAGAAAAAGAACCAACAGCAGTCTTCCTCCATGGTTCTCTTCTATTCCGATAGAATGATGGATTTTGATAAAGGTATGGCTCAGACTAAAGATTTTGTGACTAATTATGACTGATGACAAACCAACCAATGAACCGTTTTGTATTTTGATCAAGTCAGAAAGCTTATTAAAGAAAGAAAAAGCACACAAAGACATTCATTATTTAATCTCTTGAAAATTTGTCTGTGTGCCTCCCTCAACTACCATGTCCCCAAGGCCTATCGTTCTCTCCACATGACCATAAATCTTCCTTTCATCCCAAATGAGCCCATTTGCTGGAGTTTTAGCAGGAGGAGCTGACCCCCTCATCTTAAATACTGGGCCCTACAGTTTCATTTCCTGGCCAGGCCTACTCTACCAAGGTGACAATGGCCTAAGCAGCATTGTGTTAACTTTACAGCAGGGAATGTGACCCTTTAGAAGCTTTAGGGCTTCCCTGGTGGCTCAGATGATAAATAGCTCACCTGCAACATGAAAGACCTGGGTTTGATCCCTGGGCTGGGAAGACCCTGGAGGAGAGCATGGCAACCCACTGCAGTATTCCTGCCTGGAGAATTCCCATGGAGAGAGGAACCTGGTGGGCTGTAGTCCACTGGGTCACAAAGAGGCAGACATGATTGAGCAACGAAGCATAGGACAGCAACTGGTTCACTTCCTGGCCAGGCTGACTCTACCAGGATGCCAATGGCCAAAGCACCCCTGTGAGCTTCACGGCTTGGAATATGACCCTAGTGGTTAGAACTAGGAAACAGGAAGCACAGTCAGCTGCTAAGTCCAGGAAAATGTAAATCTTACGTGAACATGAAAGTAGTTTACATTATCAGTCTAACCTGAAGGGTAGTTGTTAGAAGAATGTGTTTGCTTTTGTGTCGCTTGGAAGAAAAGTCCCAGAGATTGCTGCTAGCTGTGCCTTTGGCAGTAAAATCCTTCGCTTCCCATTGCTCTGCCAAAGCCGACTAGAGTAGATCACCTGTGTGGGTTAAAATTCTGTGCTCTTTTACTGTCTATATGGAGCACCAGGCTTAATGTATCTTTCCTTGCAAAACATCCGCTGAATTACTTAACTGTCTACAGATAATGTTGGCATTTTTCTCTTGACAGTCATTTTCACTGCATTTAAAAGATGTGAAGGAAGGACCTAGAAAATGAAATCACTGCAGGAATCTTATCTGCAAAAGCCTTTTAGCAATTTCCCCTCTGAATTCAGGGCTCCTGCATTACCTTTTTAAATTTTACCTTGTGTAGAAGACTGTTTCATGGCAAATGAAACTCATAGATTAGTTGACCAGACAGTGTCATCTTTGAGGCTCTCTGTGTACGTTTAAAGTATTTTCTTACATCTATTTCCATTATGTTTCTCTAGTTTAATGGCAAAATGAGGGAATAAAGTAGGAAAAGTTACTGTTTCTTCTTGTTAACTTTTTGTGGTGATATTTTGTTTACGTAACAAAAACCAGAGTAATGGGCTTTTTAAAAGATGTTTTTATTATTATCATTAGGTTTTTTTTTTGGTCACTCCATATGGCCTTCAGGATCTGAGTTCCCCAACAAAGGTTCAAACATCATGCAGTGGATGTGTGGAGTCCCAACCACTGGACCACCAAGGAAGTCCCATAATCACTGCTTCAAACACTGAGTTGTAAAGAACTGAGATTTTTTTAGCCTTGTAATCCTTCCCACAAGGTAGTCAATTATTGGAAGCTTGCTAAAAAGTAAATATAAAAGTCAGGTGAAAGTGAAAGTCGTATAGTCGTATCCAACTCTGCGATCCAGTGGACTGTAGCCTGCCCAGCTCCTCTGTCAGTGGGACTCTCCAGGCAAGAGTACTGGAGTGGGTTGCCATTTCCTTCTCGAGGGGATCTTCCTGACCCAGGGATCGAACCTGGGTCTTCTGCATTGCAGGCAGATTCCTTACCAACTGAGCCACTATATCATTTTTCAACAGTTCTTTTATTGAAATGTTGATGTCATTTGTGAACAGGAATCTCACTCATTTTCTGACCTTGCCTTTTAAAAAGTAGCACTAACGTGTCACATAGCAAGTGGTGCAATGTTATCTGAAATCTTTTCTAGACCAAGATGAAATATAAATAAATACATTTAAGAATATGGTGCAATAATGCAGATAATTGTGCACAATTTTTTGCCGTTTATACTATCTACATTTTGCCTTATAAATAGCATATGAATAGCTGCGCCACTGTCTTTTCGGTTCATACATTTTTAATATACTTTCTGAATACTGGCATCACTATTAGATCATTTAATTTTACATTTAAATGTTTTACATTTAAAATAAGGTGCCAATCCCAAAAACTTAGGACTGCCGAATAAAGGCTTTCTCCTTAGAAATTTGACATTGAATTTTATTTCCATTTAGCTATTAATTCAAACCTTGGATCACTTCTGTTTTATTGTTCTTTTCTTGCCCAGATTATGGGAATGAGGGTAGCACCGATTTCAGCATTTGAGATTAGGACTCTTCAAATCCTCCAGTCCACCCCTGACTGAATTAGTTCTAAGTCAGCTTCAGGCAGGCTGCAGTGTGAGCTCCAACCTGTGGTTTGGGGACCAAGATGAATTCGCTGAGCCCTGTCTGCTTATTGGATTGATAGAAGGCACTGATCTCCCATTTCGTTTCATTGCTCCTTGCTATTTAGCAAAGTGATTTTTATAATTGGCAAAGCAATACAGTAATTTACCTGTCTTAGTGAATGTGCACTTAGCTGTCTAAACTCTCACAACTCTCATCTAGCCTTCCTGTATTAGGAGGATATTGAAGGAAGAGACAAGCTATTTATTACGGTATCCAAAGTCTACGTGTGATCATTTGCTGTCATTACAGAGATGCTTATTTTTTTTTTCTTACTTGGACTCTAAGGAAACTTTATTCAAATACTGATTTTTCTGGACCAGGTACTATAAAGCTTTCTACACAAGTTGGCATAACTCTAAGCAAAATTAAAATGTGAAAAACTGGCATTTATACAGCAACTCTGGAACATAAAAATTCTCTTCTGTGATCACACTTCGTCACTTCCTACCCTTCGCGCCGAATCCTCAGAACTTCAGGCTGTTTGCTGGCTTTCCCGACACACACAGCCCCTGTTGCTCTCCCAGCCCATAAGTTCCCAAAGATCTTCGCTGCTTGTCATTCCCAGCCTGAGCCCAAGGTGGTTCATTTCACTTCTGTCCTCTTGGATCTTTAACTTCTCTATGCCCCTGTGCCAGCTCACAAATCTGGTCCAGCCCCATCATCCACAGATCAGAGTGCTCAACTTCTAACCCTGTTGACTGGATCCACAGAGATCCCTGACTCTAACCAAACCCTCTTACTTCCTGGAAGTTCTTTATTAATTTGTTTTTGAGTCCTTACTGTATTTTTCTAGATCAGTTCTGTCCAATAGAAATATAATGTGAGCCACACATGTCATTAAAAATTTTCTAGTAGTCACATTAAAAAGCAAAAGGGAACAGGAAAAATCAATTTCGATAATATACTGTATTTAATCCAGCATACCTAGAGTATAAACTTTTCAACAACAGAAGATCACTATAAAAATAATTAATGAGATATTTTTATGTTTTTTTTATACTGTCTGAAATCTGACATGTACTTTGCACTTGCAATGTATTTTAATTGAGACTAGCCACATTTCAAGTATTCAGTAACTACTATGGCTCATCACTGCTGTATTGAACAATGCAGGTCTGGACCTCTCCCAATCTCCTTAAGCCCTGCTTCTATCCTCCTCAGTCTCAAGAGGACCTCAGGACTCATTTTCCAGAGAAGAGTTGGGTAAATTCACCTTGAGCCACTTGATGATGTTCTCTTTCCTCCTCAGTATATATGTAGCCACTTCCATCCTTTAACAAAGTGTTCCTCCATCTTTACCCAGCCTTTCATGCTTCTTCCTCCTTTGAGAAGAAAACACTGTGACACAGCCCATCCTTTCCCTGCCTTTTCTTTCACTTTGCTCAAACAAATATCTCCTCGTTCCAGGATCTCATCTCTCCCCTTTCCGCTGACATTCCCAAGTTTACTTAACCTTGAAAATTGCTTATTGCTGCTCCCTGAACTACCATTCTCTTTACCATCTTCTTTACTACTTTGAACTTCCCTCCACTGACTCAACCCTTTGTAACAGAGCTTCCATCTTCACTCTGTGCCAGTTATGGGTGACTTCCTAGTCTCCAAAACCAGGGGTCCTTTCTCATTTCCTTCATTGCATCTATAACATCCACACTGTAGCCTACCCCTTTCTTCTGGAAGTTTCCTCCTTCTTGACTGCCATAACCAACACTCTTGAGGGATCCTTTCTAATACCTAGACAGGACTTCTTATTTATTTATTTTAAGTGGAGGCTAATTACTTTACAATATTGTAGTGGTTCTTGCCATACATTGACATGAATCAGCCATGTGTGCACATGTGTCCCCCATCCTGAACCCCCCTCCCACATCCCTCCCCATCCCATCCCTCAAGGTCGTCCCAGTGCACCGGCCCTGAGCACCCTAGACAGGGCTCCTTTTACAGCTTTATTCAATCCTTTGAGTAAAGAATGAATTATAGGTCATCCTCTATTGTACCCCTTAGTCTCTCCTCTCTTGGAGGTTTCCTCTACTCTCGTGGCTTGAATCATCATTTCCACTCAGAATACATCCAAATGTAAATATTCAGCCTTCTTATCTAAGAGGGACTTCCCTGGTGGCTCAGACGGCAAAGCATCTGCCTACAACGCAGAAGAACTGGGTTTGAGCACTGGGTCAGGGAGGTCCCCTGGAGAAGAAAATTCCAGCAACCCATTCCATTACTCTTGCCTGGAAAATCCCATGGATGGAGGAGCCTGGCAGACAATAGTCCATGGAGTCGCAAAGAGTCGGACACGACTGAGCAACTTCGCTTTGTTCTTTCTTATCTAAATGTCAGCCCAGTGCTTCCACTTGTCTGCTCTGCATATCCATCTGAATATCACGTGGATATTAACGTCCATTTTAGCTCGAGGCTACTGTGACAAACCTATACAAAGAAATCATTTTATTTTCAAGCCTCTAAAAACTTACCCTGTTGTGTATAATTGTCAGCATCATCTCGTTTGTGATCCCTGTCCCATCTCTGCCCCAGGCTGTGTCAAAATGCCCTGCTTGATGTCATCACAGCAGAACCTAGAGATATAAAAACAAGTGTCAGCTTTTTGCCAAACCGGTTTCCCCTAAGATTTCCTATTTTTGTCACTAATACTCATCATTCTATCACCCAGCTTTGAAATGTTGCTTTCCCCCTTAATTAGTTCTTCCTCCTCTCTCCCACAGCTAGTCAGTCACCATTCTTGTCAACTAATCCTTCATAATATTTCCCTTTATTCACCCTATCTCCTTAACAAACTGTTCACCACATTCCCAAACCATCCCCCATCCTCTTTCATCAGTCCCAGTACTGTCCCTTTGTTGAACTCAGCTTTTGCCACTGCTGACAACACAGGATATGTTGGCACTGATGCAGCACTTTTAAAAAATGTTCAGTCTTCCCAGCTAGATCTTAAGTTCCTTAAAAGCAGGAACCGAATGTTATGATCTCTTCATGCCTGTGCTTACTAAATAACAGATGGCCAGTAACTGTGTACTGTTGGCAATGACTTTATTTCCCTTAAAGAGAAAAGTCACTATAAATATCTAGTTCTGGAAGCAGATTTAAATGTAATCAAGTGGTCTCAAATTAATTTAGCATACTTTGGGGGACAGTTAACTTCCAGCCACAGAACAGAGGCAACTGTTCTGAGAAACACATCGAACTTAGGGTTTGATCTTGCTTCTCCTATTAACTAGTTAGCATGTTGTTGTTGTTTAGTTCCTAAGTCATGTCCTATTCTTTGTGACTCAGTGGACTGTAATCTGCCAGGTCCCTCTGTCCACGGGATTTCCCAGGCGAGAATACTGGAGTGGGCTGCTCTTTCCTTCCCCAGGGGATCTTCCCCACTCGGACTGAACCTGAGTCTCCTGTACCAGCAGGCAGACGCTACTGCTGAGACACCAGGGAAGCCCCAACTAGTCAGTATATGAGTTTCTTCAGTTCCCTCACTTATTATACTCCTGTTTAACGGAGTTTATCGTGAGGTTTAAACGAAGTAATATGTGAAAGTGCTTTGAATATTTCAGAATCTATGTAAATAGAGAATCATGTCACAAAGTACCCAGAATCAACTTCCCACGGATGTTTTAAGAGAAACTTTTGTTAACCTCCCAGTTAGAAACCTCCTGCATTTTTAAAAGTTGGTTGAAGGACCTGTTGTGTAATTAACCTACACCAAACTAATGTTACTTCATGCTAAGTCACTTCAGTAGTGTCCGACTCTGCGACCCTATGGACTGTAGCCTGCTGGGCTCCTCTGTCCATGGGATTCTCCAAGCAAGAATACTGAAATGGGTTGCCATTCATTCCTCCAGGGTATCTTCCCCACTCAGGGATAGAACTGGGTCTCTCATGTCTCCTCCCCTGGCCCATGGATTCTTCATCCATAGCACCACCTGGGAAGCCCAGTTACTTAGTTAGCAGTTAGTGTTCTCTGCCACGGTTGCTTCTAGCAGGTCCCTACCTGGTGCCTGCCATTCTCAGGCTGGCTGAACAGGGGTCCAGAGAATCGGAAGGCTTTTCTAGAGGCCACCATCATTTTTAGCAGGTGTCATACAATTCATTAAGTGGAAATTCACTTGAAAAAGCAAATTCTATCTCCTCTTTGCCTGAAAACTACCTGCAGGGTCCCCAGTGCCCCTTTACATCATCTCAAGAGTGGGTAAGCCCATCACCCCTAGCACTGTGTGCTCTGCCGTAGCACAGATCATGCTGTCTTATAATGTGTTTGCCTCTAAATCTGTCTGTCATGGAAATCGGTGGACATCGTAAAACATGTAAGTTTTCCTTTTTTAGGGCTTGCCTGGTGGCTCAGAGGTCCTGCAATGCGGGAGACCTGGGTTCGACTCCTGGGTTGGGAAGATCCCCTGGAGAAGGAATGGCAACCCACTCCAGTACTCTTGCCTGGAGAATCCCATGGACAGAGGAGCCTGGTGGGCTACAGTCCATGGGGTCGCAAAGAGTCGGACACAACTGAGCGACTTCACTTTCACTTTCTTTTTTGAAACAATTTATTTATTTTGATACCCCTGCACCTAGCACAAAGCATGGCACTTAGTACTTGCTCAATAAATACTGAATAAATGAACAAATGTGGACACAGTAACACTGCTGGTAATGGTGATGTTTTAGTCTCCTTTTTGGTCTCCTTCCCCTTTCCTGAATTTAGCATGTAAACAACAAGAGGCTCCTAGCTGCTTGGGGGTTAGACTTAGACTCCTAGGCTTATCTCAGTTCTTTGTCTCCCGAGCCACTCAAAGAGGGGGAGCTGGGCTTCTTTGGAGATTTCCTTTTTCTCCCATTTTTGTCATCTACCCTCAGGGGTACAGGGGTTTCTTGTATCATATCTTCAAAAAGACCCTTCTTCTCTGCCCAAAAAGGATTATTTCGGTGCTCTGTTATCAACAGCTGTTCTGAAATGAAAATCATTTAGTGAACTCGTTCAAATTTTTTGTTAATGACATATCCCCTTCTAGGTCTTTGCATTAAAAAAAAAAAAAAGACAACAAATACTCTGAAGATGAAAAGGATTACTCCAAATAAATGAATTTCTAATAGTGAAATGTCAAGGTCAATGTGACTGGAGCTGGGGATTGGGGCTGGGGAAAAAGAGAGACTTTGGAGCAGCAGTGTTTTCACTTTGTCCAAGAAACTGATTTGTAGAACCGGTACCACTCAAAATAGAGGGGGGAAAAATCTTTGTTTCACCCCAAAACATGCTTGTGATCTTCTCACCTTCCTACACTGCAGAAGTGTTCTAGGAGGAAGGGAACATATTTTTTCCCTAACAAAATGGCTGACTATTGTAATCTTTGTGAGTTGAAGTCATTGGTGAACCAAGCAGTAGGGAGTGGGGAATAGATAGGGGTGAGTGACGGATCAGTTCAGAAGTAAATTCTCTCTCCGGCTTCAGACTACTGGGGTGTCCTCGGCCTGTTATAAAAGATCACCCCACCACCACCACTTTAAGCCCTTGATCTGATGTACTCTCCATCCAGCCTGAGTTAATCTGGTTCAGGGGTTGATACTTTACAACATTCCTTGTATCCTCTCCACAGCGTGGGGTTGTCTCTAGGCAGTGTGACCTTTCCAGTACTGTCTCTCAGCTAGTTACATACCAGAGTATGATGGGAGCAGTTCCCTGCTTTCTTCAATCTANAACTTTTATTACCTTTTAGATTACACCATTTAAATTCAATAAGTGTGTGTATTTGCCTACTTTATTAATACTATTGCTTTTTAAACCTGAGTCTTAAATAGACTCTACTTTATGGCTACTTTATGTATTAGGAGATAATGATTCCTGTTATAAAATTATTTACAGTTAATATAGTCATTAACTTAGTAGTTTTCCCTAATTCTTAAATTAGAGTTTTTAGATATATCTTCATCTAAAATGAAGTTTTTCTGTTGTTATTGTTACTCAAGATTTTGTTTTAATCAAAAGCTGACCTCAGCTTTGAATACAAATACACATCTGAAAAATACTAGAGTTTCTCTCTAGGAATCCTAGAATCATGTGGCTAGACCTAGATGATAGTAAGAATTAAGTGCAAGTATTTTAGACAGTCAAAGATATACAGAGCAAAACAAATAAGAAAAAAGCAAGTGCTTTAAAGTTCCTCTGCTATTTGATTTGTGTGTCATCAGTTACAGTTCAATCCTGAAGTTTATAAAGATTTTTGTTTTTATTATGTATTGTTTATATTCTTCCTCTTCAATTCATGGTGAATTTGGATTCAGACATTTCAAAATGCCTGAAATTATCAGCTTAACACATATGCAATGAATACCTAGTGAAAATCAGCATATTGAAGACAAATATTTATTACTTTGTATTAGGAAATAGCAGCATGGTATAACATGAGATTTGCATTTGCAAACCTGGGGAACCTGTTAAAAATATGAATTCCCAGATTCTACAACAAACTTATGGAAATAAAATTCCTGGGATAAGGGACCTATAATCTATATTTTAATGAACTTCCCAGGTGTATTTAACTTCTGGCAGTTAGAACTGTGTTCAGGAATGACAGCAAAGAACACCAGAATAGGAGCTTGGAAACCGGAAGACAGAAGTTCTAGGCCTCAGCTGTTCAGCACTTANTCTACAACAAACTTATGGAAATAAAATTCCTGGGATAAGGGACCTATAATCTATATTTTAATGAACTTCCCAGGTGTATTTAACTTCTGGCAGTTAGAACTGTGTTCAGGAATGACAGCAAAGAACACCAGAATAGGAGCTTGGAAACCGGAAGACAGAAGTTCTAGGCCTCAGCTGTTCAGCACTTAGTTTGAGGATCTTGAACAAATCACAACTCTTAATTTTTTATTGATTAGTTGCTTGCTTAAAAAAAAAAAAAAGACATTATTTTCCAGGCATTTCATTAACAGATACAGAGAGTATAAAGATGAATAAGATGATCCCACCTAGCAGAGCTCTTAGCCTATGGGTACAGACAAAACTGTAAAGAAATAACCATAAGACAATATAAGAATGACAGTAGAATTATGTAAAATATTAAGGTGAGAGAGATACGGAAACTACTGTTCTTACCTGGGGGATAATGGAAAGCCACTAGAAAAAGGGCCCTCGCTGGCGTGGCTGGGTTCTGTGGAGGACTTCTGTCTGTGTCCTCACATGGCAGAAGTAGATGGAAACTCTCTGGGTTCTCTTTTATAGGGCACTAACCCCATCCATGAAGGCTCCATTCTCATGACCTAGTCACCTTCTAAAAGCCCTGCCTCCTAATACTAACATATTGGGGGTTAAGTTTCAGTATATAAATTTGGGGGTGTTGGGTGATGGGGTGCAGCAGGACATAAGCATTCAGTCTATAGCAGCCCTGAAGGATGGTAAACACTCATCAGGGGGCTGATGAGGGAAAGACACTGCAAGAAGAAATAACATAGGTAGAGGCAGAAGCATGAAAGTGTAGGTCAGGGTCAGGGGCAGTGAGTCAACCAGTGTGTCTAAAGCTTCAGTGGATGAAGAGATGGGCTAGAAAGGGCCTAGAAAGAGAAGCGGGGCCAAGTATAGAAGCTCTAAGGAGTTAGGACTCAACAGGACATAGCCTGCCNACATAGGTAGAGGCAGAAGCATGAAAGTGTAGGTCAGGGTCAGGGGCAGTGAGTCAACCAGTGTGTCTAAAGCTTCAGTGGATGAAGAGATGGGCTAGAAAGGGTCTAGAAAGAGAAGCGGGGCCAAGTATAGAAGCTCTAAGGAGTTAGGACTCAACAGGACATAGCCTGCCCTTGATGTTCCTATGCAGGAGATTTGTATTTTGCACAGATTACTATGGCAGTCTCTTGGGAGGAGAATTGGAAAGTGAGATGTGGTAATTAGCAAGGAGCCTGTTTGAATTCAAACAAAAGTGGTAGGGATATAAGCCTGTTAAAATAGAAGGAAAGGAGAGATGGCAGAAACTAAAATGTATGAACATATGTATACAATATGCTTGGCTAAATTAAAATTGGAAATCAGTGCTCTGAACAGGAATAGAAAGGAAGCTAAGGACAAAAAGAGAGACTGAGTGGGGCTTCCCTGGTGGTCCAGTAGCTAAGACTTCATGCTTGCAATGCAGGGGGTCTAGGTTCAATTCCTGGTCAGGGAACTAGATCCCACGTGCTACAGCTAAAGATCCCCTATGCTGTAATGAAGATTGAAGATCATACATGCCACAACTAAGACCTAGTGCAGCCAAATAAATAAATAGGAATAAAATATTTTAAACAAATTAAAAAAGAGAGAAACTGGATAAGTTACATAATTAAACAGCAGTTCTCCAAGAGAATCTGTTTTGCCTGACACTAAATTTTGAAGGATATTTCTTAGTGGACTCTTACCTCTAAGATTTCTTCAACCTCTGAAATTTTGATTACATGTTAGAATAATACCACCAAAACAACTCACACCGTTTTAGTGAAACCGTTAAAAACAGGAACTTTGGAATCAGATAGACTAGCTTGAGTCCATTTCTGGCATTTTTTAGCTATATGAATTCATTATAAATGTTATTTGACTCCCTGAGTTTGTTTCTTTATCTATACATTGGAAAGATAATGTCTGTGAAGTATTCTTACTTGGACGTAGGGAGGACTCAATAAATATTCAACAGTTAGATCATGATCGCCCTACTCCTCCTGCTTAGAGATCCGTCCATGGTGAGTGTGGAGGACAGTCCCAGACTAGGCAGGAAACCTTGGTGCCCCTCCCACGCCTAGACTGAGTGAATGATTACCCTGTCCAGGTCATTTAACCTCCCTGTGTCTCCGTTTTCCAGCTCTAAAATGGGGGTGCGTGCATGCTAAGTCGCTTCATTCATCTCCAATTCCTTGCAACCTCATGGACTATGTAGCCCACCAGGCTCCTTTGTCCATGGGATTCTCTTGGCAACAATACTGGAATGGGTTGCCATGCCCTCCTCCAGGGGGTCTTTCCGACCCACGATCAAACCCGAGTCTCTTACATCTCCTGCATTGGCAAGTGGGTTCTTTACCACCAGTGTCACCTGGGGAGCCCCTAACTGAGAATAATAACACCTAACAACACTTTCTTAGTATTTCACTGAGGTACTTGAAAAGTCTTCCTGGTGTCCTTGAAGAGAAAATGGAGATGCACAGTCCAGATTATAGCACAACTGGTAGAGTTCCAGAATGTTGAAATAGTAGACCGTATGGATGTTCATTAGTCCACCGAAAATCCATCCAGGGCAAGGTGTAGTAACGTGACACAGGGCTCTGCCCTTGACTCCATGACTTTCCATACCAGTGCTTCATGACTATGTGAAGACAAATCAGATATACTCATCAGAGTTCTAGGTGACACATAGCTTGGAGCAAAAGCACATTCAGAAGACAGCAAGCTCAAGATTCAGAATGAAGTGGTTTTGAGTACTGTAGAATGCAGAACTGAAGTTAATAAAATGAAATTAACAAGGAAAGCAAAGTCCTATATTTAGATTTTTTTTTTAAGTCAACTTTTGCAAATATCGAATGGGAAGAGGGGCAGATGAGATAGAGTACAACAGGAGTGTGTGTAAAAATACCTGAGGGGTGAATGATAAATAGATTAATTGATCACAGCCAAATATGAATCAGTAATGTACTGAGACATATTTTTTTTAATCTATGCAAGTTTAGATGTTATTAATAGAAGTATATGTCAAAATCAAAAGAGGCTATAGTTCTTTCATATCCCATATTGTCGTTCCATAGATGTGTTAAATTTCAGAGTTGAACACTTTAAGAGCTGCAATTATACACTGAAGTCATGTCCAAAAGATGACTGGATGTTGAAGTATTGGAAATATGACAGTAATGTGAGTGACAACCAAACTTTACTGGAGATGATTATTCTGGAAAAGAGATAACTTTAAAAGAACACACTGGAGGTCTAACTTTGTGAGAGAAGTAATCATTCTCTTTTTCTCTAAAGAGCTATGAATGGAAAGGCCAGAAGTTCTGAGATTTGAATGAAATATGAGGAGAAACAGTACCAATTAGAGTTGTTCAACAATGAAGCCATTTGCCTTGGGAAACAGTAAGCTCACTGACACCCATTCAAGTATTCACATAAAAGTTAGTTGGCCACTGTCACAGATATGGTTTAAAGGACTTCTGCAATGGGAGAAAAGTAGAATTAGTTAACACTTAGTCTACTGTGATATTCTAAAAGCATTTCAAAACTAATACATATATGTTATACTTTGGAGAAGACCAGACCTAAGGTGTCTCTATTGAAATGTTTCACATTCTCTGCTGCGTTATCAGTTTCTGCCTCTTCTGGCTCATTTCCACAATCATAATCTCTCCAGTCTTTCTGTCCTTGCTGTCTCTATTGCTTCTCTCCCCACCTCACTGCAGTCAGGCCTGCACCCTGAGCACTAAGTTGCTCTTTGTCAGGGTCCTAGTGACCTTCATATTGCTAAATCCTGCAATCATCACTCCATCCTCAACCTTTTCAACCTCTCAGACACTCTTTATGATTACTGCCATCTTTGTTGAACACTCTCCTTGACACTTGGCACTGCTTGAGTATCAGCTGCTTTCTCCCAGTGTCTTCTCTTGGCTCTTCCATCTCTGGTTCACCCTTCATCCCTAGTGGCCTCAAAGATTATCTCTATGTCAAGGACTCCAAAGTGTGTGTCTCCACAAGCTTAGGCTTTTAAAAATTCCACTTTACAACTATAGAATATAAGGAGGAGGAGGTGGAGATGAGATAGGATACAACAGTAGTATGTATAAAAAATACTTGGAGGTTTGCATTGGTTAATTTGTCACAGCCAAATATGAGTCAGTTATGTGCTTGAGACATTTTTTTTTTAAATCAATGCAAGTCTCAGTCAGTTCAGTCACTCAGTTGTGTCCGACTCTTTGTGACCCCATGAACCACGACATGCCAGGCCTCCCTGTCCATCACCAACTGCCAGAGTCTACCCAAACCCATGTCCATTGAGTCAGTGATGCCATGCAACCATCTCATCCTCTATCATCCCCTTCTCCTCCTGCCCTCAATCTTTCCCAGCATCAGGGTCTTTTCAAGTGAGTCAGCTCTTTGTATCAGGTGGCCAAAGCACTGGAGTTTCAGCTTCAGCATCAGTCCTTCCAATAAATATTAAGGACTGATTTCCTTTAGGATGGACTGGTTGGATCTCCTTGAAGTCCAAGGGACTCTCAAGGGTCTTCTCCAGCACCACAGTTCAAAAGCATCAGTTCTTCAGTGCTCAGCCTTTATGGTCCCAACTCTCACATCCATACATGACTACTGGAAAAACCATAGCTTTGACTAGATGGACCTTTGTTGGCAAAATAATATCTCTGCTTTTTAACATGCTGTCTAGGTTTGTCATAGCTTTTCTTCCAAGGAGCAAGAGTCTTTTCATTTCATGGCTGCAGTCACCATCTACAGTGATTTTGTAGCCCCCCAAAATAAAGTCTCTCATGCTTTCCATTGTTTCCCCGTCTATTTGCCATGAAGTGATGGGACCAGATGCCATAATCTTAGTTTTCTGAATGTTGAGTTTTAAGCCAGCTTTTTCACACTCCTCTTTCACATTCATCAAGATGCTCCTTAGTTCCTCTTTGCATTCTGTCATAAAGTGGTGAGGTTATTGATATTGCTTCTGGCAATCTTGACTCCAGTTTGTGCTTTATCCAGCCTGGCATTTTGCATGATGTCCTCCTCATATAAGTTAAATAAGCAGGGTGACAATATACAGCCTTTACGTACTCCTTTCCCAATTTGGAACCAGTCCATTGTTCCACGTCCGGTTCTAACTGTTACTTCTTGACCTGCATACAGATTTCTCAGGAGGTAGGTCAGGTGGTCTGGTATTCCCATCTCATGAAAAATTTTCCACAGTTTGTTGTGATCCACACAGTCAAAGGCTTTGGTATAGTCAATAAAGCAGAAGTAGATGTTTTTCTGGAACTCTCTTGCTTTTTCGATGATCCAGAGAATGTTGGCAATTTGATCTCTGGTTCCTCTGCATTTTCTAAATCCAGCTTGAACATTTGGAAGTTCTTGGTTCACATACCGTTGAAGCCTCACTTGGAGAATTTTGAGCATTACTTTGCTAATGTGTGAGATGAGTGTAATTGTACAGTAGTTTGAACATTCTTTGACATTGCCTTTCTTTGAGGTTGAAATGAAAACTGACCTTTTCCAGTCCTGTGGCCACTGCTGAGTTTTCCAAATTTGCTGGCTGATTGAGGGCAGCATTTTAACTGCATCATCTTTTAGGATTTGAAATAATTGGAATTCCATTACTTCCACTAGCTTTGTTCATAGTTATGCTTATTAAGGCCCAGCTAACTTCACATTCATCTGCTTACCTGATGTTATCTCTCGAATGTCCCACAGGCATTTCAGATTCAGCATGGCCAAACAGATCTTGCAGTTTCAGCCCAGAATTTATTTTTTCTTCAGTTGTCATACCATCTTTGTAAATGGCTTTATTATTCACCTGGTTGCTCAGGCCCAAAACCAAAGCATCTTCCTTGATTACTGTCAATCTTTCCCCTGCCCACACATTCAACCCATCAGCTTGGCAGGTGGGTCCTGTCTGCTCCATCCCCTCACTGGATACCCAGAGTGCGCTCTTTACTCCACTGGCAAGGCTTCACTCCATATAACCCAGGCCATTGCCATTTAGCCCCTAGACTGCTACAGTTGTCCTCCATCCATTATTGCTCTGTTTCCCCACTTTTTTCACATAACCACCATCATGATCTCTTTGATCACATCATTCCTTTGCCTACAATTCATCAGTGGCTTCTCAGCCACAGAATAGAATCTAAATTCCTTTTACCACCTGCAAGTTTCAACAGCATCTGGTCACCTCCTTCCTCTCAGACTTTCCCACCTCACTCCCCAAGCACACTGGTCTCATCCTTGCCTCCTAAGCTTGTCCTCACTTTTTGGCCTCTGTACTCCCTGCTTCCTTTCCCTGAAACACTTCAACCCAGTGGCCCCTTCTTATCCTGCAGACATCTGTTTCTCACATCAAGGGACTTAAAGTAAGTGTCTCCCACCTAATGGAAATCAACCCTAAATATTCATTGGAAGGACTGGTGCTGAAGCTGAAGCTCCAATAGTTTGGCCATCTGACATGAAGAACCGACTCATTGGAAAAACCCTGATGCTGGGAAAGATTGAAGGCAGCAGGAGAAGGGGGCAACAGAGGATGTGATGGTTGGATGGCATCACCAACTCAATGGTCATGAGTTTAAGCAAACTCTGGGAGATGGTGAAAGAAAGGGAAGCCTGGTGTCCTGCAGTCCATGGGGTTGCAAAGAGTCAGACATGACTGAGTGACTGAACAACATCTCTCAGCTATCACCACTGCCCCCTCATTGCCTATCATTCCATCTTGTTTGTTTTTTTTTAAATAGCATTTGTCACAATATGTACTTCTCTTGTTTGTCTACTTGTTTATTTCTGGCTCCTCAACCCCTAGGAGAATGAAAGCTCCATGAGAGCAGGGCCTTCTCCCTTCTGTTCACTGAACTCCAGCATCTGGAAGGGTGCCTGGCACAGAGGAAGGTCTCAGTCAAACTCTGCATGGGGAGCTCATTAAGCTTTGATTTAATGATGCTTCCAGTATAAACCTACCTAAAATAATACTGCCATTCTGTGAGAATCACAAAATTTTAGGGGCATTAGTTTTCTTCATTCCAGTTCTAACAGTTTATGCTGAGGGTAATCATATGTTTCTTCACCTGGAACCATCCCTGTTCATGTGTGTTATCCTGGTATAGTTATTAACAGCACTGTCTTTCTCTTTCAGAAGTGTCCCAGACTGAGTGATAAATGGTCACCTACGTATATCACAGCTTCTACAATTCTGAAATAAATCAACATCTTTGTCTACCTAAAAAGTTATAATTTAAGAAATATGGCTTCCTGGGGTCATTCATTATCTAATTATACTTCCTTATTGCAAAGAAATGCATTTATAGACACTCATACATAAAAATTATGCTTTTTTTTATATTAAGCTATTTGGTCACTTAGCTAATTAAAGCAACAACACAGTGATATCATAAGATGAGTTCATTAATAATACTTGTGATTTACCACCATCTGATATTGTCTTTTTAGGATTCAGGCTAAAATCCCAGGCGCTAAAAGGCACACTGAGTAAGTGGATACCCCACCGGGGACTGAACACCAAGAGGAATGTCTGAAGTGGTAACAGCTCTGTCTTACATGTTACTGCAAATTGATTGTTTCTCCCCCCCCCCCCCCCCCCCCCCCCCCCCCCCCCCCCCCCCCCCCCCCCAACCACCCCTCCTCTTGGAGTTCGCCCTGGAATCATGCTACTTAGATCTCACGGGAGGGGCTTAACCTATACGAATATGATATGAAAACGTCCCATCTGGTTTGGGATTGTGGAGGGGTTTTGGCTGTCCACTAACCAAGCGGACTTGAAAAGTAGAAACTAGGCGATGGGATGTGTTTTTCGGAGGCCAGTCCCGAGAAGANTTAGGATATTTGAGTCACTTGTGTCAAGCACTAAAGTATAGCGAAAAGTGTATTAGATGTGGTTTTTAATTTTGTGTTGCTAAAAAAAAAAAGCGCATGATGGTGAGAACCCAAGTTATCTTTCCTTCGTCGGTGTTCTTCTCTCTGCAATGCTTCTGTAGCTTCTCATGTTCCCTGTGGCTAGGCCTCTCCTGCCCAGTGCACTGATGCAATAGTGGAAATCGCTTCTATGTCCTTGGGTTGTTGGTTGGATTAATCTTTAATAACAATATATAGACTTGTAAACCGATGTTTAAGTGTTTTTCCAACACACACACAACATAAAAATAAAAACAAGTCGACCGTACTTAGAGTAATCAGTTTTGTATAACTCAAAATAATTAAATAAATGAATAAACCCAAAACAAACACGCAGTACTTTTGTTGTGTGAGACTGATGGGCTGATTTACATGTATGGTAACTAAAAAGTACCAGCATGTTAACTTTATTACAATTTGTATTACTTTCTCTGTAGTTCCTAATGGACTTCATTATGGATTCTGGATATTTGCACTTATGTACTTGATACTGAATGCATAAATAAATGTTACTAAGTGTAGAAACTTCTCCCTTTCTTCTCGTGATCGCACCAGTGCTCTAAGAAATAGCATCTGTGGATGTGCCAGACAGGCTGAGACCAAGTACACACTTTGCTCCTGTTTCCAGAATCCACATAGTCCAACTCCAGCCTGGTATATGGCTCATTTGGGTTATTGATAGGAATCACTGGAGACTGGTAAAACTGGAAAACATTCTTCATATTGTATTCGGTGGGACTTATGTAGATAATTTAAATAGTTTTTTAAAAAACTTGAACATGACATAAATCCTCCCATAAACTTCTTATAATAACATGTAACACAATACTGGCATAAAACAATTATAATTGCTATGAACTCACTGTTTTGGTAATTATTTATTGAGCATCTACTGTACTTGATACTGAGTGCCTAGCACTCAGAACAGGGTGGTGAATAAGAGAGACAATGGGTCCTGCCCTCACCAAGCTGAGTCTTTGGAGTTATTTACTACTCTTTGCAGAAGTCCAGTCGCCTGTGTTATGTCACCGTTAAAGTCAAAGTCAAAGATGCTGGGGTAGAAGCGGGGATGAAAGTAGTAGTAGTGGGAAAAATAAAAATGGGAGAAAAAAGGATCGTTACTTACAAAAGCTGCCTTTAAGCAGTTTTGGACTTGCGTTCAATAAGCACTCGTGGAGTTACCCTTCTGTGCAAAATATTGTGACAACCACACAGTCAATTAACTGGACACTGCCAACAGCCAAGACTGGGGGAGATGGGGAGGAGGTTATATAGAAATGCTCACTAAGTAAAAAGCAGCTGAATAACAGCTGCAGTATAAAACTAGAGCAAACTGAGAAGGATTCTCAGAGGTGGACTTTGGGGCTGGGTTCTGATCTGGCTTTTTCCAGAGGGAGACGGTTCATCACAGTACGAAGAACAGAACATGGACTAAGGTGCTGAGCCATGGGGGCACATGCAGAGAACAGTGAGTAGTGCTCTGTAAGGTGCTTGAGTGGGCATGTCGTGCCAGGTGAAGCTGATAGGGTGGGCTGAACCCATGCTAAAAAGAAACTTGAACGTTAAGCAGTTTGCGTTCTGTTTCTCAGATCTCAGAGTGTCAGATAGACACAGTGAGGGTGCATGATACTGGAGATTAGAAGAATATAGGAGATAATTGTGATATAACAGACAGGTGATGAATGGCAAAGCTTCTACCGAGGCAATGACAATGACAATAGAAAGGGTATATTCACCTGTCTCTGATCCACTGTATCAGCCCAACATGCCTAGCACCCACTGTGCACAGAGGAGCCACTCAGAGAGATGATATGGAGGGGGATGGGATTGGAGATGGTGACTGATTACATGTGGAAATTCAAGACCAAGGCTAACCCTGAAAGTAAGTGCCTCCTTAAATTCTGTACCCTAGGCAGCTTGCCTGCATCACCCTAGCCCCAGCTCTGTTAAAGACTAGCTGATCAGGAGAGTGCAGTACCATTTATCAGGTTAGAAAGCCCAGAAGAGCTCATCTGGGGAAGGAAAATAATAAACTTGGTTGGAGGCCTGCTTTTTTTATGGTTACTAGATATAGGAGAGGAGTGTGTGTGTGTGTGTGTGTTTCAGTGTCCAACCTCTGAGATAAAGTTTCTTCTAAACAGCTTTATTGTGTCAAATTAACCTTCAGAGTCTGCTTTTGCAGTATTTTCCTCCCTCCTGAGAGCCCAGAATTCCTTTCATAAGCAGCTGCTTATTCAGAGGATCTAATGAGGAATTCTGTTTGCTAGCAGTGGTGAAGAAAGTTTCCTGAGGAAACTCCAGGCTGACAAAGTGATAGGTATGGACGTAGAATTTAACAGATGGACAACATAGGACACAGTGATCCTGCTTTATAAATATCAGTAACAAATGATATTGGAGATGATGGAAATAATGTGAGGACCCAATGACCAGGTAACAAGCAGACCAAGAATAGAGCCCTCAGGGGCCCAGAGTGAGTGAGGTTATCCTGAAAGCTGTGAACAATTAGAAAATTCTTAGAGCCTAAACACAAGTTAAGCACGAATTGGGTGAGTAGGTGGAGAAGCCGTGGTGTTTTATAGATCATTTCAAGAAAAAAGGAAGTAGGATAGCTCATATTTTTTCTGCTCTTTCCCCACCTATATCAGTTTCCTAGTATTACCCTAACAAAGTACCAACACCTGGGTGGCTTAAAATGACAGAAATGTATTGTGTCACAGTTCTGAAGGCTACAGGTCCGAAACCACGGTGCTGGCAGGGCCACACTCTTCTCTGATGGCTCTAGGAGCGGACTCTCCTTCCCTCGTCTAGCTTCTGGGGGTTGCCACCAGTCCACGGCATTCCTTGGCTTGTAGATGCATCACCCCAGGCCCCAGGCCATCTTCTCACTGAGTATCTTCACATCACCTTCCCTCTGTGCCCAAATCTCCCCTTTCTATTAGGACACCCAGTCACATGGATTAGGGTCCCCTCGTGACCTCATTTTAACTTCATTGCTCTGTAAAGATCCTATTTGCAAATAAGCGAACATTTTGAGATATTAGGGTTTGGTACTTCAACATAGGTTTTGTTGGGGATGCAATTCAACTCATAGGCTACCCTAAGCATGATAGTGGCCCTTAGAACACTGTGAAGGCTCTTCCTTCTGGGCAGAGCCCAGACCTGTTTCCCCAGTTTATTCTCACTATAGGGCATTACTCCTGAGAAGTAGTGAAACAGCTCCTCCCTTACTTGAGTGTCCCTGAGTGTAGCTGGGTGCTGAGCCTTACTTCACTACCATGGAGTTCCAGCAGCTGTCCCATTGTCACTGACTAGGGCAACTTCAGGCACCCGAACTTTAGCACTCTCTTCTGGAGAAGGGAATGGCTACCCACTCCAGTATTCCTGCCTGGAAAATTCCATGGACAGAGGAGCCTGGCAGGCTACAGACCACGGGGTTGCAAAGAATCAAACACGACCAAGCAGCTAACACTTTCACTATTTTTTTTTTCTTTTCTAAGTATGGGAAGTAGGTGGGGGATACAGGAGCTCCCACTGCAGTTTGGTATCAGCTAGTGTGGTTGTGGTTAAGGTGCAATAAACAAGCTCTGTAGATCTGGGCAAAGAGTCAGTTTGCCTTCACACTTCTTATATAGTGCTTTATATTGGCAGCAATCTCAAGCTCCTCACTACGATTTTTTCTTTAGTGCAGTACATTCGACATTACAGAATTAATTTGGCGGGCCACATTTTCTTTGGTGAGTAAATTCTCAATTATTTTAATGAATTATTCCTGTGTGTACCAGTTACCTTTTAAAAGAATTATTCTGGAATTAGTTCTCTCTGGTTGCTCCCCAATATGCTGAAGGGAGTTTTTCAAGTAGAAATGCAAGGACACTATATGACAACATGAGAAAAGTATATAAAAATCTAAGTAAGCAGGAATAATCCTCTGCTGCTACCTTTCTAAAAGAGGATACCACCCGAAACATCAGTGACTTAAGTTAACAATAGTAATTAAAAAAATAAGACATTCTTGCTAAATATGGCATTGGTTGTTTCTGGCCCAATTTAATTTCTGACTACTCTGCAGATGCTCACTTGAAAAACACCGAGTGCCATAATTGATAATGATATTCTGCTGCTGCTGCTAAGTCACTCAGTCATGTCAAACTCTCTGTGACCCCATGAACTGTAGCCCACCAGGCTCCCTTGTGCATGGGGTTCCTGGGGCAAGAATACTGGAGTGGGTTGCCATTTCCTTCTCCACAGAATCTTCCCAACCTAGGGATCAAACCTGCGTATCCTGCTTGGCAGGCATGTTCTTTACCAGTGAGTCACCTGGGAAGGCCTTACCCTAGCCCCAACTGCCGGGAGCCAGCACAGGGATCCCACCCATGACAAGGTCATGCGGAGAGGCCTGATGGGCAAAGCAAATCAGGCCTCAGGAGTTCCCCCTGAGTTTTCCTGAGCATGTACCCCCAAAATAAGAATTTGCCTGCCTTATTGTACTGTGCTTTCCCACTCTTCTGACACTCTCTGGAAAAAGTTAATTCAGGGCTTCAGTCTCCTGCAAAAGAATGTCTCCACTTAAAACCCTCTCTGATAGCTCTCTAACTTGCTTAACAGGTTCCCCCAGACTTTTTACAGCTTGTGAATTGCTTACAGCCCCCAACCATGAGAGACACAAAGCTTAAAGCATCTTAAAGATATAGAGCCTTTTAGACCTAAAAATCATATTGGTGACAGGATTTCACAGTTGACTCAATGATTGTTGCCAGCCTCCATATTCTTTATCTTTTAGGCACCTGAGAGGATGTTAATCAATGTAATTGGGACCCAGCCCCCTGCCCTGGTTACAGAGCCACAGCACAACTCTCGCACAACAAATAGTGCCCTTGTTCTGGAGTCAGAAAGACGGCTTTGCTATTGTCCAACTTTCAGGGCCTAACCCAAGGTTATCCCCAAGGTCACTGAAGCTTTCATTTAGTGTGATTTCCTAAAAAGTAGGGTAATCATTATAATCACCCCAAAGAGTTATGGTAAAGATTAAATAAGGCACAGAAACAGTTACAAAATGTTCATTTTCTCAAACTACATACTGCTTTGCAGGTGTGCTTCAAAACCTACTCTTCTTTCTCTACCTTCAAGGCCATTTTCTTAAAAACAGGGGCCACATCTTGTGCATGAAAGTGAAAAAGTGAAAGTTGCTCAGTCGTGTCTGACTCTTGGCGACCCCATGGACTATACATCCATGGAATTCTCCAGGCCAAAATACTGGAGTGGGTAGCCCTTCCCTTCTCCAAGGTATCTTCCCAACCCAGGGATCAAACCCAGGTATCCTGCATTGCAGGCAGATTGTTTACCAGCTGAGCCACAAGGGAAGCTCGAGAATCCTGGAGTGGGTAGCCTATTCCTTCTCCAGCAGCTCTTCCCAACCCAGGAATTGAACTGGGGTCTCCGGCATTGCAGGTGAATTCTTTACCAATTTAGTCAAAGCACTAATTAGAGTGTTTGGTATAAACGCTCATTACATGCTGGCTGGAGTCATCAGAGAAACTGAACTTTTAGGGAAAACAGAGAAAAAGGAAGATCTCAGGAGAGTAGACAGCTCACTTCTCTGGATTCCTACGCCTATCTCTCCCCTTCCTCCTTTTATTTCTCTTCCCTCTTTTGCCTGGTCTCTCTCTGACCTCTTCTTTCTTCCACTAAGAGACTAATTAAAGAAGCCTGGCTCCTTCTCACCACTCGTGTCTCCCTTCCCCAAAGAGGCCTTCCCTGGTGCCACCTATGGGTTTCTTTATATAAGTTCAGTGCCCAGCTCGATGCCCAGAACACAGCATGCACATCCCAAACATGTAAACCAATGAGTCTGATGCCAACACGTGCAGCCATAACTTTCTCTGGTAACCTGACAGGCATCTTTCTCTGCAGAGCCTCAGAATCCTCCCTAACTGAGCACTCCAGGCAGTCACTCATATCAAGCAGAAATAACATGGATATAAAGCCAATTCCCCATCTCTGGGACAGCAATTGTTGATTTAATTGCAGTAATTGTCACTAAGGGTTGAATGACCAAGAGGTTTAAGAAAGGCAAGGGTTGCAAAAGGACATTAACATTTGTATTTCAGAAGAAATGTTTCTTATCTTCCATTTAGTAGAAATAAAAGATGGGAAATAGCATGTACTCTGTGCTAAGCACATTGTTATTTACTTAAGCTTCACAGTCCCAGGATGTAAAATTCAATTTTACAGATGAAGAATGAAGATTAAGAGGTAAACTACCTAAACCAATCTAAAACCACCAGCAAATAATGCTGGGTATTTGACTCAAATCTATTTAGCCCCAAGAAATTGCTGATGATAGATAAAAACAGGTATTCAAGAGACAAAGTTGAAAAGGAGGGCCCTTATAAAGTGTTGTTACAAACAGTGATATGGTCTGCCCTTCCTTGGAGATACTCTGCTATCCTTGTTTGGCATAACTTCATCAGGGACACTAATCCCATCTGTTTGCTTCTCTAACCATCTGGCATTACCTAGGGGACACGGTCTTCCTGCCATTTCACCACAAATGACTGTGTGATAGAATTGCTGTAGCTGAGAATTGCAGCCTGATCACAAGACAGGTACTTTAGAAGCTGTGCAAAGCCCCAAGGGTTATGGAATCTTTGCCTAACATGCAAGCGTCTTGCAGACTAGGCATAAAGCCAGTACAAAGCCAATATGAAGGCTTAAACGGAGGAAATCCTACTGGTACCTATGAGCAAAGATCAAGCCCCACTTTCTATTCAATGCTAAAAGCTTCACTGATTCCTTTACCACCCCTAGGAAAGGCCCACCCAGCCAGCTGTTTGGACCTAATAATGTTGGGGTTAGTTTGGACCTAATGTTGGGGTTAGTTTGGAGAATGTATGTGTCTGACATTCCTTGGGTAACTGTCCAGCTGTTCTGAAGCCTCTTCTCTCCTGCCACCTCCACAGAAGCTGGAAATTCAGATACTCCTTGTCCTAACCTCCCTTTGATGGGCAGCCTTGTGATCTAGTGTTGGCCATTGAGACATAAAAGGAAGTGTGTCGGACTCTGACCAGATTTCCTTCCCCGATGGAAGAGGAGAGGGGCTTCCACAAGTGGACCCTTTCCACTCCTTCCCACTTTGTACGAGGGCATGACATCTGGGGTTGCAGTAGCCATCTGTGACCATAACACCATAAGCCTGAAGGTAAAACACAACATGCAAAAAGGTGGCAGGACATTAAGATAAATCCTGCTAATCAGCCATGATGGGCATACAGGGCCATGTGCCTATATTATTGTTATTCAGTTGCTAAGTTGGGTCCGGCTCTTTGCAACCCCATGGACTGCAGCATGCCAGGCTTCCCTGACCTTCACCATCTCCTGGAGCTTACTCAAACTCATGTCCATCAAGTTGGTGATGCCATCCAATCATCTCCTCCTCTGTTGTCCCCTTCTCCTGCCTTCAATCTTTCCCGGCATCAGGCTTTTTCCATTGAGTTAGTTCTTCACATCAGGTAGCCAAAGTATTGCAGTTTCAGCTTCAGCATCAGTCCTTTCCATGAATATTCAGAACTGATTTCCTTTAGGATTGACTGGTTTGATCTCCTTGATGTCCAAGGGACTCTCAAGAGTCTTCTCCAACACTACAGTTCAAAAGCATCAAATCTTTGGCACTGAGCCTTCTTTATGGCCCAACTCTCACAACTGTCCATGACTACTGGAAAAACCATAATTTTGACTATATGGACCTAATATGGGCACATACCCTTTCATGGATCACAGCCTTATCGTGGCAAAGGGCTTGCATAATTCAGTGAAGCTATGAGCCATGCTGTGCAGGGCCATCCAAAATGGACAGGTCATAGTGAAGAGTTCTGACAAAACATGGTCCACTGGAGGAGGGACTGCAAACCACTCCAGTATTCTTGCCACAAGAACCCCATGGACTGTATGTACCCACATTAGTCCCTGTATTTGTTATCATTAGGGTCAGAGTGAGGAAGACAGACTCTCTTTTCTTGAATTTTTACTCCTCAGGAGGATTTGAGCATAGTCCAGTATTTAACCATCAGAGATCCTTGAATTCTGAGCAGAGCAAAGCATTGAAACATGCAACCGCTTCTAATACATGAGATATTTAACCAAGACTGGGACCTTGACCTGGGTTAACCCAGGGTCTGGAAACACAACCAAGAAGTTGAGGTTTTCCCTAGAGGTTCCAGATTTATGCAGAGGCAGGAATAAGAGCGTGTCATCATCAAATTACCATATAAACCTCGAATACTGTAGGAACTGCAAATATACCTGAATACAGGATCATCAACACTCCTGTGCAAGTTAGGGGTCAAACTCATGCAGCACTTGGATTCTCCTCCTGACCCTGTCAGCAACAGGGGAAGCAGAAGCAAACCTGCTTATCATAGCTAAAAAAATAAATGTCAGCATGGGACTGGGGTATTCTAATGTGCGGTTCTGCTCCTGAGTTAAAGTCTGCCTGAAAAATATTGACTGGAAGAGAGAAGTATCTGTTTATGTCACCAGAGAAAAACAGGAGAGAAGTAGGGCCTGACTTCTGGCCCGGTGAACACCCTCTATGGCTACCAAAGGATAAGAATGTTTCTTTATGCTCTCAACTATTTTAAGCTCGTGTATTTTCTTTTTTAAAAAGTTTAAAAAAAAATAATAAAACACTTTACTGTCTTTTGTAATTACAAAAGTATGCAATGCCCCCTCGGGGACTGGCCTCACTCACAGACAGTGGAGAACAGTGTGATCCCAATGAAGTGATGAGCAGGAAGAATACTCTGGTGACAGCGAAAAGGCTGGCTTAGGGTGGTCCGGTCAGGATAGTTCAAGCAGAGGAATTTGCCACAGGAAATTTGCTACAAGGGCTATAGAAACCAAAGGGAAGGAGCATAAAGGAGATCCCAGAGACCAGAAAGCTGCCACAAATCTGGCCCATGCCCACATGCCTGCACTGACTAATAAGCAGCTGGAGACTGCTAGAGGCACCGATTCCCACTCTTGCCACCTCGGGAGCCACCGAGGCTGCTGGGACACAGTCGACTGCGGTGGCCTGAAACTGCCACTCCAGGGGACGGCTTCTCTGCCAGCTAATCTCCCAGCAGTGTCTGCAAGCAGCCAACAAGTGTGTTTGAGGAATGTGGTTTCTAGACATCCTCCCCCTGACACACACAGAAAAACCCAGAAGGGCAGGGATAGATCAGAACGTCAAATCTTGCAGAAGGGACCCAGGAGGGAGGCCGGGATGTGGCTTTCCGTGGATGAAGGAGGCCTCGATTGTGGAGCTAGCTCTTCTGTTGATGTGCTGTGTCCTCTCCAGGCAGTACAGCACAGTGATCCAGGACATACATATACTCTGTGACCTCATATGCAAAGTGGGGAATAACACTCACCCCAAAGGATGGTTATGAGGGTTAAATAGGATACTGTAGGTAAAGTAGTACAAGGCCTGCAAGATAGTTCCATTCAACAAGACAGTTGTCATGTTATTTTCACTATGATTTCAATTTCAATCGGTAAAGAAAAGTGAAGAAGGAGGGGGTTAAATAACCTTTGCTACTCTCTAACTAGCCAGAGGAAAGAGGAACCAACAGTTACTCTCTATCTGAGCCTGATGCAGGGCTGGATTTTAGAGACACAGAGAAAAATTAATAATATCCCTGCTTTGAAAGAGATCAGTTTGATGAGAAAGCAGAAGAAATTCACTGATTCAAGGTAAAATGTGCTCAGGGTAGAAGGATCTCCAGGGAAAGGTCTTGAAGAATACAGTGATGGGTTTTGTAGCATCATGGAAAGATTTACACAGGCTCCACTTTAAACTCAAAATGATTCTCTTGTGACCCTGGGCAATTCACTTAGTCATCCCTGCCTCAGTTTCTTTGTCTGTTTAAGTGGAGATTATAAAAGAACTTTCCTTACATAGCCGTTGTGAACAGTAAGGGAGCTGTACATAAAGCTCCTCCCTTTAGTACCTAGCACTGAAATGCG
>SJYA01001464.1:426515-496832 GCA_006410615.1 Neotragus moschatus
TGAGAAGGGCACAAGTGTTCAGCTACAAGGCCTGAACTAGAGAAACGGAAATGCAAAGAGGAAATGACGGCTAAAGAGGGTCTCATAGCTACAAGATCCCTTAATTATTGTGGATAAAGTTAGAGAAATTGGCTAGGCACTCACCCTAGGTGAGAGCCACGAGCTGGCGCACTGCCTTAGCGTCCTCGTTGCCCGTGGCAACCGGCAGTCATTGCCTCTGGCCCGGTCGAAAATGCGCAAGAGCAGTAAGATGGCTCTGAGCTCCTGGTCCCGGGAGCTAGGGTTAGACAGCCAGAAGGCGCTGCCAGTGGCCGCCGTCTCCACTGGCCCCTCCCTGGAATTATGCACCTTCCCCTCCACGCTGGGCTCCTCGATCGCGACCGACGCTCTTGAGCAGCTGCTTGTTGTGGGTGAGCGGCCTGTGGGCTCTCGGAGGGACATCTTCTCGGAAGTGGTGCTTAGAGAGCATGAAGCGGAAACCCTAGAGGGAACCTTCTCCAGCTCGTTGTGGGAGAGATGGGCGACAGAGTGGGACCCAAGGCTCAGCTCACACTAGTAGCTGGTGACAAATCCCAGACAAATCCTGAACTCCCAGGCTATTGCCATTTCCTTGTAATTAGAACGCCCAACTTCATTTAGGCTATGTATTTAATTTCAGTTTGTCTCTTTCTTGCTTTTTCTTGGCACGTTAACTTTCTCCAACACTTAGTCATGGCAAACTGGAGAATTTAACAGGTAAAGCAGAAAGCGAGTGTTCAAGAAGCTCCTGTTGCCTTAGGCAAGGAACTGTGCATTAGGCACATACTTTTAATGCTAACAATTTCTGGACCGTCAGAAAATTTGTCGTAGGAGAAAGCTTCATTATGCTTTCTTGCCCTAAGTGTGAGTTATAAAGTATGTAGCTATCCAGTCCATTTGCAAGTGGGAACATGCTTGTACTCATTCATTCCATAGAATTGAAAGGAGAAAATGAAGGACAGGAAGTCTGGCCTGCTGCAGTCCATGGGATCACAAAGATTCAGACATGACTTAGCAACTGAGCAACACCGACAGCAAGCCAAGCATGCCTGTCCCTCCATAACACACACTTGCTTGGAACCTCAGGAACGGATTTTCACTCAGTTTGAGAACTTAGTCCATTAAGAGAATACAGGTTCCCTGGAACGGAGGGCAGAAAATAGCATTTCTTCTGGGAGGTGAGGATGGCCACTCAGGGCATGGACTCTGGAGTCACACCCCTTGTGTCTGAATCCAGACTCGGTCAGTGATAGGCTCTGTCACCTAAAGCACATCACGTAACCTCAAGTATTAGATCTCTCACTTGTGAAATGGGAAGCACCATGGAGTTATAGCAATCAATTTATATTATACAAACGTGAAAAATTAAGCTTATCAAACTCATACTGCACATGAGGACGCAGCCCTGGAATCTGTTTAGACAGAATTTGTATAATGCAGTGGTGACAGAACCAAGGTGAGTGGAGTTGCCGCTGTTGTCTTGCCTCTTGCTTTTTTCTTTTCCTGCTTCTCTGCCTGCATGTATCTTGTCTTCCTTACTTTTGCAAACACTTTCCAAACCTCTCTTCTCGTGTGTTTTCATCTCACAGTGTGTGAGAGAAAGGTGATATCTTTTATATGGCAATGAATGAAAGGGGTTAAACTCTTATCTAACTCACACCTACCAGTTTCACAAATATTTACTCTCATCCCATGATCAAAATACTGGCACAATGAAAATGACATGATGGATTTTTAAAGAATTAAGTGTTTTTTTGTAAAATACTACATGTAGGATATATATGTATGTGTGTATATATATATATACATATATATGTATATATATACATATATATACACACACATGAGGAGGGCATGCAACCCACTCCAGTATTCTTGCCTGAAGAATCCCCATGGGTGGAGGAGCCTGGCAGGCTACAGTCCATGGAGTCACAAAGAGTGACTGAAGCGACTCAGTCACTCAGCATATGCTGCTGCTGCTGCTGCATACATTTACATACAAATATATATATGAAGACTTTCTTAAGCCCACATTATGGGCATGTTATATTTATCCCTTTCATAAAACATTTATTGAATTATTGAGTTTTTTGTCCTATACTATACAGATTCCTTCTTTCTACCGTCAATTATACAAAGGTGGAAACTTAAGAGGAAGTTGGCCTCAAGAAATATGAAGTATATCCCTAAAATTTATACACTGTAAAATAATAAGTGCAAAAGAGATTCATATTATTTACTATAAAAATTAAGAGTTAGAAGATGTAATTTTCAACTGATTAAGCATTTGAGATAGACCTTTAAGGGTGAAATAGGATTTGGATAGATAAGTAAGAGATCTTAATTTTCTGATTTTTTTTTTTAGAACAATCACTGCAAAGTGACTATTTTAAATGCAATGAAGAAGCTAAGAACTTTCTTAAGGACGTTGCTATCGCTGTTAAGAAATTGGTATTGTATTACCTATAAGAGCTACTTTTTCAATCTTCCACTTATTTCTTCATCAAACTTTAATTTAGCACCAACTCTGTTCAACGTACTTCAATAGGTGAATAAGGAAAATATTTGCCCTGAATGAAAATTTCTCTCAATTTACTAACATTTGCACCCGTGTGGATCAGCTGTGGATTGCTGCCCGGTTTCCCAGGCAGAGCACTGAGTTAAGGACCTGTGCTATGCAGGAGGGCAAGACTGCTCAAGAGAAGAGACCCTGGTGATAACAGAGCTCAGTTAAGAGTGAGTCACGTGCCATCAATATGTGAACGTTGCTTAAAACCAGCAAACAGCCTCTGGGATAAACTGCATGCATAGTGTCAATTTTCCCAAGTCTGTATAAGCAGTTCCTCACAAAACGGGTGAAAGATTATTTGGGACTTACTCCATTAACCTAGACAGTGCTTTTCAATGAAAGCAGACAGGTTCTTTTTCAGTTATGCTAACTGGGCCCCATCAAAGTAATATTTAAAGACTTTCCTTTTGCAGTGTCACAACCGTGTCTTTCTATTTGGCTCTGGCTCCGAATGATATTTCAGAAAGGTGACATCCTATTTGATTTAAAAATATTGAGTAAGAATCTCCTACATATCAAATATCTAAAAATGTAGAAATAGGGCTGTAAATAAATGAGTCAAGTCTACAGGTTGCTAAAGAAAGTTAATCTCGTTACTTTGTATTTTTATGAAATTATATGTAGTTGTACATATATACTACAGAATTAGATTTTGTAATCCCAGTAAATTAGGTACATATACGTAAACACTGAGAGTTTGTGTGTGTGGTACTGCATTGTGATCCTGTGGAAACTTTTTCCTCGTTTTGTTCTTTTATTAAAAAGTTACGTCTTTCTCCAGGATTTGAAAGGCTCAAAGTATTTATTTTGGCTTATTAAAGTATTTAGCACATCTCCATATACCATATGAGCAGTGAAATCCCTTAAATAGAGATAAATCCTCTCATTTTTCACTGTTATAAAAGCATCGTGTGTTTACTCTGGAAAAGTTAGGGAAAAATAGACAAGCAAAAGGAAGAAAGTATAAAAAACATCATGATCCCACTCTAAAATAAGCATAATTAACTCTTTGATGGATGTCTTTCCTACTTTCAGGATATAGATGATGCCTATATTGATTTTTATTTTTTACCAGAAAAACGATCATACTAAATATACAGTTAGGCAACCTGCTTTTTATTATTCATAAAATATAATGGCAATTTTTCAGATCATAAAGAACTATACCCACTACCACCATTTATTTGAAACAGTTTATCTGTTTTTTCCACTATTAGATTATCAGTGTTTTCAATGTTTTTCCTTTTTTTAAAATAGTCCCACACATATATCTCCACCTGACTATTTGTTTGGATTTATAGGTAGATATAAGAAAACTATCATTCTTTTTATACCTAAGCATGCTTTTACAGTCATGTTCCAGTTTATTAAGGAGATTTTTCTCGATGTCACTCTTTTTTAGGAGTCTTTCCTAAAAAAGAACCCACACATAGCGAAAAAATAATTTCTGAGTAGAAGAAATTAAAAGATAAATGAAGAAAGATACCTTAAAATCTGATTGGAGAACAATTATTTCCCACTTTCTCTTCCAAATAAAAATGACAGCAAAAGATGTTTACTGAAAAGCAAATTTTGATGTCTGAAAACATTTGTGGCCATTGTTTAGGAAATCAATCTCATCATTTTAGTGTCTTAACTTTTTAAATATGTAATTTACATTTTCAGGAAGAAATGAGAAAGTCCACAATAGATCTTCTGGAAATTGAAAGCATGGAACTCAGCAGATTATATTTTGTATTGGAAACTCTTCCCACTAGTGTTAGCAGAGAACTGGAAGGTACTTTGAGTTTATTAACTGCGGAAATTTAGTTTATCTTATAAGGCAATAATCTAGTACTTGTAACAAGATGAGTTGAATAGTTATTCCATATCAAGAAATAGCCAGAAATAATATATAAGACACATACAGTGAGATCCATAATATGTTTCCCTTTTAAGTGGAATGACATATATGACTTGAATTTATATAATTATTATAAATAGACTAAAGACAATATTTATCCTTTTGTGACTGGCTTATTTCACTTGGCATGTCTTTAAGGGTAAGTCATGTTGTAGCATAGGCCAGAATTTCTTTTACGGATAAACAATATTCCATTGTATGTATATACCATGGTTTGTTTATCCATTCATCCATCAATAGACCTTTGCATTATTTCTATTTTTTAGCTATTGTAAATTATGTAGTTACAAAATAATAACAATAACAATTATAATAGTAAATAACAGTGCTGTTACAAACGGGTGTTTATATCCATTGTATCAGGTGTGCAAACATCTATTCAAGTCTCTCCTTCCAACCCTTTGGGTAGAAATATAGAAGGGAATTGCTGGATTGTATGGTAATACAGTAATATTGTGTTTTCCAAGAAGCTGTCATATTGTTTTCCACAGTGACTGCACCATTTTACCTTCATTTGTACAATGCAAAAGCATTCCAATTTTTCTACATTCTTGCCAGCACTTGCTATTTTCTGTTTTTGTTTTGTTTTAAATAACAGCCACCCTACTGGATAAGAATTGCTGTCTCTTGTGGTTTTGATTTGCACTTTCCTAATGATTAGTGATGCTGAGCATCTTTTCATGGGCTTATTGGCCATTGGTATATCTTCTTTGGAAAAATGTCTGTTCATTTCCTTTGCTCATGTCTTGATTAGGTTATTTGCTTCATTATTGTTGAGCTGTGGGAATTCTTTATACATTCAGGATGTTAACCCCTTTTCAGATGTATAATTGGCAAGGATTTTGTCCCATTCAATGGACTACTTTATCACCCTTGTTGATAATGACTTTTGATACACAAAGGTTTTTAATTTTGACATAGTCCAGTTTATCTATATTTTCACGTGTTGCCTGTGCTTTTGGTGTCATATCCAAGAAATCATGGCTAAATCCAATGTTATGAAGATTTTACCTATGTTTTCTTCTAAGCATTTTATAGTTTTAGCTCTTATATTTAGGCCTTTAATCCATATTGAGTTAAATTTTGTATTTGTTGTAAGATCAGACTCCAATTTTATTTTTCCAGCTGCCAGGAATATTGGCTGAAGCTCATAGCTCAGTTCCTCTGTAGGGACTGTCCTTGACAAAAGAGAAAGGCTTCACTCCAGTTACTGCCCTCCCCTAGGGCTGCCCACATTCAGTGACTGGTCACCAGGGGAGCATAAAGGTCTGCCTTCCTCCATCACTGTAGAATAACCCTGAAGTGTCACTGCAGCTTTAAAAGTCCTTATCATTTAAACCCTCCACCTTTCTGCAACTCTTACCTCCTCAGAGGAGATGTTCCCCAGCTCTAACAAATGTAAAAATTTATTTCCTGGGGAGCCCAACCTAAAACAGTGGTCTAAATAAACTGGAAAAAAAAAAAAAAGATTTTTAAAGTAGCTCTTCCAGTTATCCATTTATTGCCTTGCCGCTCCGAATCTACCTTCATTGTCTGCCCTGTCATAAGGGAGTTGGGTCCTGAAGTTTCTCCCTTTGCCAGCAGGCCCAGTGTTAAGTTTTGTTAGTACAGGGCACTGGAGGGACACTGGAGGAAGAGGGGGTTCTCTTCGTGTTCCAGTGTGCTCAGCTTGGCCAGCNCCTTCATTGTCTTCCCTGTCATAAGGGAGTTGGGTCCTGAAGTTTCTCCCTTTGCCAGCAGGCCCAGTGTTAAGTTTTGTTAGTACAGGGCACTGGAGGGACACTGGAGGAAGAGGGGGTTCTCTTCGTGTTCCAGTGTGCTCAGCTTGGCCAGCTCTTGCAGTGCAGGTAACTTCTCCCAGCAGCGTGCAGCAGCCCTAGGTGCCCGGAAGCTCCCACCCATATGCCTCGAGCAGCTTCATAGTGGATTGCTGCCAGTGCAGCACCTCCCTGTGAAGCTTCTCTGGCACTGTTTGCAGTGAGTTCTGAAGTATAGCAATTCCCTGTGAACAGGTCTCCCCAGTGCCCCCAGAAGCCATATTTCTAGTAAGTTCTGCCAACCCAGCATTTCATGAAGTTCTTTGCCATCCAATGATCCGCAGCCCTCTTCAGTGGGGTTTGGGTCTTGAGACTGGAGGTGCTGCTTCCTAGAAGGCACTCTATCTCGGCCTTCAGAATAGTGCTGCTCCTTGTGCTGGGTATTGGTGAATTCTTTAGAGTCCTCTTTGTGCGTGTTGTGCTAAATTGCTTCAGTCGTGTCTGACTCTTTGTGACCCCATGGACTGTAGCCCGCTCGGCTACCCTGTCCATGGGACTCTCCAGGCAAGAATACTGGAGTGGGTTGCCATGCCCTGCCCCAGGAGGCCTTCCTGATCCAGGGGTCGAACCCACACTGCACTGGTGGATGGGTTCTTTACCACTAGCGCCACCTTAGTAGTAGTAGTTTAGTCACTAAGTCGTGTCCGACTCTGTGACCCCATGGACTGTAGACTGCCAGGCTCCTCTGTCCGTGGGATTCTCCAGGCAAGAATACTGGAGTGGCTTGCCATTTCCTTCTCCAGAGGATCTTCCCGACCCAGATATCAAACCCAGGTCTCCTGCACTGCAGGCAGATTCTTTACCAACTGAGCTATGAGGGAAGCCCACCTTATGTTCTTACTATTCATTCTCTCATCACTCTAATTCTCTGAAGTGAAGTGAAGTGAAAGTCACTCAGTTGTGTCCTATTCTTTGCAACCCCATGGACTAAATAGTCCATGGACTTCTCCAGGCCAGAATACTGGAGTGGGTAGCCTTTCCCTTCTCCAGGGGATCTTCCCAACCCAGGGATCGAACCCAAGTCTCTTGGATTGCAGGCAGATTCTTTACCAACTGAGCTAATTCTCTGATACAGTTAATAATTCCTGATGTTAAAATTTCCTATTCAATGTGAGATTTCTGTCTCCCAGTTAGACTCTGAATGATGTTATGAAACAATATGCTCAGTTAGTTGACAGGGAAAATCCAGCAAACTCCTACACGTAGATAAAAAATAAAACTTAAAAAGAATCTGTGCTCAAGACAGAATTAAGAATGTTTTTGTTTTATTTTCTTTGGTTGCTTTTTTTTTTTTTTACTATCCAGTTACATTTATAAGCAAGACAAATATTTTAGAAGGGAAACGATACACTGTGCTAGTTTATAAGGTCTTTGTGGTTTTTTTTTTTTTGTAAATCTTTTTTTTTAATTTTAATTTTTTAGTTTGTTTTGCTTTACAATACTGTATTCGGATAAGGTCTTTGATACACATAAAATACTTAACCAAATAAATTTAATTGGCCTTGTATTATAAAACTTTTCAACTCAAAGTATGGTCCTTGGATCAGTAGCATCAACCTCACCTGGGAGCTTGTTACAAAATGCAGAATATCTAGGTCCTCCTCAGACCTACTATATCAAATTCTATATTTCAGCAACACCCCCCAGGTGATGTATATGCATGTTCAAGACATAAAGTTTGAGAAGCCCTGCTACAATGGGCAATTTAACTAATAACCTATGAAAAAAATAATTTAGTTCTCTCAGAGGAGCTACCAGTTTCCAGGGAATTTGTTGCATAGAAATGGATAGCCCAATACTCATTTTTAAACAACAGTTCAAAAATTCATGCATTTTCACCATCTATGTCTCAAGCACAGAGGTGATCCTTTGAAGTCTTCTGTGATTTAAGCCTTATGTGATTACACAGATATGTTATTTATCAATGGATAATTTAGTTTTTTAACACACTGGCTTCCCCAGAAAGCAGAGCCGGAAGCAGTGGCTTTTGCACTATAATTTATCTATTTTTAATTTCAATACTCTATTTATTTATTTGGCTGCTCCAGGTCTTAGTTGTGGCACTCAAGATCTTCAATCTTCATTGCAGCATTGAGGATCTTTTTTACTTTCTGGACGCAGGATCTAGTTCCCTGACCATGATGGAACTCAGGCCCCCTGCATTGGGAGCATGGAGTCTTAGCCACTAGACCACCAGGGAAGTCCTTGCACTGTTATTTTATTAGGACATACAGTCCAGGTGGATGAGGGTGAGATTAAGGAACCAAAGCAGGAAGAAGGGAGAGCTAACATGGAGGCAATATGATGCTGACTCCTGGTGACGGCAACTAGTTAAGTATGAGAATATGCCCCCAGGACACAGTGGTACCCCTTCTCAGGAACATCCAGGCAGTCCACTGGTGCATGCTTGCCACATCTCCCAAACTTTGCGTTACACATACATGGCGGGGTGTGAGTATCTGAAGACGTCCCATAGTAGAGGCGACAGGGAAGTCCTAGATGGCTGAGAAGTGGATAGGACAGGCAGGAATCAGGAGCTGTCAGACTGCACCAGTCTAAAGTTGTGCAGAGTCATAGAAAGCTGGTCACTGACCCTATATAGCAGCAGCTGAAATTAGGGATATAATTTATAGGTGAGATTGAGAGGGTCCAAAGGGGTGAGGGAGAGGTGTCTGATCCAGAACATTACTTACACTAAGAAGAATATTTCAAAGAAACACCTAATTTGTTTATGACTTGAGAGGTCAGTATCTACAATTGTGCAGTTTCTCAAATAAATGAGTAACATTTCTTCCACTTACTTTTAAGAATGTGTCAGGGATGCTCGCAGAGTGAATCTTGTTGAGATAAGTGAACTACACACAAAAATTACAAAGATAAATGATGAAATGGAGTTTCTGAAGAAGAAAATACTCCATCTGCAAACAGATAATACAGCTCTAGGGTAGGTATTTTTGTTTGTTTGTTTGTTTGTTTGAAGGAGTCAGGGTCTGCGGATAAAGTGGGAAATTTTTCCTAAGGGATTTATCCTCTGGTCTGATCTTCCCTGTAGCTCAGTCGATAAAGAATCTGCCTGCAAGGCAGGAGTCCTGGATTCAATTCCTGGATCAGGAGGAAGTGGCAACCCACTCCAGTATTCTTGTCTTGGAAAATCCCAATGGACAGAGGAGCCTGGCAGGCTAGAGTCCATGGGGTCACACAGAATCAGACATGAATTATTGACTGAACCACCTCTGAACTGGTACAGGGCAAGTTAAGGGGTGGAGATAACTTGTAGAAGATGACTGGGCTGATGAGGGATGTGTGATAGCTTCAGAGAGCTGGGAAGAGAGCAGAAAATCTTCTACCACCATAGTCAGGAGACTGTAGGATTTCAGAAGGAATTCAGCTTCCCACAGCAACTACACACAACTTATTGTAAGTCACACACTGCCTCACACCCACCTCCAAAAGTAGAAACACAGTGAATTTCATTTCATTTTTAGTAAAAGTAAGTTTACAAACCTCAACCACCAGAGCAAGAAATCTTGATGGGTATTGTGTTGCAAGTATAATATCAAACCAGGTATAGTGTAGCTAGATTAGTTCTTTAAAGACATTCAGGTATAGTCTACTGGAGGGCTGAGGATGGGATTGGTCCTAGATATTCATTACCTGCAGTTAAATGGAAGCTGATACCTATTAGTTTCATTTGTTTATTCTTCAGCTGTGTTATTAGTACTTTCCCCTCTGTGGGCTTCATCTTTTCCATCTGTAAAATGGAGATTACAGATCTTGACTTACCCAGGCCATGAAGGAAGAGATATGCTGAAAGAAAAAAACAATAAAATCCTGAAGAATATCTCAGCTCTATGAGTAAATTTGCAAGCTGCTGCTGCTAAGTTGCTTCAGTCGTGTCTGACTCTGTACATCCCCATAGACAGGGGCCCACTAGGCTCCCCTGTCCCTGAGATTCTCCAGGCAAGAACACTGGAGCGGGTTGCCATTTCCTTCTCCAATGCATGAAAGTGAAAAGTGAAAGTGAAGTTGCTCAGTCGTGTCCGCCTCTTAGCGACCCCATGGACTGCAGCCCACCAGGCTCCTCCGTCCATGGGATTTTCCAGGCAAGAGTACTGGAGTGGGGTGCCATTGCCTTCTCCCAAATTTGCAAGAGTAATGTATAAATGTCAGACTTCCTGTTTGTGAGAGTAAGAAATACTCAAAGAGCCCTCATTATAGTGAAAAAATCTTCTTGGGAAGGTAAAATATTCGGAAGGTTGCTTTGGTGCAAAAGATATCAAAGCATCAGAAACTCGGCGGGAGCTCAAGGCCCAGGGGCAGTTTTCTCGGAACACCTAGTTTGGAAGATGCTCCATGAAAAAGAAAGGTCATGAGCACACAAGTCTGAGAAAGACTGCAGGCTCTAGCCCCTCTTGGAGATTCACAGTGCATATTTATGCATGGGGGATGCTAGCCACAATCACCGGAGACCACAGAACATCAACTTCTAAACTACTAACAAGGAAGCTAATGCCCACGCTGGAATACTCATATCAATTGGCCAGCACCATCACACCCCTGTGGACCAAGGACTCTCAAACTTGAGTGTACATTAGCATCACCTGGAGTGCTGGTTAACACACAAATTACTGGGACCTCCACTACAGATTTCTGATTCAGTAGGTCTAGGGAATGGGGGCAAGAATTTCTATTTTTAACAAGTTCCTAAATGCTTCTGCTGGTCCTGACCACATTTTGAGAATTACTGCCCTAGAGAAATCTTCATGGAAAGCCAAATTACAAGTGAACATAATGTGGGTTGCCTGATGAGCCAGCATCACCAAGCTACAGTGATTTATTGCATCCATTTTTGGAAGAAAGATATACATCAAGGTGCCCACACTCTCTGATAGGCTGGTCCTCCCCTGGACAGTCCTCAAAAACTGGGCATATGCAAGCTCTTCAGGGGCTGGGGAAGGGGGTTTCCTCAGGTCCTGAGAATTTGGGCGAGCAACCCATCTCAATATACCTAGCTGGGTGTATTGATTTGATATGTTTTGCTTTGCTTCCTTAAGGCTACTCAATCCTGAGTCTGCTTCATTCTTAGCAGGCTTCCTCTACTAAACCTACAAAATACCCATTATTTGACACCATCTAGCCGGGGATTCTTTCAATTTCCTTTCTGTGGTGGAGTTAACTTCTGGAAAATAAACTTACCAGCAACCTGTTTCCATTTTCCTGAGCCTTTGCATACAATCCCCTGAACTTAAATGTTTAGCTTTGGAGATTAGAAGAAAGTCTTTACATTGCAGGAGATTTGAAAAAGGGAAAATAGAGAAATGGCATCACTGTTCTCCCTCCAAATCTTTTATTGTCATTCCTGGGGCAGATGTTTCTCACAATCTTAGGGTCTCCTTCAGGTGGGAGTGGCCAGCAATGAATGTATAAGGTTAACCTCTCCTCTTGAACTCAGATTTGGCTATGGCTATGAGAAGATAGGGCTTCCCAGGTGACTCAGTGGTAAAGAATTTGTCTGAGATGCAGAAGACACAAGAGATGCCACGGGTTCAATCCTTGGGTCAGGAAGATACCCTGGAGGAGGGCATGGCAACCCACTCTGGTGTTCTTGCCTTGGAGAATCCCATGGACAGAGGAGCCTGGCAGGCTACAGTCCATAGGGTCACACAGAGTCGGATATGACTGAAGTGACTGAGTACATACAATGTAAGGAGTTAAGAGAGTTTAAATTAGATTTTAAGCTCCCTCTGAACTGTGAAGACAGACTCAGATCCCTCTTCCCCAGCTCCTGTCCTTAGAGGGGGATTAAGTTTCTCCTGGACATTCTATGCAGGGCAATGGCATCAGAAGGTGACTGAAAGAGTGATGGGATGTTTATCTATCTTTGGCTTAACTATGTATCTCACGATGATAAGGTAGTTACGGCAAAGTTACATATCAAACCTTTTGTCCAGTGAGATTCCACTTGCCTATTCAAAAGGGTTTTTGAATCATTGTAGCAACCCACTCCAGTACTCTTGCCTGGAAAATCCCATGGATGGAGGAGCCTGGAAGGCTGCAGTCCATGGGGTCGCTGAGGATCGGACACGACTGAACGACTTCACTTTTGCTTTTCACTTTCCTGTATTGGAGAAGGAAATGTCAACCCACTCCAGTGTTCTTGCCTGGAGAATCCCAGGGATGGGGGAGCCTGGTGGGCTGCCGTCTATGGGGTCACACAGAGTCGGACACAACTGAAGTGACTTAGCAGCAGTTAGCAAGCTTTAAACCAAAATATCCCATAGTAACTACCTGGTATATGAAGATGGCTGGGGTGAGGCAGGACCGGAAGACACTTTGGCAGTGATAAACAGTTGCAAGATGGATACTGTGTTTCCTTCTGTCCTTCATCTCAACCAAGTTTGCTGCTTCTGCTGCTGCTGCTACGTTAAGTCGCTTCAGTCGCGCCCGACTCTGTGCGAACCCATAGACGACAGCCCACCAGGCTCCCCTGTCCCTGGGATTCTCCAGGCAAGAACACTGGAGTGGGTTGCCATTTCCTTCTCCAATGCATGAAAGTGAATCGTGAAAGTGAAGTCTCTCAGTCGTGTCAGACTCTTAGCGACCGCATGGACTACAGGCTACCAGGCTCCTCCATCCATGGGATTTTCTAGGCAAGAGTACTGGAGTGGGGTGCCATTAAGTTTAGGCCATTACAAATACAACTCTAAAATAAGTGGCCCTTAAGTTTCCCTCCCTATGGTGGTTCATCTCATCAAACAGACTTTAAATTTCCTTCCAGAAAAAGCCATTCTTTTTTTGCCAAGAAGGATTCTTTTTCTCTAGTGAAAGGCAAGAGGAGTTAGCAAAGCATTATGGAAAAATTGTCCTGTCACTCAACCATGCAATGAAAGAAAAAGCCACTATCACTATTTACATCAATGAGACTTATACCAAAATTAACTCGGAGGAGAAAGAACTCAAATTGCAAAAAACATATATTCAAGAAATAGAGGAGCAAATAGAAAGAGAAAGAGCAGAATATTTGAGGAAAAAAGAAAAATTGAATCAAGAGGTAAGTGGTATGATTTTTTTTTTTTAAATAGAGAATTGTACAGAATTGAAGCAGGATATGAGAAGTAACATATTTGTCCTTGAAGATAGCAAGCGTTCCCATGGTATCTTCTGCAGGAACTGAGCAGAGTCTCCAGGACACTGGAGCCCGTGGGGGATGTGTTTGATTTGTGCCTCCATCTCAGTTCATGGGAAAGAACACAAATGATAATGAAGGCAACATTGGGGTGGCCCCTTGCTTATATGCAGCCCTGTAGGAAGTAGGAATTTGGTTCTGTGTCATTCGGTTGTCTTTGACAGTTCTGAGGCCCTGTTTCTGTAGATAGGATCAGTGAGTTCAGCTCTGCTGGAACTGATGCCAAAACTTGGCCTCTATGCACTGTCACAGGATTGAATTTTGGAAACAGAGTTTTGGGTGAAGTAGAAAAGAATAGCTTTATTGCTTTGCCAACGAAAGGTAACCACAGTGGGCTAATACTCTCAAAATTATGTATCCTAAGCCAGTGAGGTGGGAGTCTTATACTCAAGGGAAGGATTGCAGACAAGGATCAGGGTGCACACGGGGGTCTGTATTCCTTCAATCCACAGGTCTTCTGGCCTGGCATCAGGTGATCTTGTGATGGCTTCTGTGATTCTCAAGGTTATTGAATGGTGACCTTCTCTCTGAAAGGAAAAATGCTTCAACAAGTAATTAATTAACATCTTTACTTGATGATGACTCTGGTTCTGTGTTAGAACTCAAAGATATTGTTATGTTTATCCCTCGNACAGGTCTTCTGGCCTGGCATCAGGTGATCTTGTGATGGCTTCTGTGATTCTCAAGGTTATTGAATGGTGACCTTCTCTCTGAAAGGAAAAATGCTTCAACAAGTAATTAATTAACATCTTTACTTGATGATGACTCTGGTTCTGTGTTAGAACTCAAAGATATTGTTATGTTTATCCCTCGAGGAGGAATCACATCCTTGCCTCAAGGCTGCACTATTGTTTCCTGACTGCTCCTCCTTTGTTGCTGCCTCTCCTCCCTTCCTTGATGCAGCAACTGTTTGAAATGCCCTTTGGAACCCAGGGAAGGTCATGGAAGCTGTTGAGTTGAGTTCAGTTCACTCGCTCAGTCATGTCCGACTCTTTGTGACCCCATGGACTGCAGCATGCCAAGCCTCCCTGTCTGTCACCAACTCCCAGAGTTTACTCAGACTCATGTCAATTGAGTCAGTGATGCCATCCAGCCATCTCATTCCCTGTCCTTCCCTTTTCTTCCCACCTTTGATCTTTCTCAGAATCAAGGTCTTTTCAAATAAGTCACTTCTTCACATCAGGTGGCCAAAATATTGAAGTTTCAGCTTCAGCATCAACCCTTCCAATGAATAGTCAGGACAGAGTTCCTTTAGGATGGACTGGTTGGATCTCTTTACAGTCCAAGGGACTCTCAAGTGTCTTCTCCAACACCACACTTCAAAAGCAGCAATTCTTGAGAGCTCAGCTTTCTTTATAGTCCTACTCTCATATCNTGAGGGATGATGTGCAGGGCAGTGTAGGTGGGGAGTGGGGAGAGCCTTGTCTCTTTTATTTTCTTTTACTTCTACTGGGGCTGAAACTATGGCCAGTGGTGGCTTGAGTATTACTGACATTTGCCCACCAGAAGGAAGACTCCACCAGGCAGGGATTTTGTCTGTCTCTTTGATGCTGAATTCTAGCACCATGATGGGTGCCTGGCATACTTTGTGTGTAGTAGGCACTCTATAATATTACTGTATTGAATGACTGAGTTTCTAACTTCATTTTAAGCCCTAGAGAGAAGTTTCCACCCTCTCCCATCCCTTCCTATTCTTTAATATAAAGAATATATTATAGATAATATATGTTTTACATAAAATTTTAAAAAAGGAAGTCCAGAGGGACTTCAGATTGAGAATTTGAGAACATGATAGGTTCTTCTTCCTTTTGTGGATAGTGTTTCTCAGTCAAAAGCACTAATTCAATGAATAAGCGTGGCTTTACAAAAATAGGTAGTGGCTGGATTTGGCCAACAGGTAGTAGTTTGCCTACCCTTGGTCTAGTGCCCTGGGAGAAAAGGAAAAGCATTAGAGTACTCAGATGCAAATAGCAAAAGCCTTAACTCAAACTTGCTTAAATAGTAAGGGCATTTATCATCTTACACAGTAGGAATTTCCAAGGTAGGGCAGACTCCAGGACTAGCTAATTCAGTGGCTCATCCCTCTTCTATCTTTCATTTTAAGGCTGGTTTCCCTCATCATCACAAGATGCCTGCCAGTGACAACTGGACTATATGCTTCCATATTCACATAGAAGAAGAAAACCTTTCCCAACCAGGGACATAAATCTTCTTGCCAGGTTAAGATAGTGCCCACCCCAGAATACTAATGGATCCGAAGGGAATGCATGTACTAGTGGGCTAGACCAGCTAGTATGGATATTAAGGAGTCAACCACTGATGCTCACTAAATGCACACCATATTCCATGGTGTTAAGTTTGTTAATTCCCTTTATTTCCAATGAGAAAGGAAAACCTGTTTATAGCTGTCAGAGTCTTCAAACCTGTTAGGTCTCCTCTAACACAAAGCAGAATTGTTTTTGCTAATATTATTTCTATAATTACAAGACTTTGGGAGAAGGTTTAAGCCAAAGAATGAGGACAGAATATCAATTTTCAACAAAATTTATTATCACTGTTTCATTTTAATGCACCTATGCCCTAGTGCAGAGATAGTTGATAATGATTACATTCAACCTAGATAGCATATTCAAAAGCAGAGACATTACTTTGCTGACTAAGGTCCATCTAGTCAAGGCCATGGTTTTTCTAGTAGTCATGTATGGATGTGAGAGTTGGACTGTGAAGAAGGCTGAGTGCCAAAGAATTGATGCTTTAGAACTGTGGTGTTGGAGAAGACTCTTGAGAGTCTCTTGGACTGCAAGGAGGTCCAACCAGTCCATTCTGAAGGAGATCAGCCCTGGGATTTCTTTGGAGGGAATGATGCTAAAGCTGAAGCTCCAATACTTTGGCCACCTCATGCGAAGAGTTGACTCACTGGAAAAGACTCTGATGCTGGGAGGGATTGGGGGCAGGAGGAGAAGGGGACGACCGAGGATGAGATGGCTGGATGGCATCACTGACTCGATGGCCGTGAGTCTGAATGAACTCTGGAGTTGGTGATGGACAGGGAGGCCTGGTGTGCTGCGATTCATGGGGTCGCAAAGTGTCAGAGACGACTGAGTGAGTGAACTGAACTGAACTGACCTGATAGTTGATTTACACTGTTGTGTTAGTTTCTGGTGTGCAGCAAAGTGATTCAGATATATATTCTTTCCCATTATAATTTAAGATATTGAGTATAATTCCTGTGTTATGTAGTAGGTCCTTGTTGTTTATCTATTTTATATACAGGAGTTTGTATCTGCTAAACCTAAATTCCTAATTTATCCCTCCTAACAGGAAAACGGCGACCCACTCCAGTACTCTTGCCGGGAAGGTCCCATGGATGGAGGAGCCTGGTAGGCTGCAGTCCACAGGATCGCTAGGAGTCGGACACAACTTCACTTTCACTTTTCACTTTCATGCATAGGAGAAGGAAATGGCAACCCATTCCAGTATTCTTGCCTGGAGAATCCCAGGGACGGGAGAGCTAGGTGGACTGCCGTCCATGGGGTCGCACAGAGTCGGACACGACTGAAGCGACTTAGCAACCCTTTCCCTTTGGTAACAAGAAATTTGTATTCTATGTCTGTGGGTCTGTTTCCATTTTGTATAATATTTTAGATTGCACATGATACCCTATGATTCCACATAAGTAATATCCTATGATATCTTTCTCTGTCTGACTTACTCCACTTAGTGTGATAGCGTTAAGTCCATCCATGTTGCTGCAAATGGCATCATTTATTTTTATGGCTGAGTAATATTCCATTGTATATATGTACCACATATTCTGTATCCATTCAGCTGTCAATTGACATTTAGGTTGCTTCCATGTCTAGGCTATTGTGAATAGTGCTGCTGTGAAAACTGGGGTGCGTGTATCTTTTTGAATTAGAGTTTTCCCTGGATATATGCCCAGGAGTAGGATTGCTGAATCAGAAAATTTTTGATTCCAGAAAGGAGAGAGGATTTCCAGACACTCTTCTCAATCATTCAGCCTTCAAAATAATCCCAATAAGAGTGTAGGTAAAGAAATGAATCTAAACTCAGAGAGCTTCACTAGAGAAACAAATTCTAATCACAGTCCTGAAAAATTCTTAGGTCTCACCGTGGAAAACTGATTAACCTCCTTAGAGGCCCTGTCAACTTTTTTGTGAGACAGTATTATATGGTGGAAAAGCTATAAAATTTGGATACGAGTTGTTGCCCAGTGACACCTGCCTTGCCACCAGGATAAGTTACTTTGTTTCCCTGAGCCTTCTTGCTTCCTTCAGTTCAGTTCAGTTCAGTTCAGTTGCCCAGTCGTGTCCGACTCTTTGCCACCCCATGAATCAGCAAGCCAGGCCTCCCTGTCCATTACTAACTCCCGGAGTTCACTCAGACTCATGTCCATTGAGTCAGTGATGCCATCCAGCCATCTCATCCTCTGTCATCCCCTTGTCTTCCTGCCCCCAATCCCTCCCAGCATCAGAGTCTTTTCCAATGAGTCAACTCTTTGCATGAGGTGTCCAAAGTACTGGAGTTTCAGCTTCAGCATCATCTACTCCAAAGAAATCCCAGGGCTTGCTTCCTTAGAAGTCCACATACCCTAGCCCTCAGTTAACCTCTCCTCACGAAGCCTGTAGCCACTGCTGAACTCGGGCTTCTACAGTAAATGCACACACACAGTGAGAGAGAAAGAGAAGTGGACTCCAGGCTCTTCAGGGGTGGGTGNAGCTCATGATCTGAGCCACAGTCAGTCACTTTTAGGAGTTAGAATTCAAACTTGGAGGGATGAATTCAGACCACAGCAGAATGGATTTGTTTAAAGTACTCATTTCGTTTGTTGAGCTAAGACCTAGGTCCTGACAGCAATGTGTGTAGGAAATGACACTCTGGACTGGCTAGGCTGGAGGTGGCCAGGGCTGGAGTCCTGGCACTGTTACATTCTAGCTCTGTTACTTTTACTTAATTACCTAACCTGAGTCTCACTCTCTGCTTATGTAAAATGGGGTAAATTATTCCTTCCTCTCCTATGGGGTTGTCCTCAGACTCAAATGAGATAAAATTATATAAATGTGCTTTTTAAATAATTTCACTTAAATGGCAGTGACCTGACAGGGACAGGTCTTATATATAAATAAATCATAAATAAGTTTATAGATTTAAATAAAATGATTTACCTCTATGTTTTAGATAAAAATAAATTTTCTTAATTAATCATCACAAAGCATTATGGTTTCCCTTGTGCAGTGGAGGAAATGGGCTTCATAAAAACTAACATGCATGTACAACAGGGTCCTACTGTATAGCACAAGGAACTATATTCAATATTCTGTGATATATCACAATGGAAAAGAATATTTTTAAAAATAATGTATATGTGTGTGTGTGTGTGTGTGTGTGTGTGATTGAATCACTGCTATACAGCAGATATTGACACAACATTTGTAAATCAACTGTATATCAATAAAAAATATTGCTTGCTGAAACTGAAAATAAATTAACGTGCAAGTTAATTCACATGCAGGGCTTCCCTGATAGCTCAGTTGGTGGAGAATCTGCTGGCAACGCAGGAGACCCCTGTCCGATTCCTGAGTTGGGAAGATCCACTGGAGAAGGGATAGGCTACCCACTCCAGTACTCTTAGGCTTCCCTGGTGGCTCGGCTTATACAGAATTTGCCTGCAATGCAGGAGACGTGGGTTCCATCCCTGGGTTGGGAGGATCCCCTGGAGAAGGGAAAGGCTACTCACTGCAGTGTTGGGTCTGGAGAATTCCATGGACAGTACAGTCCATTGGAGTTGCAAAGAGTCGGACACAACATGTAAACTTAATTTAATTTACATGTAGGGGAAACAGGCCTCAAACTCAAGTCTATTCAGACCCCCAAGCCGGTACTGAGGACTCTGCATCTGTGCTCCCTCAAGTATGTTGGTGATGATACCTTGTTCTTTTGTGCCATGTGTATCCTTTAATAGGAAGAAGAGGCTGGCACAGCTTTACCAGCAAACCACTTGTTACTCCTTGCTGTGGCAAATCTATAGCTTAAATTTTTTTTTCCACTACAAGTATTATTGTCACCTGGCAGCTCTAATGCAAGTGAATACTGCACTGGAAACTCAAGATGATTTCCAGGTAGGGTATTTTTATAGCTGCTTTTATCTGAATCTCATTTGGAGAGAACAGCTTGATGAAATCCAATCAAAATCCAAAATCATAAAAGTCTTCCAGGCTGAATTGTTCTGCTGAGGCCCATAGTTGTCAAACATTGTGATCCCAGAATCCCCTTATACTTTTCATAATTGAGGACCTCCAGTAGCTTTTTATGGGCTTCCCAGGTGGCTCAGTGGTTAAAGAATACGCCTGCAATGCAGGAGATGCAGGAGACATAGGTTTAATCCCTGGGTCGGAAACATCCCCTAGAGAAGGGCATGGTAACCCAATCCAGTATTCTTGCCTGGAGAATCCCATAGCGAGAGGAGCCTGGTGGACTGCAGTCCACAGGGTCATAAAGAGTCAGAAGTGACCGACATGCATGCGATAGCTTTTCATGTGGCTTTGCATATTTTTATGGGACTGTGAAGAAGGCTGAGCACCAAAGAATTGATGCCTTTGAACTGTGGTGTTGGAGAACTCTTGAGAGTCCTTGGACTGCAAGGAGATCCAACCAGCCCATTCTGAAGGAGATCAACCCTGGGATTTCTTCAGAAGGAATGATGCTAAAGCTGAAACTCCAGTACTTTGGCCACCTCATGTGAAGAGTTGACTCATTGGAAAAGACTCTGATGCTGGGAGAGATTGGGGGCAGGAGGGAAAGGGGACGACAGAGGATGAGATGGCTGGATGGCATCACGGACTCGATGACCGTGAGTCTGAGTGAACTCCGGGAGTTGGTGATGGACAGGGAGGCCTGGCGTGCTGCAGTTCATGGGGTCGCAGAGTCGGACACGACTGAGCGACTGAACTGAACTGAACTGACATACTTTTATATGGGTTCATACATTTATATAGGTTGTATCTACTGATATTGGCATATATGAAACAAAAACTGAGGTACTTTAAAAATATTTGGGGGGGACTTCCCTGGCAGCCCAGTGGTTAAGACTCCATGCTTCCACTGCAAGAGCCACAGGTACCAAACCTGGTCAAGGAACTGGGATNATACTTTTATATGGGTTCATACATTTATATAGGTTGTATCTACTGATATTGGCATATATGAAACAAAAACTGAGGTACTTTAAAAATATTTGGGGGGGACTTCCCTGGCAGCCCAGTGGTTAAGACTCCATGCTTCCACTGCAAGAGCCACAGGTACCAAACCTGGTCAAGGAACTGGGATCCTACTTAAAAAAAATTATAAAGAAAATAAACCAATGACATATGAATATAATTAACATTTTCATTGGAAAAAAATGCTATTTTCCCAAACAAAAAATTTAATGAGAATGGCATGTATTACATTTTTGCAAACACCTTAATGTCTGGTTTCACAGAAGGCAGGCTAAAATCTCAATCTGCTTCTATCTTCACTTCCTTGTAATGTCATCTGATTCTCTCCTGGAAAATTCCACATTGTACACATAAGAGGATGAAGGTGAAAAAGAAAATGTAAAAGGATAATTCTTTTTATTTTATTTTATTATTATTATTTTTTCCATCTCAGGTGTACATGAGTTCCCAATCTTGAGCCCCCCACCCCCACCTCCAACCCCACATCAACTCTCTGGATCATCCCCATGCACCACTCCCAAGCATCCTGTATCCTGTATCGAACATAGACTAGCGTNAGAGTAGCCACTTTGAGTGAATTGGCTGATGACTGATAGAAAACCACACCACTATATATTTTCATTAATTCTTTAATATAAAGTTAAATATGCTTTCTCAGATCTTACTACTCACTTGCCTTGCTCTTGATGATTCACCTTGCCAACAAATCTATGATGTGTTTGATTTTGATAAGAAGGTAACTCATTTAAGTAGGATCTGACAGGTAGTCACAACATGTTTAATCTTAGTAAAACTGTTATTTATCCTTTTAATGAAAATAGTCAATAAACAATCTATAATAAGAACAGAAAAGAGTTTTATTTGAGTCAAACTAAGAACTAGTTCAGAAGCCATCTTCCCAGATTACTCTAAGGAGCTGTTCTGGAAAAGCAGGGTTTTCAGCACAGTTTTATATCTTGTCAGAACAAAGACTACTGAACAAGTCAGAGTTACATTTCTTCAACGTTCTGGAAAAAAAAAAAAAACAGACCAGCACCTGGGAAGGGAATCTTATCATCAAAGGAGTAACAACATACTTAGCATTCCAGGAAGAGGGACATTTAATCTTTATTTTTAACATGAATTTTCTTTACTTATTAATGTTTCCTTTTCTTAAATAGTTACAGCTGATATAGAATGCAGGTATGATAGACCACGAAAAGGCTATTTTAGTTAGCATAAAATTCTGGTTAGCTGATGTATAAGCCAGAGTGACTTCCTTATATCCCAATATGTGAAAATTTATCAGTCCCCAACAGGTTGGTGACCCCCCTCTATGGGCCCTTTGCCCAGTGTCACAAATGCCAGTCAAACGAAGCAGGGTTCGGTATAGCAAATCAGGAACTCAATTCATTGATTAAAGAACAGAGAAGAGAGAGCTTCTGCTCTAAATACACCATCTTCCTGAAGGAAGGAGAGTAAACGAATTCTCAGGAGCAGAAGGCAGCAGTCATCAGGGCTCTAGGAAAGGGGAGGAGATTTATAGAACCAGGGCAGCTGGAGCATGCGCAGTCTTTCATGCTTCCTTGCACAGGGCATGACTGCGCCTGCTGCTGCTGCTAAATCGCTTCAGTCGTGTCCGACTCTGTGCGACCCCACAGACGGCAGCCCACCAGGCTCCCCCGTCCCTGGGATTCTTCAGGCAAGAACACTGGAGTGGGTTGCCATTACCTTCTCCAGTGGTTTGCCTAGTAGAGTACAAATATCCCGTTTGGGCAGAGATCTTAACATGGTAAAGAAGCAAAGTTAACTTTCCGACACCTCAAGGTCTTATGTGCAGAGGAAGGGCATTCCTGTGGTCAAGTCACACAGCCAGTTCAGGGCATTTGACCACCTAGTATCTCTTAAGGCATAGCCACAAAGCATTTCTGCCAAATACCGGGTGCTTTTGAAACAGAGATAAATCAGAGTAAAGATCCTTTAGTTCTCAGAGCTGGTATGGGTGACACAATGAGCTGCCCTACTACCTTCAATAATTTTGGTTTTGGTCTGTTTTATTCCTCATTAAATAATATGAATTTAAATTTCTGAATAATTTTTAATTCCTTCCTTTGACTCTCCTCAGTTCAGTTCAGTTCAGTNGGCATCAGAGTCTTTTCCAATGAGTCAACTCTTCGCATGAGGTGGCCAAATTACTGGAGCTTCAGCTTTAGCATCATTCCCTCCAAAGAAATCCCAGGGCTGATCTCCTTCAGAATGGACTGGTTGGACCTCCTTGCAGTCTGAGGGACTCTCAAGAGTCTTCTCCAACACCACAGTTCAAAAGCATCAATTCTTCCGTGCTCAGCCTTCTTCACAGTCCAACTCTCACATCCATACATGACTACAGGAAAAACCATAGCCTTGACTAGACTAATGTGCTGTAAATCTGTTTTTTAATTTTATATATTGTTGTTATTTTACCAGTACATTTTTTTATGTTTTACTAGTAAATTTTAGAACAAAAGCTACTTTTATAATTTGCTTTTAATGATCATTGTTTTACTGTGCCTCTAAATTTACTAGTTCAACATTTCATAATTACAGTTCAGTCTTTGTGATTTATTATTTTTCCTTTAATGCCTCAAAATAAGCCCAAACCTGGTTGTTTTAATTTGATAAAACACTTAGGTTAAATATGGTATACGTAAATATGAATTAGGTTGGCAAAAATTTTTTAAAGGATTTCCTAAGCTTTGTTGTCATCTTAAGCTTTCTGTTTGGTTTATTATGTTTATTAATACAGATTGAAGAATATAAAAAACTCTGTGAACTTAAGAGAAAGGAAACTTATGCAAAGAAGAAAGAATTGGATAAATTAAGGCTTACGATGACAAAAATGACAGAAACTGTTACTACGAGCACAGTGGTAAGAAAAAATAAAAACTGGTTTTTCATGTCTGACCCCAGGCTTCTCAATATACACTGCCTTAAACATAGCAGGAGTTTTTTCTTTTTTTTTAAGGAGTTGATTTTAATTCATCTTCATGCTATTCTGGGGAGAATGCTTTGAGCATGTTAACGTTTTCTGACATATTATTTAAAGTGTCATAGTGCAGTTATGTTTTCTTCAGGAATATGATGAAAAGAAGTAAGTTTGGAATGCCTTAGTTATAAATTGCATTTAATGGACTGCGCAACCAAGAAATTGAACCCAGGCCTCCCTCAGTGCAGGCAGATGCTTTACTGACTGAGCTACGCATGAAGTCCCTTTAATGGGCCAAAGTACTATAAAACTGGTTTTAAAAAATACATATAGAACTGACCAAATGCACACAGAACCTTATGTAATGTTTCTGTGAGATTGCTTTATTCTGTATAACAAAGTGAATAACCATGGACAGGTTCCTTATTTCTGAATATGTGATAATCAAACAGAATTTGGGCTCTCCATTTATACTGAGTATAAGAACATTAGTATGCACTTTTACTTTTAAAACTTGATAACATTGATTGAAAAGGCCAGTACTGGGGTTACCCTCATTTTAAAGATGAGAAAACTGAGCTTATGGAGGCGACTATAGTTGAAGAGGTCAATGTTAATCCTACTTCTATGTTAATTAAAATAGAAACACCTGTAATCTATCATAATTAGTTGAATTAATGAGTCTTTAGTGATTTCTTCTATCTGGTTTGAATTGTTGCTGTGTAGTCACTAAGTTGTGTCTGATTCTTTGTGACCCCATTGACTGGGGCCCACCTGGTTCCTCTGTCCATGGGATTTTCCAGGCAAGAATACTGGAGTGGGTTGCCATTTACTGCCCTAGCGGATCTTTCCCATCCAGGGATCGAACCCACATCTCCTGCATTGGCAGGTGGATCCTTACTGCTGTGCCACCGGAGAAGTCCTCCATCTGTATTGAGAATTACATGTAAAACTATATGGGGCAATAGTAATACTAATATATACATAACATTTCTTATTCGAATGTTCAGTTAATTCCATTTGTAGGGTAGTTCTGACCATTATGGGCTTTCCTGGTGGCTCAATGGTAAAGAATCCGCCTGCCAATGCAGGAGACATGGGTTTGATCCCTGGGTTGGGAAGATCTCCTGAAGGAGGAAATGGCAACCCATTCCCAATAGTCTTGCCTGGAGAATACCTTGGACAGAGGAGCCTGGTGGGCTTCAGTCCATGGGGTCAAAAAGAGTCGGACACAACTGAGTACCCATGCTTTTTTCCCTGACCACTGTAGTTTCAGTACATCTATTATGACATCCAATTACAAAACAATAGTAAAACAAAAAATTTTCTCTGCATACAAGATCATTATCTTTTTTTTTTTTTCAAATATCAATGCAGTAAGGAAGCATGAATCTAGCTAGGTTCAAAGGAGAAGATGGGTTGGATAAAACAGATTTTATCTGCATGCCTAAGCTCATATATTAGGGCCTCATAAATTATGTCACACTTATTACTTAGCTTGGAAAAATCAAGTATATGTTCCTTAACCTGTACTCCAAAGATCTCTAAGGCCAAATAAGACAAGGCTTGAGGTATCAGGGATACTCGCCTCAAGAGTCTCTCTCTCTTTAGTTGCTAAGTCATATCCGACTCTTGCGACCTCATGGACTATAGCCCACCAGACTCCTCTGTCCATGGGATCCTCCAGGCAAGAATTCTTGAGTGGGTTGCCATTTCCTTCTCCAGGGGATCTTCCCAACCCGGGGATTGAACCCGGGTCTCCTCCTCTGCAGGCAGATTCTTTACCTACTGAGCTATGAGGAAAACCCAGTGTCTCTCTACCTCCCCAATCCAACACCCCACTCCACCTTACTGGTGGAGGATAGTGTTTAAAGCGCAATGGCAGTATCACAGGGGCTTCCCAGGTTGCTCAGTGGAAAAGAACTAGCCTGCTAATTCAGGATAGGCAGGTTTGATCCCTGGGTCAGTTAGATCCCCTGGAGTAGAAAATGGCAACCCCCTCCAGTATTCATGCCTGGAAAATTCCACAGACAGAGGAGCCAGGAAGGTTACAGTTCATTGGGTCTCGAAAGAGTCAGACATGACTGAGCATGAGCTTCACATACATATCAGAGAAACCCGCATCTGAATCTCAGCTTTACTAACCCAGAGTTTCCTTGTCTATAGTATGGACTGCCTACTTCAGAGGACTTTGGCGGAGAAGGAATGAGGTCATGCCTATAAGGCTTTTAGCTGAGTGCTTTGTATTTGGTAAAGTTTGTTGTGGTTGATGTTGTTATTTCCTGAGATTAGAAAACAACATTTTGGCCATGAACTTGAGACTACTGGGAATTTCAGGTTCACCTTCATGTGGCGCTTTTTGGTTTAGAAAACTCTGCAGCCAGGTCAAGCTAATGTGATTCTGGCAGAAAAGAACAGTGTATGATTGATTCTCAAGGTGCCCTAGAGTCCAGGGTGGGGAGGTTAGAGGGCTAGAGGCAATGAATGTCAGGCTGGAAGGGCCTTCAGCATATAGTCAGTCACTAATCTTGATGATCAGTCAGAGTCCCTTGGACAGTCTACTGATGTTTGATGGCAGTTCTAGGATTTCAAACTCCTGTTAACTCTGAAACTATAGTCCACAAGTTCAGTCATATGAGTGCTTTAGAGAAAAAAAGTAGTTTGGGGAGCTTTCACTCACCTGTCTCACCTGACATGACTGAGAGTGCCTCTATACCCCTGACACGTGTTCTCTGACCCCACATTGGTGTGCAGGATTGGGGGAAGTTAAATAATCTGCCCAGGGTAACTCTATGCAGAGAGCAAAGGAATCTGTTTGATTAGCTTTCCTCTCAGCTCCACTTTCCCTCACAAGTGGAAATGCAGATCTAAGCTCCAATAAATTTGCCCTCCCTTTTCTTTTACTAAAACTGTGTTATAAAAATATGTTTCACTATGAATTTTCTTCATTCGTAGTTCTTTCTTTTAATTATGCTAACACTTTTTCATCACACCCAATTTTTCCATTTCCAAAATGCTGATTAAGTATTAAGAAAAAATCTTCAGCATGAACATAGCTATCAAATAAGGCAAAAGACCCGATTTGTTTTGACTTTTAAAATAATACTCTCAGTATCCTGGAATAACATTCTGAAAATAATTATTAAAATGTATATTTAATTTTTTAAATGGTAGTCAAGATGAATTCATGTCTTTAAAGTTTTTTTTATATAGTTTTTACATTCCTATTGCTGTAATTCATTTCTCTCCCTCCCAAAGTTGTTTTCTTTTCTGGTGATTTCAGGATTACTTCTGTCTCAGTTTGTTTTATAAAGAAACAAGTAATATAATGACTGATTTTTATTTTAACTAAAGGCACCCCCAGTATAAAAGATGAATGGATGATACATGAATATTTAATAAATTGAACTGCTGTCATGAGTCATTTGATGATTTATTGAATTTTCAACAGGTTCTTAGTGATCACAATTTAGAACTAGCACGACTACAGGAATCAATAAGAGAGTGGGAACAAAAGATTGAAGACATGAAGAAATCTTGTAAGATCCTGGAGGATAAAATGTAAGGATAATATTTTCTTTTCACTGAAGCATTTCTAGATGTGATGTTACTTTCCTTAGAAAATTTTTTCTAATATTAGATGAAAATTATATTCTCTTACTTTACTAAAGTTTCTGTGATTTTCAGCTTTATAGAACTGTCATTCGAGTGTATGTTCCTCGATTCTTTGTCTCATCACAACAAAGATTTGGAGTGATGGACATTAAAGACCCTCAGCGTGTCACAGCTCTCAGGTCTTGGATAGGCTGTGTTATAGCTCTCAAGTCTCGAATGGGCCGTGTTATAGCTCTTAGACAAATCAGTGTTACAGCTCTATTTTATTTAAAAGATAGCAGGAAAATCCATCTTCGAGGTGTGCGGGCACGTCGATCCAAAGACACAAGGAGAAGAGCGCCCCAGCGCGGGGGTGGGGAGAGCTAGCTTTGGCTCTTTTATTTATATGTTTATCTCTCCCTGGGCCTGTCCTATGTAAACTGGGCCAGCCAGGAGTGTTGTAGGTTTTACCTGAGGTCCTCACTCTGGTCCTTGGACCTTCTTTTGTTTCATTTTCACCGGCTTTTCCCTTCCTTGTCTTGTAGCCACCGCCGTTTTGGACTCCTTTTCCCCGTGGTTCCCTAACAGAACCACGTCTTCATTTTGAAATTAACCAGTTTTTCAGATGATTATGAGAAACAATTGAGAATGATGTGTTTAATTTAGGAAGAGGAAGGGATTGGGGGGTATATGGCTTATCCTCATTTCAGTTCCTTTCTCCCAGTAAACAAATATGCCCCTGGAGGAAGGCATTGCCTTAGTGCTACAGACTCACCTAACTTGCTACAATTGTTGTTCTCAAAGAGGACTTGCAGAACTTGAGAGAATACAGGGAAGCCTCAAGGCAAAAACTTTTACCCAAGGAATGGAAACCAGAAACATAAGAAAATATTTCTTCCGTTTCAAAGGTCACAGTCTTGCTTCCTTTTATGATTCTTTTTATCTACATGCTGTATTGTCTTCCTGGTGAGCCTGTGGCTAAGCATGGCTGTTCTAAACACGCTGAGTTTACCTGGCACAGGTTCATCTACTTTAGAGACTGACTGACAGATTCTCCCAGGAGAATTCCCAGATGTCCCAACAAATACTGTTTAGCTCAGCTCTGGACAGGAAGGTGGGGTCTTTCAATATAAATATGGCTTCTGGGCTTACCCCTAGGGTTTGTCAACAGCTTAAAAGACAAATTGTGGTCTGAACAGTTTCCAAAAAAGACATCTAATTTCACATATAGAATTCTATTCTAATATGACTCTTTTCTACATAGGTTTGAATGTATTGCACTTAAAGTTGTATCTCTAAAATAACAATTGCACCACAGTGCTACTCTACCATTAACAGTCCAGAAAATATGCAATCATCTCTATACTCAGTACTAGATTTAAAAACAGAAAGCTCAAGTAACACAACAATTAAAAATCAGAATAAAAAATTTTTTCCTTTGACAAAGTTAGTTTTAGTTCATATCTATTTCTTAAATACCAGGCAGAGAATCATCATGGAATTTACAGATTAACTCTTGAAATTATTTCTAGGGGTTATCATTAAAAGCCTTGCTGCTACACTGGTGAAACATTTTAAATTCATAAGCAGTCTTCATGTTAGCTAACTAGTTTTAAAAGTGTGTTCTAGAAGGAAATGGGGAGCTTCCCTGGTTGGCTCAATGGTAAAGAATCCACCTGCCAGTGCAAGAGACAGGTTCAATCTCTGGTCTGGGAAGATCCCACAGGCCATGGAGTAACTAAGCCCATGCACCACAACTGTTGAGCCTGTGCTCTAGAGCTCGGGATCTGTGGCTTCTGAGCTCAGATCCTGCAGTTACTGAAGTATGTGTGTCCTAGAGCCCATGTTCTGAAATAGAAGAAGCCACCATGGTGAGAAGCCTGTGTATCACAGCTAGAGAGGCTCCTGCTCACTGTAACTGGAGAAAAGCCCACACAGCAACAAAGACCCAGCACGGTCAGAAATAAATACATAAAATAAATAAAAAATTTTTTTAAAAAAAGAAGGAAATGGGGATTCATTGATCTTTCATTTTGAATGGTGGCTCACTTTTTTTTTTTTTTATTCCAGTTTTTAAGAGTTTTCATGTAGAATCTCACTGAGAAAAAGTGCTTTTGACTAATTTGGTGATTGAGGATATTTACCTCCCCCTTTTTATTAATAAAACTTTACTTTTTCCTCTTTATTACTTGGAAAATTAAAAGAAAATTCTCTGTTTTTATTTTCTCACTTAGTTCCTTTTTTCTAACTTTGGTGGTAGAGAGAAGCAGCTCAGTTCTTGTTTGGTGAATTTAAAGAATCAAAATGTTATTTTTATAATATCTATAAGATTCTTTAAATTAAACAAGAAACTAAATAATTTGCATAGGTTATCTTCTTAATAATCTATAAGTCTTAATTCCCTGTGTCCCGCCCATCATGAATTCTTTTTTTTTTTTTTTTTTCGTCTCAGGTGTACATGAGTTCCCAATCTTGAACACCCCCCTCCCCCCACCTCCCACCCCATATCAACTCTCTGGATCATCCCCTTGCACCAGTCCCAAGCATCCTGTATCTTGTATCGAACATGGCCATGAATTCTTTAACTTGCAGGCTCATCATCTATTTTGAGGTCAAAATATTGAAAGAAAACAAAAATTACTCAATTCCAAGTTTAAATTAAATATGTGAAAATTTAATTAAATTTAAATTAATTTAAATTATGTGGACAGTTAAGAGTACCTAAAATTTACAAGTCCCCGGGAGGCATTGCTAGTTTAATCCTTCTTCTTTGTTATTATTAATATCAGAATGATGTATTTGCATAATAAAAGGCAAATCAGTACCTATCTTTCTAAATTGCTATGACCTTTCTTTGTCATTGAGCTGGTTATCAGCATATGGGAACTGAAAGATTAGAAACTAAATATTGTACATAGATGACATCTAATTTGTGACCCAAAGTATATACTTGCCATTATAGTGCAGGAGGCTGTAACAATTATAGATGCTTTTTTTCTTTAAAGTGCTGAAGTGGTTTCAAAATTGTCAAGGTTACCAATGACTTTCATCCTGCCAAATTTCAGTGATCTGGTCTAAAGTTTTTGAATTCTTAATAGAATTTGACACAAATGCTTACTTTCGTCTTCTTGAAATGGTTTCTTCATTTGGCTTCCCAAACATCACCTTCTCTTACTTCACTTACCACACTGCTCCTTCTCAGGACCCTATACTTGATCCATTTCTTCTTTCTGTCTCTAAATTTTGGACTTCTCAGCCACTCACTGTCCTCTATTCTGTACTCATACTCCCCATACATGTCTTCTTTCAGTCTCATTCTTTCTGTACCCCCAATGACTTCTCTATTTATATATTCAGCCCTGACCTCTAAATGCATACAGTCTGCAGCTTATTTGACCTTAGCACTTGGAAAGTTGAAATGATAGTTTCTCAGTTGTGTCTGAAGTCATCCACCATTCCAGTTTTCCTCACTACCTAACCCTAACCCAACTAGGTAACTAACCTAACCTAACCCTAATCCAGTTCTGCTACTGCTGCTGCTAAATCACTTCAGTCGTGTCCGACTCTGTGTGACTCCATAGACAGCAGCCCACCGGGCTCCCCCGTCCTGGGGATTCTCCAGGCAAGAACACTAGAGTGGGTTGCCATTTCCTTCTCCAATGCATGAAAGTGAAAATTGAAAGTGAAATCGCTTAGTCGTGTTCAACTTTTCATGACCCCATGGACTGCAGCCTACCAGGCTCCTCCGTCCATGGGATTTTCCAGGAAAGAGTACTGGAGTGGGGTGCCATTGCCTTCTCTGAATCCAACTCTAACTCAAGCCAAATCCAAAGGCTTGTCCTGTTGCCTTCATCTTCAAAATATGCCCCGAGTCCAACTACTTCTCACCAGCTCTACCACTACAGCCTCAGTCTGAGCCACGATTATCTCTTCTGGACCCTTGCTACATAGTCTGGCTTCCTGTGGTACTGTCTTTCTCTACTAAGTAGCCAGAGTCATCTTTACAAGATGTGAATCAGTTCCTGTCATTCCTTTCTTTAAAAAGTCCTCCCCTGATTTCCTTCAAAATAAAATCTGAACTTCTACCTTGTTCTCAAGACCCTATGTGATCTGGGCTGTGTCTGTCTCTTCAGCCTTTTCAACCTTCTGTCTTGATCTAATACACCAAGCATGTTCCTGTCCAGGTTATTATCACCTGCTGTTCTTTCTATATGAAAAGCTCTTCCTTAAGGTCTTCACATACCTGGCTCCTTCTCATCCTTCAGATCTTTCACAAATTATTCCAAGAGATGTTCCCTAATCACCTGTCTACACTGCCATCATCCTTCTCAGGACTTCGCTATACTTCACCCTACTTTGCGGTCTATGGATCATTTAACATGATCTGAAACATATATTTTTTGATAACTTGCTTCTATTCTGCCTACTTCACTAGAGTGTAATTTCCATGATGGTAGAGACTTTGCTTGTGCTGTATCTCCAGTATCTATGTCATGTTCAGAGTGTAGGTATTCAAAAATTGCTTCTTAAATTAATGTATAAATAAATATTAATACATCATATCAAAAGAGTAAAATTTTTGTTTATTTTAATGAATAGTAGATAAATATGTTGCATAGGGAGATGGGGACTGGAAGTTTCTGATATCATAAGTAAATGTGGTTTTTCTGGAAAACATGTCCTAATAGGAATTTATTTGGTTTCCTTTGTTCATAGGCTTTTTTTTAAGAATAACAGGGAAAAACTGGATGATTCATCAAATATGGAAAAAAGTGAATTATTGCTGAAGATAAAACAGGTAGGAAGATAGAAATGACGGCTTTAAGATTATAATTAATTTTTAGTTAACTTTTTAAGAATGTGTGAAAATGTGACATTTTCTCAAGATAGTATTATTTTCATTAACTAATAATAATCATGGTCATGATCATTCACAGTAACTGATTTAAAGATTTGATCAGAAAGCTGGAAGAAAATAGTGAAAATCACCTAAGCTGAGCATAAAAAAAAAAAGTTTTGTTTTGTTTTTTGAAATGAGGATAGTTTAAGAGACCTCTGGGACAGCATCAGTGTGCTCTAATATTCAGATTATAGGGGTCCCAGAAAGAGGAGAGAGAGAAAAGGGTAGAGAACATAATTAAATAAATAATTACCCTAACCTGAGAAAGAAAATAGATATCTAAGTCCAGGAAGCACAGAAATTCCCAAACAAGATGAACCCAAAGAGGACTACACCAAGACACACTGTGATGAAAATGGCAAAAAGAAAAACAACTGGCTGTATACAAGGGAATTCTGAGAAAACTATCAGCTGATGTTTTAGCAGAAGCTTTCTAGGCCAGAAAAAAAGTGGCATGATAAATTTAAAGTGATGAAAGGATAAAACATATACCCAGTTCTCTGCCTGGCAAGGCTGTCATTCAGATTTTAATGAAAGATGAAGAGTTTTATAGATAAGTGACAGCTGAAAGAGTTCAGCAGTACTAAACCTACTGTACAAGAGATGTTAAAGGGACCTGTCTAAATAGAAAAGACCATAGCTAGAAATATGAAAATTATGAAAGGAAAAATGGTAAAGGCAAGCATAGAGTAAAGGTCAACCACTTATAAAGCTAGTGGGAAGTCAAAATATAAATGCAGCAAAATCATCACAATAAGCAGTTGAGTTATACAAAAAACAAAAAGATGGGCAATATGACATCAAAAATATTAAATGTGTAGAGGTAGTAAAAATGCAGAGTTGTTAGAATGTGTTCAAACTTAAGATCATTAACTTCAGTTCAGTTCAGTTCAGTCGCTCAGTTGTGTCCAACTCTTTGCAACCCCATGAAATGCAGCATGCCAGGCCTCCCTGTCCATGACCAACTCCCGCAGCCTACCCAAACTCATGTCCATTGAGTCAGTGATGCCATCCAACCATCTCAGTCTCTGTCATCCCCTTGTCCTCCTGCCCTCAATCTTTCCCAGGATCAGGGGCTTTTCAAATGAGTCAGTTCTCTGCATCAGGTGGCCAAAGTATTGGAGTTTTAGCTTCAACATCAGTCCTCCAATGAACACCCAGGACTGATTTCCTTTAGGATGGACTGGTTGGATCTTCTTGCAGTCCACGGAACTCTCAAGAGTCTTCTCCAACACTGCAGGTCAAAAAGCATCAATTCTTCAGCACTCAGCTTTCTTTATAGTCCAACTCTCACATCCATACATGACCACTGGAAAAACCATAACCTTGACTAGATGGACCTTTGTTGGCAAAGTAATATCTCTGCTTTTTAATATGTTATTTTGGTTGGTCATAACTTTCCTTCCAAGGAGTAAGCATCTTTTAATTTCATAGCTGCACTCGCCATCTGCAGTGATTTTGGAGCCCAAAAAAATAAAGTCTGACACTGTTTCCACTGTTTCCCCATCTATTTGCCATGGAGTGATGGGACCAGATGCCATGATCTTCATTTTCTGAATGTTGAGCTTTAAGCCAACTTTTTCACTCTTCTCTTTCACTTTCATCAAGAGGCTCTTTAGTTCTTCTTCACTTTCTGCCATAAGAGTGGTGTCATCTGTGTACCTGAGGTTGTTGATCTTTCTCCTGGCAATCTTGATTCCAGCTTGTGCTTCATCCAGCCGTGTTTCTCCTGATGTACCCTGCATATAAGTTAAATAAGCAGGGTGACAATATACAGCCTTGACGTACTCCTTTTCCTATTTAAAACCAGTCTGTTGTTCCATGTCCAGTTCTAACTGTTGCTTACTAACTTGCATTCAGGTTTCTCAAGAGACAGGTCAGGTGGTCTGGTATTCCCATCTCTTTCAGAATTTTCCACAATTTATTGTGATCCACACAGTCAAAGGCTTTGGCATAGTCAATAAAGCAGAAATAGATGTTTTTCTGGAACTCTCTTGCTTTTTCCATGATCCAGCGGATGTTGGCAATTTGACCTCTGGTTCCTCTGCCTTTTCAAAAACCAGCTTGAACATCTGGAAGTTCACGGTTCACGTATTGCTGAAGCCTGGCTTGGAGAATTTTGAGCATTACTTTACTAGNTAAAGCAGAAATAGATGTTTTTCTGGAACTCTCTTGCTTTTTCCATGATCCAGAGGATGTTGGCAATTTGATCTCTGGTTCCCCTGTCTTTTCTGAAACCATAATGAGATTTAATTTTTTGACCGTTTTTCTAGGTATTTTTTCTTTGCTTTTGTGCAGGGAGGGCTTTGGCAGGTCCTTATCTTGCTATTTCTGTTGACATCTCAAACTTGATAGCTTTGAATACTAGTCAAATATTTTGTGGGGTGTCACCCAAGTGGGATTTTGCTTGATTTTTTTCTCATGAGTAGATTGGAGCTATGCATTCCTGGGGGAGAAATAACAGAAGTAAAATGTCAGTCCCATTGCATCATATGAAGGGGACATAGTATGAAAGTGACTTTTCATGGAGATATTAACCTTGATCACTGGATAAAATAGTGTTTGTCATATTTCTCCACTGTAAGGTGACTTTCTTCCTTCTCTTTCCATACTGAACTTTGTGAAAGGAACTCATTATGCACAACCCACATTTAAGAAGTGGGAGCTCTGTTCCATGTTCTTAAAAGTAAGATTTGCCACATAAATTATTTGGAGTTGTGCATAGGAAAGCTATCTTCAGTTCAGTTCAGTTCAGTCATTCAGTCGTGTCCAACTCTTTGTGACCCCATGGACTACAGCACGNTGTGAAAGGAACTCATTATGCACAACCCACATTTAAGAAGTGGGAGCTCTGTTCCATGTTCTTAAAAGTAAGATTTGCCACATAAATTATTTGGAGTTGTGCATAGGAAAGCTATCTTCAGTTCAGTTCAGTTCAGTCATTCAGTCGTGTCCAACTCTTTGTGACCCCATGGACTACAGCACGCCAGGCCTCCCTGTCCATCACCAACTCCCGAAATTTACCCAAACTCATGTCCATTGAGTCAGTGATGCCAGCCAACCATCTCATCTTCTGTCGTCCCCTTCTCCTCCTGCCTTCAGTCTTTCCCAGCATCAGGGTCTTTTCAAATGAGTCAGCGCTTAACATCAGGTGACCAAAGTTTTGGAGTTTTAGCTTCAGCATCAGGAAAGCTATTCTCTCCCAATTACTTTTTAAAGAATTTACTGATAGGTTTCTTTTTTAAAGTTTTATTTTATACTGGAATATTGTTGACTAACAGCGTTGTGCTGGATTCCTGTGTACAGTAAAATGATTCAGTTGTGCATATACATATATCTATTATTTTTCAAATTCTTCTCCCATTTAGGTTGTTACATAATATTGAGCAGAGTCCTCTATGCTATACATTAGGCCCTTGTTGGTTATCCATTTTGTACACACTGCTATATTTAAAATGGATAGCCAAATATTTATTTATTCAATCACTTCTTTATGTCAGAACAAACTCATAGAAATTTATTTTATATTTTAGGTTACAACCCCATCCTATTTTACTTATCTTGTTGCTCAGTTTTCTAGTTTTGGTCATTGGGTGCTGTTTCAGTTGGCTTCAATTTCCCTAGAAGAAGGACTTTTTTTTTCTTTTTTTTTTTAAGAGAAATGATATAGTAGAATTAGATTACATTCAAACTTGATTTGATAACTATATATAGAACTTTTACATCCTTTAGATACAAACCAGGGTTTTTCTATGTTTACATACATGTTTAAAAATTAGACTTGATCATGAAAAGCGACAACAGCAATAAATAATTCTGACCTACCCTTCGATTATAATCCAATAAAATTGGAGGTAAATAGCAAAATGATTTTTAATTAAAAAAAACCTTAATCACTTGGAAATCAACAAACATATCTTTAGAAAACTGGCTTCCTTTGCGAGTCAATAGTAAAGAATCTGTCTGTAATGCATGAGATGCAGGTTCAATCTCTGGATCAGGAAGACCCTTGGAGAAGAAAATGGCAACCCACTTCACTATTCCTGCTAGGATAATCTCATGGACAGAGGAGCGTTGTGGGCTACAGTCCATGAGGTCACNGTACAGATTTCTCAGGAGGCCTTGTATTCCAATCTCTTTAAGAATTTTCTGCAGTTTGTTGTGATCCATACAGTCAAAGGTTTTGGCATAGTTAATAAAGCAAAAGTAGATGCTTTTCTGTAACTTTCTTGCTTTTTTGATGATCCAGCAGATGTTGGCAATTTGATCTTTGGTTCCTCTGCCTGTTCTAAATCCAGCTTGAAGATCTGGAAGTTCATGGTTCATATACTGTTGAAGCCTGGCTTGGAGAATTTTGAGCATTACTTTGCTGGTGTGTAAGATGGGTGCAATTGTGCATAAGTTGAGCATTCTTTTGCATTGCCTTTCTTTGAGATTGGAATGAAAACTGACCTTTCCCAGTCCTGTGGCCACTGGTGAGCTTTCCAGATTTGCTGGCATATTGAGTGCACCACTTTCACTTTCTTTAGGTGTTTGCTAATCCTTGATTATTTCTTAATATTTCAGATTTGGCCAATAAAAATCTAAATTTTATGGAATTCCCGTGGTTAGGACTCTACACTTTCATTGCCACTGGTAAGGGTTNTTCCAGATTTGCTGGCATATTGAGTGCACCACTTTCACTTTCTTTAGGTGTTTGCTAATCCTTGATTATTTCTTAATATTTCAGATTTGGCCAATAAAAATCTAAATTTTATGGAATTCCCGTGGTTAGGACTCTACACTTTCATTGCCACTGGTAAGGGTTCAAACACTGGCTGGGGAACCAAGATCCTGCAAACCATGCAACAGCAACTGTGCAAAAAAAAAAAAAAATTATTTTTGAAGTCTCTGAATGCATGGGTTTCACTTTTTAATGCTAATTGTGGGTTTCAGTTCAGTTCAGTTGCTCAGTCATGTCCAACTCTTTGTGACCCCACGAACTGTAGCATGCCAGGCCTCCCTGTCCATCACCAACTCCCAGAGTCCACACAAACCCATGTCCATTGAGTCAGTGATGGCATCCAACCATCTCATCCTCTGTCATCCCCTTCTCCTCCTGCCCTCAATCTTTCCCAGGATTAGGGTCTTTTCAAATGAGTCAGCTCTTCACATCAGATGGCCAAAGTATTGGAGTTTCAGCTTCAACATCAGTCCTTCCAATGAACACACAGGACTGATCTCCTTTAGGATGGACTGGTTGGATCTCCCTGCAGTCCGAGGGATTCTCAATAGTCTTCTCCAATGCCACGGTTCAAAAACATCAATTCTTCAGTGCTCAGCTTTCTTTATAGTCCAAGTCTCACATCCATACATAACCATTGTAGACCTATCTGGCCAGGCAGTTTCCTTGAAATGTCTGCTGTTGAGAAATTCTTTAGTCTTTTAGGCTGCTTAGAATCCTTGGACAAGGAACTGAGTGACAGAAGAAAGTGTGAATATCCTCATGCTGGAAGTAAAAATTCAGTTAGTTACCCCGTGGTCAGTATGGTGTTTTCCTCCTCAGCTCTACTTGGATTCTCCAGTCCAAAAACTGTCTTATCCTTTCTAGACGTCCTAAGTAATTTTGATACTGAAAAGGAGAAATACTTGGAGATTTGATTGATTTTTACGTAGACTACCACTTACTCTTATTATCACCATTATCCCCTCTTGCAGAGGTAATTGGTGTTTTCAGCTTCTGAAACTTCTGGGGTTTCTGTTTGGTGGTATAGAGCAGGTTAATGCATAGTTTTCTTCACTATTGGCTGCTGCTGAGTCACTGCTTTTCCTACCCCCCAAAAAGTTTTCTCAATCACTTGCTTACTAGCTACAAATATGTCTTCCTATCTCTTCTATCATTCTCTGTTCTTATAAATGTGTGCCTTAAAAAAAATCTTATAGTTGTTTTGGAAGGATTTGGAAAAAGAAAGTAAATATATGCTTAAAAGTCTGTCTCAACCCAGAATTTCTTAGACTCTTAAAGCATGTTTTCCATCTTTGTATTTATAATGCCTAGAATGTTGTTTGATAAATATTAGGTCCTCAACATGTTTTAATTGTGTGCGTGCATATGTAAATATATATACATTGTATCTGAATAGCATATATATCATATATGTATATCATAAATATATATATTTGTTACCAATGAAAGAAATACAACTAGGTAAGTTTAAGCCTAAAAGATTACTTATTGTCCTATATAATAAGAAATTCAGGTATGGATCTTACTTCCAGCACAAGTGGGTCTAAGAGCGCCAGTGGAATAATCAGCTTTCTCGTACTCTCATGCTCTTTCAGAAATTTTCTGCGTGTGCTTTTATCTCTATTTTGGGCTTTTTCTTCCCTCGACAAACATAGAGCAGGCAGGATGATTCATCGCTTTTAGCTCCATGATTCTTTGAGCCCTAAATTGAAAACTCCCAGAGATGAACTTTTACTGGTCTGGCTTTAGTCACACATCTACTCCTGAATCAATCTGTGTGGCTAGGAGGATGGAATGTATCAGAGCTTAATAAACTCTGACCCAGGGGCTAAATCAGTGTGCCACCTGAGGTTTTATTGCTTAGTTTTTCATACCACAAGGTAGGAATGGCCTTTGCATTTTAAAACGGTTAAAAACATATCCATATAATATGTTCCATTTTGCTTTTTGTTCCTCAAAGCCTAAAATATTTACCCTGTGATATGCTGTGAAGGCCTGAGTCTGGGTGTGGATCACATACAATGGACTAGAGGAATGAGATAACAATGATTGTCAGCCTCATTAGAGCCAATGTTTATAGTGGAGGAGCAGCAGCTTCCCAAATAAAGAATACATCCCAAATAAGCCAAAACTCACAAACATCCATATGCATGGGTAATAATTCATCCCTGAGCAAGAAGCATTATTTCTGTTAATGTTACAAACCCAAACGCATATTTATGTAGATGCTATGTAATTAAAACCATTTCTTTTCATTCTTCCAGCAACTTGAGAGCTATTATAGTTGTATCACTATGGGGAAAAGCTTAATTTATCTCTATTACTAAGACTGAAAGACTGTCCACTGGCCTAGGAGGAGGGTGTTGTTTAAGTTTGGTTGTAACATTATTCATTTGCATCAGTTTTCAAGTTCAGTACTGAGAGAGAGAGAGAACTAGCCATTTGATCTGGATCAATTCAATGGTTAATTTATTATTTATTTAACAAACATTTCTTAACACTGATACAGGGCCAAGCACTGGGCTTACAATGGGAAACAAAATGCAATTTCTCTCTACAAGGGATTATGGTGTAATGGTTTGAAGCAGACATAACTTTTTCAGTGTGGTTTTCCAGGCCCTTCTTCAACTAGCGTCACCTCACTGATTTATGCAGATCTCCCTACTACAACTTATTCCAAACATGCATTTCAGTTGGGTCAGTAACCTATCCGTATTAGGGCATAATCACCCCTATCTGTAATCTTGGTTTCCTTTCCAGAATTGTGTGTGTGTGTGTGTGTGTGTGTGTTTGCAGTCACTTCAGTCCATGTCTGACTCTTTGTGTATCCTACCTATAATTTGCCTCATAACTCGGTAAAGAATCTGCCTGCAATGCAGGAGATCTGGGTTTGATTCCTTGTTGGGAAGATCCCCTGGAGAATAAAATGGCAACCCACTCCAGTATTCTTGCCTGGAGAATCCCATGGACAAAGGAGCTTGGCAGGTTAAAGTCCATGGGGGTGCAAGAGTAGGACACAACTTAGCGATTAAACCACCACCTATAATTTACATATTTCTATAGCTCCTATAGTCCATACATATAACCCAATTCTAGATAATATGCCATTCCTTTAATTATATATTGGGTTTTCATTGCAACAGCTTGAGGGTTAAGCTCATACAGTATCTAATAAAATTTAGTGTTTCACCTTTAAATAAATACATTGACTTAGTCTGATCTTTGGGGATCAAGATGATAAAAAGATCATATCCAATTACATGACTCAGTAACAGTTAAAATTTTAATTCATTCCCTAGAGATATCCATTTAGAAGTAATAAATACATATTCATTTACTCTTTGACCATTTGAAATCTACCCCAAAGGCAAAATAGTATATAGCCTTTGAACAAAACTATTAATTATCAGCATTATTTTTAATAGCAGTTGAAATGTCCATTAACAGGGAACTGGTTCAGTGATTCTGGTTCATTAACCCAATGAAGTACTATGCAGCTGAGAAAAGGTATGGATAAGACATCAGTATACTAATATGCCCTGATATCCAAAATATACTGTTAAGGCAGCATGGAAAGAGTGTTATCTTTGTGTAAGAAATAGGAAGTCAATTTGGGTATATATTAATATATGAATTTACTTATTAAGAAGAGAAATAAGATAATGCCAAACTAATAAGTATCATTACTTATTACTTTCATTACCACAGTGTGGTCTCGGGTCAAACAACAGGGAGGGAACACAGCTCATTAACAGAAAATTGGATTAAAGATTTACTGAGCATGGCCCCACCATCAGAACAAGACCCAGTTTTCCCCACAGTCTCTCCCATCATAAGCCTTTTATCCTTAACCCTCAAAGCACAGACAGAATGAAAACCAAAATCACAGAAAACTGATCAAACGGATCACATGGACCACAGCCCTGACTAACTCAATGAAACTCTGAGCCATGCTGTGTAGGGCCACCTAAGTTGGATGGGTCTTGGTGGAGAGTTTTGACAAAACGTTTTCCATTGGAGAAGGCAATGGCAAACCACTTCAGTATTCCAGTATTCTTGCCTTGAGAACCCCATGAACAGTATGAAAAAACAAAAAGATATAACATGGAAAGATGAACTACCCAGGTCAGTAGGTGCCCAATATGCTGCTGGAGAAGAGTGGAGAAATAACACCAGAATGAATGAAGAGATGGAGCCAAAGAAAAAAGAACGCCAAGTTGTGGATGTGATTGGTAATGGAAGTGTCAGGGCAGTGTGTAATTTCCTTGGTTCTGTCTTGTCACAACACAGATCTGAAGCATTGGACCAGTGTTACAGCTCTCAGAAGGATCAGAGTTACAGCTCTGTGTTACAGCTCAGTTTTATTTAGAAAGTAAAGGAAAATACATCCACGAGGCAGGAAGACATGCTGATCCAAAATATGCAAAGATAAGAGAGAGGTCTGGCCCAGTATTGGGCCCTCTTTTCATATGATTTTTCCTCCTCTCCATGGACCAGGCCTATGTAAATTGGGCTAGACAGGAGTGCTGTTTGTTCCACTTGAGTTCCTCACTCTGGTCCTCAGATCTTCCTTTGTTCTATTTTTGCGGGCTTTTCCCGTCCTTATATTTAGCCACTGCCATTTTGGACTCCTTTTTCCTATTCTAACTACCTAACAGAGGTAAAGTCCGATTCTGTAAGGAACGATATTGCTTAGGAACCTGGAATGTTAGGTCTATGAATCAAGAGAAATTGGAAGTGGTCAAACAGGAGATGGCAAGAGTGAATATCAGCATATTAGGAATCAGTGAACTAAAATGGACTAGAATGTGCAAATTTAACTCAGATGACCATTATGTCTACTACTGTCAGCAAGAATCCCTTAGAAGAAATGGAGTAGGCATCATAGTCAATAAAAGAATCCAAAATGCAGTACTTGTATGCAAGCTCAAAAATGACAGAATGATCTCAGTTCGTTTCCAAGGCAAACCATTTCAATATCACAGTAATCGAAGTCTATTCCCTGACCAATAATGCTGAAGAAGCTGAAAGTGAATGGTTCTATGAAGACCTACAAGATCTTCTAGAACTAACACCCCCAAAAGATGTCCTTTTCATTACAGGAGACTAGAATGCAAAAGTAGGAAGTCAAGAGATACAAGGAGAACTAGGCAAATTTGACCTTGGAGTACAGAATGAAGCAGGACAAAGAATAACAGAGTTTTGCCAAGAGAACATACTGGTCATAGCAAACACCATCTTCCAACAATACAAAAGAAGACTGTATACATGGACATCACCAGGTGGTCAATACCAAAATCAGATTGATTGTATTCTTTGCAGTCAAAGATGGAGAAGCTCTATATAGTCAGCAAAAACAGGACTGAGAGCCAACTGTGTCTTAGATCATGAACTCCTTATTGCCAAATTCAGACTTAAATTGAAGAAAGTAGGGAAAACCACTAGAATATTCNTTCATAGCTGCACTCGCCATCTGCAGTGATTTTGGAGCCCAAAAAAATAAAGTCTGACACTGTTTCCACTGTTTCCCCATCTATTTGCCATGGAGTGATGGGACCAGATGCCATGATCTTCATTTTCTGAATGTTGAGCTTTAAGCCAACTTTTTCACTCTTCTCTTTCACTTTCATCAAGAGGCTCTTTAGTTCTTCTTCACTTTCTGCCATAAGAGTGGTGTCATCTGTGTACCTGAGGTTGTTGATCTTTCTCCTGGCAATCTTGATTCCAGCTTGTGCTTCATCCAGCCGTGTTTCTCCTGATGTACCCTGCATATAAGTTAAATAAGCAGGGTGACAATATACAGCCTTGACGTACTCCTTTTCCTATTTAAAACCAGTCTGTTGTTCCATGTCCAGTTCTAACTGTTGCTTACTAACTTGCATTCAGGTTTCTCAAGAGACAGGTCAGGTGGTCTGGTATTCCCATCTCTTTCAGAATTTTCCACAATTTATTGTGATCCACACAGTCAAAGGCTTTGGCATAGTCAATAAAGCAGAAGTAGATGTTTTTCTTGGAGAAGGCAATGGTACCCCACTCCAGTACTCTTGCCTGGAAAATCCCATGGACGGAGGAGCCTGGAAGGCTGCAGTCCATGCGATCGCTAAGGGTCCCACGACTGAGCGACTTCACTTGCACTTTTCACTTTCATGCATTGGAGAAGGAAATGGCAACCCACTCCAGTGTTCTTGCCTGGAGAATCCCAGGGACGGAGTAGCCTGGTAGGCTGCCTTGTCTATGGGGTCACACAGAGTTGGACACGACTGAAGTGACTTAGCAGCAGCAGCAGATGTTTTTCTGGAACTCTCTTGCTTTTTAGATGATCCAGCAGATATTGGCAATTTGATCTGTGGTTCCTCTGCCTTTTCGAAAACCAGCTTGAACATCTGGAAGTTCACAGCTCACGTATTGCTGAAGCCTGGCTTGGAGAATTTTGAGCATTACTTTACTAGCATGTGAGATGAGTGCAATTGTGTGGTAGTTTGAGCATTCTTTGGCATTTCCTTTCTTTGGGATTGGAATGAAAACTGCCCTTTTCCAGTCCTGTGGCCACTGCTGAGTTAACTTAATCACACGTATATAAACATGAAGTGAAAGTGATGGTTGCTTCATCATGTCTGACTCTTTATGACCCATGGACTACATATAGCCTGCCAGGCTCCTCTGTCCATGGAATTCTCCAGGCAAGAATACTGGAGTGGGTGACCATTCCCTTCTCCAGGGGATCTTCCTGACCCAGGGACTGAACTCGAGTCTCCTGCATTGCAGGCAGATTCTTGAACCATCTGAGGCACCAGAGCAGCCCTGCTATGTGTGTATGTCATGGTAACCATAGACAGAAAATTTGTAATAGATGCACACAAAAAAGAGAGAAATGAATCTAAACATAACACTAAAGATAGTAATCAAATCACAAGGGGAGAGAACAAAAGATGAAGAATGAACAAAAAACTACCAAAACAACCAGAAAATAAACAACAAAATGTTGATAAGTACATGTTGTTGTTTTAGCTGCAAAGCTATGTCTGACTCTTTTGCAGCTCCATGGACTATAGCCCACCAAACTTCTCTGTCCGTGGGATTTCCCAGACTAGAGTGGGTTGCCATTTCCTTCTCCAGGGGATCTTCCTGACCTAGACCCAGGGATTGAACCGCATCTCCTGCATTGGCAGGAAGATTCTTTACCACTGAGCCACCAAGGAAGCATCAATAAATACATATCTATCAATAATTGCTTTAAAGGTAAATGGGAAAACACTCCAATCAAAGATATGGAGTGGCTGATGGATTAAAAAAAAAAAAAAGTCTATATATGCTGCTTACAAGAGACTAGCTTCATATCCAGAGAAGGCAATGGCACCCCACTCCAGTACTCTTTCCTGGAAAATCCCATGGACGGAGGAGCCTGGTAGGCTGCAGTCCATGGGTCGCGAAGGGTCAGACATGACTGAGCGACTTCACTTTCACTTTTCACTTTCATGCATTGGAGAAGGAAATGGCAACCCACTCCAGTCCTCTTGCCTGGAGAATCCCAGAGACGGGGGAGCCTGGTGGGCTGCCGTCTATGGGGTCGCGCAAGTCGGACACAACTGAAGCAATTTAGCAGCAGCCACAGCAGCTTCATATCTAAAGACACACTGAGACTGAAAGAGAGGGTGTGGAAAATTGTGTTCAGTACAAATGGAAGCAATAAGAATGCTGCCCAAAAACCTGTTTGGATTTTGATTCAGGTTGAATGAAATCTGTTGATCAATTTGGGGAGGACTTTGCACTTTTACAATACTAAAGTTTCTAGTCCATGAATATAGCATAACTTTCATTTATCTTAGGTCTTTTTTGTTCTCTCTGACTTATTTAATTTCACTATGATATGTTTATCCTGCTTGGGATTTATTGGACATCTTAAAATCTGTGAATTGCTGTATTTTATAAGTTCTGCAAAATTTTCAGCTGTTATCTGTTCATGTATTTCTTTCATCCCGTGCTTTTTTCCACTACTCCAATTCTACATACACAATTATGTGTACTAATAAAATATCCTCTCTGTTTCTTACTTGCTCCTCTCTGTTTTCTAGTTTATGTCTCCCTTAGCTGCATTTTGGGGAGAATGGTCTCATTACAGTTTGTAATTTGGTTTTTGTATTTTTGAGTTGGTAAATTTTCAGCTCTGCTTTGTCACTCTTTATTGTTTCCGAATCCTTGCCATATTTTTCAAGCATGTCTAGGATTTCTTTGATCATAATAAATACAGTACTTCTGTATTTCAGTGTCTATTTCCAATGTTTGGTATTTTTGTAGGACTATTTCTTTTTATCTATAATTTCTGCTAGTTTTTGTTCATGCCATCTTGTTTCCTTCTCTTCCTGGTAGACAACTGGATAGTGTTCTTCAAAAAAGGTGTTTGTAGAAACAATTTGAGGTCTAGGATGACAGTATATTTCTCAGAAATAGATTTTATTCACTTTTGTCAGATTCCTGGATGTTACCAGTTCCAAACTTTCTTAATTCACCTTTAGTTTCCCTGGTGACTGAAGTCACGCTTAACCATGCTTCAGTCCAGTTCCATTCAGTCACTCAGTCCATAGACTGCAGCATGCCAGGTTTCCCTGTCCGTCACCAACTCCTGCAGCTTGCTCAAACTTATGTCCAAGTCAGTGATGCCATCCAACCATCTCATCCTCTATCGTCCCCTTCTTCTCCTGCCTTCAGTCTTTCCCCAAGTCTTTTCCAATGAGTCAGTTCTTCACATCACATGGCCAAAGTATTGGAGTTTCAGCTTCAGCATCAGTCCTTCCAATGAATATTCAGGACTGAGTTCCTTTAAGATGGACTAATTTGATATCCTTGTAGTCCAAGGGGCTCTCAAGAGTCTTCTCCAACACTACAGTTCAAAAGCATCAATTCTTCAGCGCTCAGCTTTCTATATAGTCCAACTCTCACATCCAGACATGACTACTGGAAAAAGGGAATGGTTACCCACTTCAGTATTCTTGCCTGGAGAATTCCATGGATGAGGAACCTAGAAGGCTACAATCCATTGCATGAATGAGTGACTAGCCATGCTTGTTAGCTTTTAATTCACTTTTTTTCAGAGACTGAAGCTCTTTGGGATCCCAGACTAAAGTGGTGGAAGGCTTTATCAGGCTTAACACCTGGATGAGCTCTAAGTGTTTACTTTTGTCCCCTGTGTCAAGTAAGAGAACCAAACCTCAGTTTCCAAATGATTTTTTATATATTAATAAATGTCCTCAGAGTAAAAGGACTTTCCTGCTGGCTCAGTCATAAAGAGTCTCCCTGAGTGCTGGAGACCACCTGCAGTGCAGGAGATGTGGGTTCAATCCCTGGGTCAGGAAGATCCCCTGGAGAAGGAAATAGTAACCCACTCCAGTATTCTTGCCTGGGAAATCCAATGGGCAGAGGAGCCTCGTGGGCTACAGGCCATGGGGTCACAAAAGGTGGATGTGACTTAGTGACTAAACTACAACCACCAATATCAGAATAAAAGTTTTCAGTGCTAGGTTTACCAGTCTGGACTTTTGCTTTTTTATAGAATTAGGCCTACTAACTTCATTATCTTATTCTGCAACATGTTTAAGATCCCTTTTCATCCTGCTATTTCAGTGATCCTTAGCCCACCATTCCTTCCTTTCTTACCTCATTTGAAGCCATTCAGTAGAGACATCCAAGCACCAAGTTCTTACCTCATTCAGAAAACTAATGTTTACTGTCTTTTGTCCTTGAATAGAAATATTTAAGAAAGGGTAAGCATAATATCTACTCAAAGAGGTTTTGAGCAAGAGTTCCTACTGATGTTTTTTTTTTTTCCCCCGGTATAGTTTATCTTCTGGGAAAAGGACATACATATCTTGCTGAATGATCCTATTTTATTAATTATTATTTTAATATGAATTATTACTTTATGGTTTCTCATCAGTGTTTATTACCTTTCTACACATTTGTCATATTTGAGGCCGCAAGGGTACAATTAATATCTGATATAGAATTAAATTACTCAACATTTGAGGCATAGTCTTATATGAGTGTTAAGTAATATGCCCAGTGCTCTAGTGAGTTGCCCATCAAAGAAACCATGGCACAAATCCTCTACTTCACTTCCTTTTTTTTTTCCTAGATGACTGAAAAGTTACACAAATGTCATTTAGAGAACAAAGCTCTACGAGAGAAATTGCAAACAGTTTCCAGACAGTATAAGATTGTCTTAAATGAAGAGGATAAAGTTTTCATGCAGAAACGGAAAATTTATTCTGAGTATGTTTCTATCTGTGAGCTATACATGACTCAGCATACTATAGTTATGGGTTGTGTCTCCATTTAAGCTTATCCTAGTTTTAAAACCTATTGACAACAGTGAAATATTCTTTATCCAGTTATAAATATGCCCCGAATTTGCCTCTATACATACTGAATAATGCTTTCCTCATATGGGTCAGATCAAATCCATAAACAGCAAACCTATTATTTTTACTTCTACATCAGATTCTTGAAAGAATAGCCATGTTTTTACTCCATAAGACCGCCTAGAGAAACTGAGATCTACTGTCATCAGAAATTGGCTCCGCACTTAAATTTCCTGTCTCAGAAAAAGGTCTGGTCATTGACATAATCCCCTAACCCAGAGACTGGGAAATTATTCAAGGGAACTCCTGTATTTTACCAGAAAGCACCAATGTTTGTCAATTCCACCTCCCAAATATTTCTCAAATATATCCTGTCCTCCTATCCAGCCCCACTGTTTTCACCCCCTTTTAGCCTCTTTGCTTTGGCTTACCTCTCAGAAGTTCTTCCCACTCTCTGTTTTACCACCCCTAACTTATCTATCTCTTTCTCACCAGAATGATCCCTATGAAACACCCCTCTGAAGTCACTCCTTTTCAATAGTCATTGCATTGTTATCACCTGCGTACACATCACTTTGTCCCACTGAGCTATGACAGATCAGCAGAGTTGCTCTATCTTAGCACTATATCCTCAGGATCTTGTCCATTGCTTAGCAGGTAATGGGCATTCATTCACCAGTGTTTTCCTAATGAATTATATAAGTAATAATCCACTACTACACTTAAAATTAAGTCACATGGAAGTGTAATTATAGTGTCAAGGCCCACTTCTGTGAAGCTGAATTTATGGTCGTTGTTGTAGCATTTACGATACAGACAGTTACTACAATCATCATTTCTCATCCAATTGAATAGCCTACTAAGAATGATATGGTTAGTGTTCTTCAGGCAATAATTTCCTTAGATCGATACTAAGCTATCAGTTTGAATCATAAAATGTTGACAAATAATTGTAGCCCTGAAACATTTACTACTGTTATTGGTATTTGTCCTCTTCAGCTTGAGCTGCCATAACAAATTACCGTAGACAGGGAGATCTAAATGGCAGAAATTTATTTCTCATAGTTCTGGGGGCTGGACATCTGACATCTGGGTGCCAGCATGGCCAGATTCTGGTGAGAACTGTCTTCCTAACTTGCATAAAGAAGATGGTCAATCACCTTCTTGCTGTGTCCTCACAGAAGGGAGATAGAGAGACAGAACTGTCTGGTATCTCTGCTTACGAGGGCACTAATCTCACCATGAGGACTTCACCCTCATGATCTCATGTAGATCTAATCATTCCCAAAGGCCCCATCTTCAAATGCCATTTCACTGGGGCCTAAAGCTTCAACACATGAATTTGTAGGAGGACACAATTCAGTCCATAGACGTTTTGAAGAGGATGAGACGCTTAGATAAAGAAGTACTTCCTGTTATAGGCATGTGCCTCCTATCAATGTCTGGAAATTTGAACAAAAATCATAAACTTTCCATTATTCACTCTGTAAGTTAGGGACAAAAATAATCACTTTTCATAGAATTTCTCATGGGTGCTGCTCACTGGCTTCAGCACTTTATATTTCATTTAAATTCTTATAACCGGTGAGGTAAGTATTATGGTCCCCATTTTATGGATGGCAAAACTGAGGCTCATTCATAGGTGATGTCTCTTTTCAAGATCGCATTGCTAGGAAGAGGTAGACCACTATCTAAAGTTAGTCTGATTGATTCCTTCACATTTTCCAAAGTAAAATAGCAGAACTGATAAATTCATTAAAAGAGATCACCCACTCAGCAAGGCAAAGTGCTATTTAACTATTCTTATGGTTTTATGGTTACTTTTACAATTAATGTTCTTTTCATGGCTTGAAGATTTTCATAAATTTAGAGTTAGCCACTAGTAGGAAAAAAACTTTTGTTTCTATTTTTTACTAATTTATCTGGTAAATAGTTCCTGAACTGAAATTTTCAAACTACTTTTTGAATTCTTGTTTTTGATTGCATATTTTCTTATGCTAAGGAGTTAAAAATAATTTCAATGTTGAGCATATGATAACTATTTTTTCATGGTAGAAATCAAAAACAACTGGCATTTATAGCTCAGAAAGAAAACTTCCTATCAAAAAGAAAAGTAGACATCAAAAATATGGAAGAAGGACTTATTACTCTCAGTGAGCTTCATCGGTAAGTTTATTGCTTTTGAACATTTTAATCTTTATCCCTCTGCATTTATTTCTTAATAAATGGGTAACAAGCCTATAAAATTTTGAATATACTATAGAAAGGGAGGTTCATAATTGTCTCTGTTTTACAGTCTAGAAAGGTCATTATCATTGAATCTTTCAATGAAAGGATAGACAGGTGCTGAGTTCTACATAAGCTGCTTCTAATACCTACATTAGAGTCTCCACATTCCCCTCTACCCCAGATTCACAAGCATGTCTTCCATTCTTAATTACTACTTATCCTTAATTCCAGAATCTATATTGGCTTTCTAAGCTATGGGAGAAAGTGACATTTACAGTTGCTCAGTTGTGTCCGACTCTTTGAGATCCCATGGACTGTAGCCCACCAGGCTCCTCTGTCCATGGGAGTTCCCAGTCAAGAATACTGGAGTGGGTTGCCATTTCCTTCTCCAGAGGATCTTCCCCGGCCCAGGGATTGAACCTGAATCTCCGCATTGCAGGCAGGTTCTTTACCATCTGAGCTACAGGGACCTGTACCCATGTATAATGTCTAAATTATACATTGCAGCAAATCAGAACTCAGTCTGAAATCCAGAGTTCCTCACCAATTTGTTGACCTAAACCCTCCCTATGTCATAGGGTTATTTCCCTTCATGTCCTCTGTATACATAAGTTTGCCTTAGTCCCAAGGGTCCTGACTAGCTGCTCCTTTCCTCTGTGTGCTTGCAAATGATGATGCCTTTTCCTTGGTGAGATATCACCTCCATGTTCCTCCCTCGATTAAATATTATTCTTTAATAACCTATCCTCAACTGCCTTGCCCAAATCTGTTCTTCCTTATTCTTGGCTTCAAAACTTGCAAAATCAGTTTGCACTGGCCAAAAAATTGTAATTGTCTTTCCAGTCTTTTCAGTCTGGCACTAAAATCTTTAGTTGTGCTGGTTTGTTTTGTCTCCCAGTTAGATGGTAGCCTTTTGGGGCTGCACAATAAGTTTGCGTTATTGTGAAGAGTTATACATTAAGTCTATTATACATTTCACAGCTCCCATAAATGCAAAATCCAATATGTTTTTCTTATTTTTAGAGCAACAAAGGAAGTATATCGGAAACAAATAAAAATCCTGAATGAGAACATGGAAAGAGAAACTCAGAGATGGTAAAAAAAAAAAAAAAAAAAAAAANATACATTAAGTCTATTATACATTTCACAGCTCCCATAAATGCAAAATCCAATATGTTTTTCTTATTTTTAGAGCAACAAAGGAAGTATATCGGAAACAAATAAAAATCCTGAATGAGAACATGGAAAGAGAAACTCAGAGATGGTAAAAAAAAAAAAAAAAGCTTATTTATATCATAAGTACTGTATGTTATCTTAATTAACATAGCCCCAAAGTTGCAAAAAATAAGAGTGCTTGTTGGTTGCTAGAGTCCATGGAAGTTATTTCCCAAAAAATTAAATTGTGTGAGTTCTCTTGGCTCTAGATGTGTTTGTTAGCTATTTTGTTCCTTGAACAGAAACAAAGTCTTTCATTCCAATCATGTGAAGTCACCAGAGTATAACTGTCAAGATTTGTGACAGTGAGTCTTACTCAGCCAGGTGCCTATGTGGACCAGTAAGGAAGGTGATGTGAAGGGACAGAGGAGAGTGGTTAAGCACACAGTCTCAGCAGACGGACTACTTTGGTTGTTTTGCCTCTTGTTAGCTCTATGACCAGGGCTGAGTTATTAAATATCTCTCTGCTCCCATCCCTATAAAGTGAGGAATGATAGTAGCACCCACCCTGTAAGATTGCGTGAATGATAAATGAGATGATCTATGTGAGGTATATAGCCCAGTGCCCAGCACCTAGAAAACACTCGCAGAAACTGAGATATATTTTATTGTTGTTGTCATTGTCATTAAATTATTCATAAGACTCTAGTTGCGCATTTTTACTCCTCTCTAGTTATCTTTTTTGTGTTATGGTGGAGAGAAGAATTTGAGAATTCAGAAGCTTGAGACTCCTTACTAGCACTTCGAGTAATTTAGGCAATTCCTTCATCATTTCTGTCTGGGACTCCTCTTTTTGCACCAACCCCTGAGCCTTCCCCATTTCTATCCTTTCCTAGAGGAGGTAAGCTATCAAATGTGGTTTGTCCACCGTGCTGCTGGATGCGCTGACGCAACTTCGTGTGAAGCAGCTTGCAGAGATGGCATTTGGGCAGTTAACGTTTTGTCTTATTTTTCCAGCTAATGTGCCGAGTCTGCATCGTCAATAGCACAGATAATTTTGTATGATCATGATACGATTTATTTTCTTTTGAATTCCTTCATCTTTTCAATGAACTATGACGTCGATTTGACGATAATTCTTTTTGTTCTCATCTCCAGTATTATAAGTCAGTGGAAAATAGCTTGTTTGCGAAAAAAACATGCACGTTGGGTCAAAAATATGAGAGATGAAATAAAAGAACTTATAGATAAAATTCAAGAAGCGGAAAATAGGCGCAGTAAATTAATGGAAGAGGTAAAGGAACCCAAGGAGCTTGTGTTCGCTCCCTATATTTGATTGCATATCAGTAATTCTTCAGTATTTCATTACACTTTACCTTATTGCTGATTTCATGTCTAGAGTAAATTATGTAACTTTCTTAAGAAATGTATCCATTTGCTATGTATTAACTGTAGGAATTTAGCAAAGTAGCAATTCTCTCCAGAAGATGATTTTGAAGTATGTAACTTAAACTTGAGGACAGTGTTTAGGGAAACTATCCCTAAAAATAAACGGACTAAATATCATTTATTTAGCTCCTATATTTATCCTCTGCCTACCCTCCAGCCCCTACTAGTTCCATGCCTAATTTCCTAATGTCATTTACACATGTTGTTTGGTGACGAAATTAATCTCTGAAGGGAAAAAGCATCCCTCCCTCTCCAGTGGTTACTGAGACAAATTAGCCAAATGTCATGCAGAAAAGTATTAATTTATCTGATGTTTTGAAAATATTAATACTGACTGCTACAAGACAGATGATAAACTCTCATTTTTCCCCTAATTAGACCAGTATTAGAGAAAATGATATCAACGAATTTTTGGCACAGATTGAACAACTTACGTTAGAATTAAAACAAGAGGAAGATGCATTTGTTATCAAAGAAAAAAAGTTAATTCAAGAATTAAGCAAGTTTGAAGTAAGTTTGATTTTATATCTAAGAACAATTTTATGTGGCTGTATGAAGGGGAAGGTATAGTTCATACTATTCAGTTAGTGAAAGTGAAATTCACTCAGTCGTGTCTGACTCTTTGTGGCCCTATGGACTATGCAGTCCATGGAATTCTCCACGCCAGAATCCTGTAGTGGGTAGCATTTCCTTTCTCCAAGGTATCTCCCCAACTATCCAGTTAAATGTAAAGTAAATCTTCTCGTTTGAACAAGACTACAATTAAATTCTGCATATTTCTTCTTTTCCTAAAAAAGAAATAGAGCAACAAGAAATATTTTTTTAGTTAAAAAAAAAAATCACACATTCCAAGTTATGTAGAAGTGCTGGCAAAAATCCGTGGAGATAAGGTGGAGTGTTGGAGAAAATCATGCAGAGCTGAAAGAGGACACAGTGGGAGAGAGGAATGAAGGGTGAGGGAGACCAAGAAGGGCAATCTCAGAGGTTCGCCCTAAAGAGAGGGCATGGTATTGACCTGGAAACTGCCAGGGGCTGCCCTTGGATAGAATAGAACATGGATGCTGGAGAGAAAGACTCGCAGGGCAGAGAGTGGAAACACAACAGGAAACAAGAACCTCTTCAAGGTGCTGGTGTTACCTTGACAGGCAAGGGGATGTTTCTCGGAGACCACCGTTAATAAAGTAGCTGAGAAGTAAAGAGATGGTAATCAAAGGCTTCCTGAACTTAATTCAGTTGGAAGAGAGGGAAAAAGGCCGGGCTACCCCAAAGAGGAGCTTTATTTGAAGGCAGCAGTGCCTTGCTGTAACAAGGGAATAGGCAGTCCTTATATTTCAAAGTTTAGATCTTCCCCTGATCCAAGCCCACTCTCCACCCTCCACCACGGCCACACACACTCTGCCACGCCCTGCAGAAACCCTCTGCAGATAACTGGTCCCAGAAAAAGTCAATTCTAGAAGCAGATTCATCTTCTGCACAAAAATACTATGAGAAAAACAGGTGAAGGGGGAATGAAACTTTCATAAAATCGTTCTGGAACAGTTGAAAACTATGATGATTCAACATTCGTCTGTGAATTCAGAAAAAAAGTTCATAGAGGTGCCAAGGAAGATTAGCAGTATGGAAATACAGGAACTCAGGGAAGAGACGTCAGAAGGGGATGGCCAGAAATAGCAAGAGGGGAAATGGAAACTGGCACAGCCCAGGGAACAAACAAGGGGAAAAAAAGTGTTGCACAAACACGTACAAAATTAGAAGGGACAGAAGGAAGAAGCCGCAAGGTGGAGGGCATTTCTCCATTGGTCGCAGCATGTCGAGGTGCTCAGTATCCTTCTAAATCTTGAAAAACAGAAATTTGTAAAAGAGAGGGGAGGGAAACAGATAAAGAGCTTTGTCTTTATGAAGCACTCCATTGGGGTGGGGGGTGACTGAAAATAAACAATAGGACATGTGATATTTTCAATGGCAATAAATGCCATAGAGAAAATAAAAATAGGAAAGTACACTAGGGTGAGTGTGTATAACGCAGTCTATGTGCCCTTTTAAACAGGGAGTCAGAAAAGCCCCGAAGGATAAGAGGAAGTGTGATGTGCAGACATCTGGAGGAGGTGGCTCCAGGCAGAGGACGTGCTGAGCCTGAAGGTTCTGAGACAAGACTTCCTATTTAGGGATCACAGGGAGGCAGCGTGGCTGCAGCAGGATAGGGGAGAGTGCCAGCCGGGCAGGGACTCGACTTCCAGAAGCAGATGCTGACATGGAGTTAGGAGTCCAAAGGTTTATTAGGGTGTGATGCCTATGAAAGGACCAGGGGCCACTATGTAGGCTGCAGACTCTCTCTAGGGAGCTCCAAAGCCAGGATTGTCCATAGGAAGAGGCCCGCCTTGGGCAGAAATGGCCTCACCCTTGTTCCATCTCCTTGCTCACACAATTAGTTGGAGGCCACTGAAGAGCATGGTCATGGCTAGATGGCCAAGGTCACTCTGAAGAAGCCAACCACCCTGGAGGCTGTCAGCTAGCCACTTTCCTTGTCACAGGCCAGTGGCTTCTTCCTTGAGGGGAGATCTAAAAGGGGCAACTCCAGGCCTGCCCCTCATTATACGTCCTCGTGGATACATTGTCTTTTGCTCTGGATGGGCTGGGAAGCCATTGGAAGGTTCTGAGTGAAGATTATTTATTCTGAAATAATATGGCTTTCACTTAAATAGGATCACTCTAGTTGCTATATTCAACAGAATTTAGGAAAGCAGTGGTGGATACAGGAAGACCAATTAGGAAGTGAGATCAATATGCCAAGTAGCTTGACTTAGAATGGTAACTGAGGGGTGGTCAGAGGTAGTCATCATCTCAGATGATTTTTGAAACAAGATGACAGAATTTACCCATCACACTTAATCATAAACCAATGAGGACAGTCAGGAGTAAGACGAGGACACCATTTAACATTGCATTCAAACTCATACAATGAAATAAGACAAAATAAGTAAATTAGAAGTGTAAGACTGCAGATAAGAAAACTTCTGCAGAGCGTCTGTTTGCCAGGCTATGTGCCCCCTGCAGGGCTGCGGCCACCTGTGCCTCATTTACACAAAGACATGGGCAGATGGCAGCCTGGGTGCTACTATTACAAATCCCTTTTCCTCTTGAAAATCATCATCAATAACCCCAGGCACATTGGAATCCCTTTTCTGCCTTTAATTCAATTGGCATGAGGAGCCCAAAATTGAGAGGCAGTAACCTCAGATTTCAGAGAAGGAAATGGCACCCTACTCCAGTACTCTTTTGCCTGGAAAATCCCATGGACGGAGGAGCCTGGTGGGCTGCAGTCCATGAAGTCGCTAAGAGTCGGACACGACTGAGCAACTTCACTTTCACTTTTCACTTTTATGCATTGGAGAAGGAAATGGCAACCCGCTCCAGTGTTCTTGCCTGGAGAATCCTAGGGACGGGGGAGCCTGTTGGGCTACCGTCTGTGGGGTCGCACAGAATCGGACACAACTGAAGCGACTTAGCAGCAGCAACCTCAGATTTTGCTTTATGGGAGTATTATTGTACCCTTGGTGGGATCATTCTCACCGGTAGTAAGAACTCTGGATGGACAGAGCCCAAATTCACAGGGAGGGAACACGAAATCAGTAGGTTTCATACTGAATCTTTCATCACTGGGCTACATATGCACATGGCTGAGGACATAGGGAAGCTGAGGGAGAATTTGAATGATCTGAAGAAGCTGCCCACCTCCAAGAAGCCAAGCCAGCAGGCAAACACCCCCTTGCCTGAGCTGCAGCAGCACCTGCTACCCAGTCCTCTCTCCAAGCATAAACAAGAGCATGGATTCTTGTTAGAGTGGTGCTGGCAGCCTAACCCTTGTGCAGGCATAGGAATAAATTAAAGTACGAACATACTTCCTTATGTGAGGAAGGCAGCCATTATTAGGCCATTCTTTTATAGTATAAGTAATACATGATTGAGTTTCTGAACAGTGCAGTCTGGAGAAATTTACTCCCGATTCTACATTGTAATAATTTTATATTATGGTGTTTTATGTTTTTTTTGTCTTTCTGTGTTATTCGTAAGGATTCTAATGAAAATATGGAAGGGGACCTATCAGGCCATTAAATCATTGTATTATTGTAATTAGGGCAAGCAAGGTGCTCTATCAAACAGAGGCCAAAATACAGTGAACGTAAGCAATATGTGCACTGAAGGGCTAACAATCCTCTGTCTCTTATTGGGAAATGGATTTCTGCTTAACTTTCTGGCTCCTTCCCCTGGTATCGTGATAAAGATGGACTCTCAGTTGTATTATCAGGCAACATTGCTTGTGCAGAACAACACTTTATTGGTGTGCTGTATCTTGACCAGGAGAATAACTAATGGGAGACCAGAGCATTGGCCTTTCCTGGATTTGGTGCCTCTTTTAAAAGGCCATGTCCCTGGTATGGACCTGGAAGGTATGCCCAAGAGATGTCGGCTCCAATTTGAACATGAGGCGTCTAAGCCAGGGAGGATTTCACATCCACCCCTGTGGGACTCTTTCTCTTGGGCTGAGTGATCACCTTGGTGGGGTCAATGGACATTAGCCTCAGGTTGGCTGTGTTGAAAGGGCACCTCCTGTTGGGGAGACAGGCCTGATGTTGCTGGCATTTAGGTTTCTTTTAAATTATGTGTGTGTTCATCTTAGATAAAAATAAAAAATAAAAGTAAACTGAATCAGGTGTGCCCTGCTTAAATCTTAAGAGTCTTAGTATCTAGTTAAGAAGCCCCTGCCATGGTCATTACAGAAGAGAGATTTTTATTTCTCTTCCCTGGTACAGGCTGAAGGGAGGAGGTTGAGGGCTGGAAAGGCAGCTCTGCCATCCTCAGCATGAAGCTAATATCTGTGGGTCCAAGTGTCAGCTTCCATTCTCATCCTCTTTCAGCAAAGGGAAAGAGGAAGGACCCAAGAGGCATATACTTCTTCCTGTTTTAGGGGCAGGACCCAGAAATGGCATACCCCACTTCTGCTCACAGACTCACTGGTCATACCAACCTGGTAGGAAAGCTGAGAAATCACTCTCATTGACAGCCATCTGCTCAGTAAAACTCAGGGGTCCTGACAGGACAGGAGAGTGGATAGTACATGTCAGTCGGCTGTTTTTGCCTTAGTCATTAGTTTAAGTCCACCCTGACTTTCTAGGAGAGACTCAACTATATTCCATTTGAAACTAAATAAAACCTGTGTTTGAATAAGTAAGCAGGCATGTTCATGTTTTGCTTTGGGCACTTTATATCCATTTATTAATACCCCCTCCCCATTTCTTACTTACATCCACATTTCTTAGAGCTGGCATATATTTTGTTTTACTGTGCTTGTGCTTAGTCACTCAGTTGTGTCCGACTCTTTGCGACCCCATGGATTGTATCACCCCAGGCTTCTCTGTCCATGGGATTCTCCAGGCAAGAATACTGGAGTGGGTTGCCATACCCTCCTTCAGGTTTCATAATGTATGATCAATCAAAAGAAAGTTTCTCAATTATGTTTTAGGGCACACATAAGGTAACAGCAATAGAACCATAGCAGTCAAGCTATAGAACTGAAAGGATCTTTGGAGAGCCCAGTGAATTTATCTCCTAACATTATAGGTTGCCAGAGAGTCAGTGAGTCAGCCAACAAATATTTATTAAATATCTGGTGTGTGCCAGATATCTTTCTATGCAACTTAGATAAGAAGTGTCCAAGACAGACATTTCCACATCAGTGAACTTACCTTCTACTCTAGAATATTGTGTGAATTCTCTATAAGCATACCTCACAATCAGCTTTCTGTCTTTCAAGCAACGATTCGCTGAAGAAGTGCAAATTAGCAAAGAGAAGGAAGTTGAGTTAGACGAGTGTCTTCCACAGCTTCATGTGGCAGAAGAGGAATTCACAGACAAAAACAGAAAATTTCAAAATCTCATTGAAACTGTTACAGGTAGGTATGAAGTACTTAGTAACTGACTTCAAGCCGAGGTATGGATTTCACTGTTGGCTGCTAACACAAGGTGGGCCATTCATCACAACCAATAGTGAAATTCTCTCAAGCTTTTCCCGTTATCTTTAATTCTCCATTCTCTGGTTTTTGCCTCTTCTAGTTTCCTCTTCTCCACACCACAATCTTACTGTTAACTCTTGTCAAATTTTTCTTCTTCTCTTTCAAAGACTATTTAAAACTAAGAGTTAGTAACAACTATATTATATAGTTTCTGTCTGTACTTGGTAAAGGTAGAACCAATTTCTTTACCTTCTACCATGTGGAAAATTTTTTATGTTTCTTAACATAAGTTTAAAAATTATATCTTTTCCAGCTATGACTTTAACCATTTATCAAGTAGGTACTCCTTAGATTTTTTTCACTAATCTAACCCTAAGGCAGAGATAGATAAGAACTTGTCTCAGATTTGGGGGCTTCAAATAGGATATGAAATGTGTCTGAACACATGTTTTGTGTTTTAGTGCATGGCGCAACCATGTGTGTGTTTAATATAAAAAACAGTTATTTTCCCCAAAAAGTTGGCTGTGATCATCTAAACCTGAACCCAAAAGTTCAGATCTAGAACCATCCTAAAGGTGTGACTCTTGTCTTGAATCCGGGGGAGTGAAGGGTCATTATCCAAGAATTTCGGTTCTTAAACAGGACAACTTCCAGTATTTCTATCTTCTAGATGATAGCAGAAATACCATTGGAATCAGAAGGCCAGGACCAAAATTACAGAAAGTACTGGAATGGGAGTAAAAAATGTGCACTGTGGTGGGACTGACCAGCTTGGCAAAGATGATTATGGGGATAGCAATTAAAACAGTGTGTCAAAACAGGGCAGTCACATGGAAGCCCGTATGCTGAAATGTGAAACAGATATTCAAAGTGAATAGTGATAATTGTCAAAGAGGGTGGATTTTTAAGAATATAAGAATAAGAATAAATGCCTAGGTAACTGGTTCTCAGTCCTCAGTTGGCTTCCACTTTTACCAGGTTTTCATTTGGTTAACCCAGTTAAGTTTTCTTCTTTTCCCACTTTTAGCAAGACTTACAATGTGTATATATTCTGTTTCCAGATATCTACTTCTCCAACTTTCCTCCATCCCTTCTTGCACTGGGTAGGGGATATAAGAAACACTATGGGTATAAAAGTAAGCAATATATTGCAGTATACTGCAAGGACTGATTCTCTTAAGTCAAAACAAAGGAGTAAAACACTGAAGAGAGTAGAAGGGAAGGCAGGAGAAAAGAAGGAAGGGGACATAAGAGCAATGTGCTTTAGATCATAGGAACTAAACCGTTTAGTCCCTTACTCATAAATAAGATTAGATAGTCAAAAATCACCAGACATCTCAGGAAAAAACTCCAACATGAATGACAGAAACTAAAGCAGACAGAAAGAGAATTTGCTAGAAACATGGACAACACAAAGGACATAATATGGATTCTCAGGGAGTACATATTCTCTCTATGTTATTATTATAATGCATATATATTCTCCATTGCTGAGAATATATATTCTTTCTATTATAGATAATATATCTTAAAGGTGTATTCTTAGAGAAATAAAATAAGATATTGCATTTATGAAAAAACAAGATGCTTAAAAGAACAGAGAACATGAAAGAGTCAGTAGAAATAAAAAATGTAACAACTAAAATTTTAGAATTCAATGAGAATTATAAAAAAGTTAAGATTTCTCCAAAAATAGAAAAAGAAAAAAAAAAAACAAGGAGATAACAGGATAAAGGGTAAGGAAATTATAAAACTATTCTGAGATATCAAATATCTAACTAACAGGGAAGATAGAGAAAAATGGAAAGTATAAAGTTATCAATAAAATATTACAAAAATATTTCTCAGAATTGGACAATATGAATTTCCTATTTGAAAGGGCCTATCAGATTCCCAGTACAGTATATGAAAGAAAAGACACCAAGCCACATCACTGGATTTCAGGAGGAAAGGAAAAAAAGAAGATTGTAAAGGCTTCTAGAGAGAAAAAGAAGATTTTACACAAAAGATTAGGTACCAGAATGGCTTCAGACTTCTTAGCATCAATATAACAGTAGAATTTAGAAGACATTGCCTTCAAAATTTTGAGAGGAAAAGCATTTCCTATGTTAGATACCCATCCGAACTATCAATCAACCAGAGATGTAGAATAGAGATATATTTAGATATATAAGACCTCATCTACTGTGTCTCAGGAAGCTACACAAAATTTGCTTCAACAAATAGAAGAAATAAATTAAGAGAAAGAAGAGGGTATGAGTTTCAAAAAGCAGGAGGTCTAACATGAGAGAGATGCAAGGGGAAGTCTCAGGAGGTCAGCTTTGCAGTAGGACTAAAGAAAAATGCAGAGAAGACAGTGGGGGAGGGCGGAAGAATGGAACTGTAGAAAGATTTTACAATTCTATTATAGATTTTGGTGTGAATCAATGATATATACATGGAAAACTAAGCATTTTTTTTTTAAGTGAGGTAATTTTAACTCCAGGAAAAACAAACAAAAACTATACAAGAAAAGAAACATAGTCATACTGTACCATTTGTCTCATCAGTGAATGAACTTTGCATTATCATAATGATCCGAACAGTTGGAATTCATTTAAACAAAATCTGTAATTAATGAGGAGGTTAGAGGAAGCAAACGTGGAGGCTGTGAGTGTTCACAGGAGATGTGACGATAGGAGTAAGTGTCTGTTTCCTCCTCTACTACATCAGGAAGTAAGTAGGAAAAAATTTAAGAAAGAAAAGGAAAAAAAATTTTATAAAGAAAAAGGTTTTCAGAAAGAAAGTTTTAAAAGAAGAGGAAAAAGTAAAAATGAATTTAAAATGGTCGATTCTGAAGAGTCAAACACANAAGAATGATGACTTGGATTTGGCTTACGATAGATTTCACTTAGATTTACTACAAAACCTGCCAGCAAGCCGTGCAAAGACAGACACAGGGTAAGGCTGCAGGAGAGCCCCTCTGGCCCATCCTCATGAACAGTCCTATGGAACAGGTCCGTGTCTTCTCCTAGGGCACTGGGACCACTTCTAAGATTTTTATCAGTAGTTTCTAGTGTTTGACAATTTCTCTCTCGAAACTGAGCCAGTGCCTACTTTATATCCCAAAGCCCACATTTTTAGAGTTCCCAGACTTTAGAGTTCCTGAGCACTGGGTAGTTAGAACAGANATGGAACAGGTCCATGTCTTCTCCTAGGGCACTGGGACCACTTCTAAGATTTTTATCAGTAGTATCTAGTGTTTGACAATTTCTCTCTCGAAACTGAGCCAGTGCCTACTTTATATCCCAAAGCCCACATTTTTAGAGTTCCCAGACTTTAGAGTTCCTGAGCACTGGGTAGTTAGAACAGAAAGCCATGTCTCTGATATCCAAACCACTGCTGTCACTGCTGGCCAGCCCAATGAAACATCCAACTAGAGTGAGCAATTCCATAGGGTCTCCTGACTTGATAATTCAAATCTCTGAGGTCCTATGAATACCTCCAGTGAGGCAGCATTGCTGCCTTGTAGCATATGCTGAACACACATTTTGCCAAAAGGAAAAATTTTTTCCTGTGGACACAGTGTATTTAGGTAGCATACCTTTTAGTTCGTTTTTGTGGCAAATTCAGAATATCACGTTTATTTGGGTGAAGTTGAAATGCTGACTAGGAAACAAGGTCCTTTATTTCCCTCACCAGAATGTTAACTTAGCAAGGGCTGTGCTTACCACTCTCACCTTGGCAGCTAGAATGACAGGACACACAGAGGAGGGATCAATCAGTGTTTGCTAAGTGACTACACAGATAATTAACCTACTATAGTTCAACAGCTTAAAGCAACCATACACCTTTAATTTCCAGTATATTGCATACCTAAAGGACAACATAGAGCAATATGAAAGGGGAGAAGAAGACCTCACGCGCTCCTCAAGTGACCTGCCTTGTCAGCTGGCAGAACTTCAGAGTAAGTAATGTGTCATGAGTGACCTTTTACATGTAAAAAAATAAAGTTCTGTTTTGTTGAAATCTATGTTACTGGTTTGATATAATAAAATGTACCCATCTTAAGTTCAATGAGTTTTGACAGATGTACATACCACCAGAACCACTACGAGAAAGATACAGAACATTTTCGTCATTGAAAAGCATCCCTTGTGTCTCTTTATGGTTGATTTCCCAGTCTGCTTCCAGTTCCTAGAAACCACTGAAGGACAGTGCCTTCTGTCCTTAAGGATTGGATACAACAGGATGATAGAACATGTACTGATTTGTACCTGGCTCCTTTTACTCAAAAGACATTTTAAAGATCCATCTATGTTGCTGCATATATCCTTGTTTGCTTTTTTATAGCTATATAGTGAAAGTGTGTTAGTCACTCAGACATGTATGACTCTTTGCGACCCCAGGGACTATAGCCTGCCAGGCTCCTCTATCCATGGAATTCTCCATGCAAGAATATTGGAGTGAGTTGCCCTTCCCTTCACCAAGGGATCTACCTGACTCAGAGATCAAACCTGGGTCTCCTATATTGCAAGGCAGATTCTTTACTGTCTGAGCCACCAGGGAAGTAGCTGTATGGTAGTGGTCATTTAAAGGGATGTACCAGATTTTGTTTATCCCTTCACTAGCTGAGGAACATTTGGGTTGTTTCCATTTGGGGGTTACTATTTGTGTTTTTGAGAATATTTTAGTTTCTCTTGGGTAAATACAAAGGAGGGGAATCACTGGATTTATAAGAAATAGCCTGTTTGCCAAAGTAGTTGTACAGACTTATTATCCTAATAGCAATGGGATACTCCACATCCTCTCCAGCACTTAAAATTGTCTAAACACTTAAAATTGTTGTCATTTTAACCATTTAGTAGCTATGAAATGGCATTTCCTCTTGATTAAGATTTTCTATTGACTAAGGTTGTTAAGTATCTTCTCATGTGTTTTATGGCCACTTACATATCATTTTTTATGTTGTGTTGTTGACAAATTATCTGTTACAACATAACAGGCATTACAGATTACTTTGCTTACAAATTGGCAGTTTGGTTAGAACTTAGTGGAGGCAACTCCTGCCTGTTCTGCTTCCCATCAGCTGGGGCAACTTGATGGCTGAGGGGTAATTCAGCAGCTGGGGGCTGGAGTCATCTGAAGACCGGCTCCCTCATGTGTCTGGTGTCAATACTGGCTCTCAGCTGAACTCAGGGGAGACTGCTAACCAGAACACCTCTGTGTGGCCTCTCCATATGTATAGTTGCTTCACCTGCTGTGTTTCAAAAGCTAACATTCCAAGAAAACAAAGCAGGAGTTTATGGCTTAAAAGTCAGTGCCACATGTCTTTCCAAATCTTTGCCCATTGCTTTGTGTTATTTGTGTTTCTTATTGAGTTAAAATATTTATCTAGTCTGGAAATTAGTCCTTCTTCAGTCTAAGGCTTGACTTTTCATTTTCTTAATGGTGCCCTAGGAAAAAGTTTAAGATTTTCTTTTGAACAAAGTCTGCTTTATCCAGTTTGTCTTTTTAGCATTAGTATGTTTTGTGTCCTTTTTTGCCTAAGCCTAGTTCTCAGAGTTCTTTCTATTTTCTCTATTAGTTTTTCAGTTCAGTTCAGTTGCTCAGGTGTGTCCAACTCTTTGCAACCCCGTGGACTGCAGCACGTCAGGCTTCCCTGTCCATCACCAACTAATTTTTTAGCTTTAATGTCTAGATCCCTGGTTCAAGTTAAGTCTTTCATATGGTATGAGGTAAGGGTTGAAATATAACGGTTTTCTCTTATGCATATTCAGTTGTTCCAGCACCATCTTTGAAAAGACTTTCCTTTTAGCATTGTATCACTCAATGACTTTTTAAAAAAAATCAGTTTTATGAATCTATTCTTTTATTCTAAGTATCTGAATTTATACCAGCATCACACTGTCCTGATTGCTATAGTTTCATATTCAATTTGGAAATCAGGTAATGCAAGTTCTTCTCGTTTGTGCTTCTCTGTTAGAATCATTTTGGCTATTTTAGATATTTTGATTTCCATATAAGCTCTAGAATTAGCTTATTAACCTACACACACGCATACCTCTGCTGGGATCTTAATTGAGTTTGTGTTGAATCTATAAATCAATCAGAGGAGAATATACATCTTAACAAAGTGAAGACTTCTAATCCAAGAATACAGTATATACCTCCATTTATTTAGAACTTACTTAATTTTTCTCAGCAAGATTTCACAGCTGTTAGTAAAGTTTCAGAGGTCCTCAAGAACATCCTCAGTCCCAGTGATTAGCTGGAAGGATTCACAGGACTCAGACATTGTTATACCTGATGGTTATTTTCTGTTAAGTGAAGGATACTGAGTAAAATCAGGGAAGGGAAAAGGGCTTGGTGGAAAGTAGGTGCAAGCCTGCAGGTGGCCTGTCCCAGTGGAGTTACGGTAGAGTTACATCCCAGTGCATGCATTTAATTCCCCCAGCAGTGGTGTGTGACACACGCAAACTGGTGCCAGGTAGGGGAGCTCACAGGGCTGGGTGTCCAGGGTATTTATTGGAGGGGGTCCATCACAACAGCATGCAGTGCCACTGTGAATGACCTCAGTGATTCAAGCAGCTACTGAGATGCTCAGGTGGTGTTTCTCCTTTACAAGGTTGGTGCGGAAAACGGCACTGATTGATTTTGGAATGTCAAACCAATCTTCCACTCCTGCGACAAGATCCACTTATTCAAAAGCTGTTACTGTTTTCATATATGGCTGGATTTGATTTGTTAATCTTTGTTAATTTGATTTGTTAATTTCCGTGTCTGTGTGTAAGCCTGCCTTGCTCAGCTTGCACCCCCGCAGGAAAGCCCAGTGACCAGAGGAGGGCTCCCTTCTTTTAGGTGTCACCGTTCTGTGTTGCCCATTCTCCAGTATCTGAAAACTGGATATTGCAGCAAATTTATTTGTTTTATATATTTAGTCCCATTTTCTCCTCTTTTACAGTGGGAGGGCAAGTGTTAGTCTGACATTTCAAAAGTAGAAACTTATAGATAAAAATGGTTTTTGAGAAACAGATAGCATTACTTTAATAAAATGTTCAAATTATTTCAGTAACCTTTGCATTTTAAAAATCTTTAATTTAGCACAATATTCGGATTTGTGGGCTGAATTTTGGACTACACTTAAGGTGAGCTTTTTTATGTTGCCTTCATAAGTATAATATTTCTAAGATAGCTACCTACCTAATAAGTGTGTGTGTAAGGAAGAAAGACAGAGCTCATGTGATCATCACATCCTAAAATGTGTTCTTTGTGTTGTTACAAAACAAATCTCAACTGAATCAGTTTTAAAGATTTTATTGGCTTTGTGCAACACCTCACAAATCAGGCAGCATTTTAGCTAGCAGACAGGAAGAAGCTCTGGGGATCTGTACAAAATGAAAGACTTTNCCTTCTTTTAGGTGTCACCGTTCTGTGTTGCCCATTCTCCAGTATCTGAAAACTGGATATTGCAGCAAATTTATTTGTTTTATATATTTAGTCCCATTTTCTCCTCTTTTACAGTGGGAGGGCAAGTGTTAGTCTGACATTTCAAAAGTAGAAACTTATAGATAAAAATGGTTTTTGAGAAACAGATAGCATTACTTTAATAAAATGTTCAAATTATTTCAGTAACCTTTGCATTTTAAAAATCTTTAATTTAGCACAATATTCGGATTTGTGGGCTGAATTTTGGACTACACTTAAGGTGAGCTTTTTTATGTTGCCTTCATAAGTATAATATTTCTAAGATAGCTACCTACCTAATAAGTGTGTGTGTACTGAAGAAAGACAGAGCTCATGTGATCATCACATCCTAAAATGTGTTCTTTGTGTTGTTACAAAACAAATCTCAACTGAATCAGTTTTAAAGATTTTATTGGCTTTGTGCAACACCTCACAAATCAGGCAGCATTTTAGCTAGCAGACAGGAAGAAGCTCTGGGGATCTGTACAAAATGAAAGACTTATATGCAGAGGGAGCAAGAACAAGGAAGTCATTCCAGGCAAAAATGGCAGGTTCCATATTGCAAGGCCACTTCCCTTTCAGGGATGGCAGGGATCGACCAGGCAGATTACCTCTTTAGTGCTGATCAGGTAATTTCTGATGGACTGGTTAAGATTCCATTTCTAAGAGAACTGAAACTAATTAAGTCTCTCAGTTTGGTGACGTGGGATTTAGTGTAAGTGACTCCATTTGGGGGCTGTTGTCTTATTCTTAAGAATATAAAATGTCATTATGAAATCTTAATCCTTCGGGAAGCTGTCTTCCCACTCTACCACTTCAGCTAAAGTGGGAATGACATTTTTATTTCCAAGCATAAACGGAAGACAGATTATTTTAGGACAGATCTGTCAGTTCTGAACTCTCTCTTTCCTCCACATTTCACCAGCTATGCACCGTCTCCATCTCTTCCTGCTTTAGAAGCAGGGAGACTATAATATAGATCCTTGTTCTGCTACTTTCTAAGTAACTAAAAATTACCTGTGATCCCTGTTTAACTCTTAAACAGAGGCTAAGAGAAGTGCTAGTAATGCCTTTTGTAGATGAAGCTACTGAGTGAGATTCAGACAATTGAAGCGATTTGCCCCAGACCAGACTATAGCCCTCCAGGCTCCTCTGTCCATGGAATTCTCCAGGCAAGAATACAGAGTGGGTGGCCATTCCCTTCAGGAAATCTTCCCAATGCATGGACTGAACTCAGGTCTTCCGCATTGCAGGACCATGTGAGCCACCAGGGAAGCCCGTTGATGAACTTTCGGGGATTTAAAGCTCAGACCTCCCTGATTGCAAAGTTCCTTCTCTTAAGCTGCCAGCCGCACAGTCTCCTCTGCAGTTCTGTGGTGCTCCTAAGACGAGCTGGCTTTTTTATGCCGCCGCCACCACCACTCCCACGCTACCCAGTTAAAATTTTGAGTTTAGTGAGCGTTCTATTAAATCTCATTTGTTAATCCACTTTTCTAACATCCTTTACAAAACTTTGTGAATTTTCTGTGTACGGACACTTACTTTACACAGCTAGTACCAATATTGTGTATGTATTTTTGTCTTGTGCATGACTCACTTGTACAAGATATTTTTATTTGTTTTGTTGCTATTTATATTCACATACCCCCAAATACTATTTTTTTAAGGAACTGATAGAAAGTGGTAATGAGATCTTGAGAGAAATAAAAAATCTGATAAACAAGCTGTGTGAAAGAGATGAAAAAATTGAGCAAATCAGTATTTGGCTTCAATCAGACCTTGAAGAGATGCGTAGTCTTATGGAACAGGAATCGGAGACAGACTTTCTCAGTAAGTAACATCTCAAGAATTTTCTGCTATTTTACTGTCACTGATGACATCAAAAATAGCCCCCCAAAAGAATGCCAACCAATAATTTAGTTATCTGCAATAATCTATTCCCAATAATATCACATATGTTCACTGAATGTTGATTCTCATTTGTGGGATTGAATATGGCAATGTAACAGTGTTGCACAAACTTCCCTTTTATCTTGGCGAGTCTCCTAAATAACTGAATCTCAACTTCCTTCTGATTTTTAAAATAGTCCTCCCCCCAAATCTTTTAAAACTCTTTTACACGCTGCCTTGTCTTCTTAAAAGAAGATATTGAACATCATTTTGCCCTTTCTTCCTGAGCTGAATTTAGCGTTAGAAACAGGAACTGTTGCCTTCTCTGAAAGTCTAACGATGCTTTCTGGGTCTTTTGAGATGTTAACACATTGATTATAACACAACTGACTCAAGAGCAAGCAACCCAGTCTTTTCAGAGGAAGATCTACTTTCATCCTCAGTCCCTACTCTAGAGTTGTGTTAGACACCAGGGCCACAGAACTGTCCATACCAGGGCTGCAGTGAGAAGCAGAGGTGAGTCCTTGGCCAGTACAGACCAGGGATCCCAGGGCTGGAATCCCTTGAAAAGGTGGGATGGTGGAGGTAGAGGGCGCTGTCAGAAGGAAGGAGAATAGAGCATAGGGGAGAGGTGGAGAGGTGAACTGAAAATGGTATCATCTGACTGGTGTACAGATCTGTTAGAGGTTATTAAGATGTAAGAGCATCATCATTAGATAAGCCATACTAAAGGTGAGCTGTAAAAAATAAAATAAGTGAAATAAGAGTAAAATGAAAGAACGTGGCACAATTAAAAACATCTAGATATTTGGTAAAAAACAAAAAACAGTGTTCTGAGGGTGTTGCTTGATAAAAGAAATAATGTTTTAGCAGCCACTAAGAAACTTTGTGGGTGAACCTTCTTATCAACCAAAAAGCTGTGTTTGTCATCATGTTCCACCTTGATGATACTTATTATGTGTGCATGCTCAGTGGCTTCAGTCATGTCAGACTCTTTGTGATCCAATGGACTGAAGCCCGCCAGGCTGCTCTGTCTATGGGATTTCTCAGGCAAGAGTACTGGCGCGGGTTGCCATTTCCTCCTCCCGGGGATCTTCCTGACTCAGGGACTGAACCCGAGTCTCCTGCACTGCAGGCAGATCGTTTACCCCTGAGCCACCAGGGAAGCCCCTATACTTACTATATCTTATTGCACAAAGAGTCTTTGTGCATCTTGCTTAACTCTGCGTTTTCTTTGTTAGGTCAGGCCATCCCTAGTAACTGTAGATCAAGTAGACATTTAAGAGCTAAATAGTTTCTTCAATTGCGCTGTTTTCACATGAGAAAATCTTCCCCTTTTGTCTGAAAACTGATGGAATCTTTACACTGGAGCAAATTTAAATGTACTATATTGAAAAACTAAACCCACTGAAAAACTCATACTGTATTCCCCTTTTCTTGTGCTTTGAGAACTGATAACCTATTGAAAGTGGAGGATTGCAGCATGGAAATAATGGAAGGCCCCCCAAAGGAGAACAAGCTGAGGCATAGGCTTGGTAGACCAAGGGAGTCGGTGTCACCATCACTTGTTTTGGGCAGAGATTCAGAGGCAGGCAGGGCAGTGGGAGAGGTTTAGTGTTGGGGGTGGGGGAAAGGAAAGCTTCGGGTGTGTTCTGACTGAGGTTGTTGGCATTGCTGGCAACAGGCTGACTAGAAGCTCAATAGCCTATGGATAGATTAGTGAGCATATTTGGTTCTTCTCTGGTTGGTCCTGAGTTAGAAGAAGGGTTATAAAGGAGGGAAGCTGGCAGTTGTTGATCAAATTATGACTATTCTGGGCTATTCATCGGCCTATTGTCATGTATGGTCTGGCCATTGTCAGTTTGTATATTCCATTTTTCAGCATGGATTTTAACTTTTACTTCCATTTCAATTTAAGATATTATATCCAATTAATAGTTGCTTTGTGTGAAAACCAACCCAAATAAAATATAAATAATGGGCTTCCCTGGTGGCTTAGCTGGTAAGGACTCTGCCTGCCAGTGCAGGAGATGCAAGAGACATGGGTTCAATCCCTGGGTGGAAAGATCCCCTGGAGAAGGAAATGACAACCCACTCCAGTAATCTTGCCTGGAAAATTCCCTAGACAGAAGAGCCTGGCAGGCTACAGTCCATGGGGTCTCAGAGTCGGACACAACTGCACGCACGTGCACAATGGGTCAGTCCAGTATGTGGCATTCATTTTTATATCATTCAAATGGTACAATCATTTAATTAAAATTTAAGTTCATTTGATAGGCAATCAGTATACATGACTTTTAAGCTATGCTTATTCTAGGCAACTGGAACAAGTTCTAGTTAATATTAATTATGAAATATCACAAGTATGAAAAGCATAAAAGTCACACATACACACATATACACCATCAGGCCATGTTATGGTATTCCTGCCACACAGAACAAGAACATAATTGTCATTGTTCAGTTGCTCAGTCATGTCTGACTCTGCAACCCCAGAGAATGCAGCATGCCAAGCTTCCCTGTCCACCACCAACTCCCAGAGCTCGCCCAGACTCATGTCTATCAAGTTGGCAATGCCATCCAATGATCTCATCCTCTTTCATCCCTTCTACTTCTGCCTCCAATCTTTCCCAGCATTAGGGTCTTTTCCAGTGAATCAGTTCTTCAGATCAGGTAGCCAAAGTATTGGAGTCTTAGCTTCAACATCAGTCCTTCCAATGAATATTCAGGACTGATTTCCTTTAGGATGGACTGGTTTGATCTCCTTGCAATCCAAGGGATTCTCAAGAGTCTTCTCCAACACCACAGTTCAAAAGCATCAATTCTTTGGCACTCAACTTTCTTTATGGTCCAACTCTCACATCCATACATGACTGCTGCTGCTGCT
>SJYA01001464.1:499563-551284 GCA_006410615.1 Neotragus moschatus
ATGTGAGAGTTGGACCATGACTGATTCATGTCATTGTATAGCAAAAACCATTACAATACTGTAAAGTAATTAGCCTCCAATTAAAGCAAATTAATTAAAAAAAAAAAAAAGAAGGTCGAGCACCTAAGAACTGATACTTTCAAATTGTGGTGCTGGTGAAGTCTCTTGAGAGTTCCTTGGACAGAAAGATCAAACCTGTCAATCCTAAAGGAAATCAACCTAAATATTCATTGAAAGGAGTGCAGCTGAAGCTGAAGCTCCGATTCTTTGGCCACCTGATGCAAAGAGCCAACTCACTGGAAAAGACTCTGATGCTTGAAAAGATGGAAGGCAGGAGGAGAAGGAGATTACAGAGAATGAGATGGTTGGATGGCATCACTGACTCGATGGACATGAGTTTGAGCAAGCTCCGAGGGTTGGTGATGGACAGGGAAGCCTGGCGTGCTGCAGTCCAAGGGGTTGCAAAGAGTCAGACATGACTGAATGACTGAACACTACCAACAACTAGAAAATTATATGAAATTCAAATTTCTACATGCAGAGATAAAGTTTTATTCAATCTCAGCCATGCTCATACATCCACACATTACATTTGGCTGCATTTGTGCTACAACGACAGACACTGTGACAGGGACCCCATGACTCACCCCACCTAAAGTATTTACTGTTTAGGCGAACAGTAGACAAACAGTAGATGTTTGCCAAACTCTGTAAGGTACCTTTTCCTTTGATCACTCATGGAGTGGGTGTGCTTTCTTGGCAACATGGCAAACGCTAAGGATCATATCCACTAAGACAAATAAGAGAATAAGGGATGTGATGATTTCTTTGTTCTAGACCATTCAGTGATGAACAAGCTCTGTTATGTGATGCCTATTCTGGAAAAATTAAAATGTTCTTCTTTTGTGGTTGGAAATGAAAAGAATATCACTAAATTTTATGAGAAAAAACATATATTTCTACTGAATATATTTTCAGTCAATAGATTTTTGAATGGAGGAATTTCAATATAAAAAGCCACTACTGTTTGCAGCCACTGAAATGTTCCTAATTGGGCATACTGATACTTGAAATTCCTCCTGCTTTTAGGGTTGCATCCACATTTCACTATTAACTCTACACTGAATTCCAGAAGTATTTACTGAAGCCTGTTTTGTGCCAAGTACCATGCTAGGCTCTAGGGTTATAGTGGTCAATGAAAACAGATATAATCCCCACCAAGTGGAACTCATAATCTAGCACAAAAGTCTGCAAATATTAAAGGACCATAGTATTTTTTTGGCTTTGTCACGCATGAAGTCTCTGTAGCATCTACTCAGGTCTGCCATCATTAGCAGAACTATGCCTGCAGTTTGCCAACCCCTGACACAGTAGGAACACCAAGAATTTATTGAGCAAATGTGTGCAAAGTCTCATGGCATATGNTAAAGGACCATAGTATTTTTTTGGCTTTGTCACGCATGAAGTCTCTGTAGCATCTACTCAGGTCTGCCATCATTAGCAGAACTATGCCTGCAGTTTGCCAACCCCTGACACAGTAGGAACACCAAGAATTTATTGAGCAAATGTGTGCAAAGTCTCATGGCATATGGATTTTACAGGTGGGGCATGAGAACCATGAGAGAACCTGAGAGGGAGAGAGATTTGACCTGGTTAAGGAATTGGGAGAGATATCTCTAGAGCACTGGAAATGGAGATGAGCTGTAAAGGAGGATCTCTGGATTCTCCAACTCCACTTGTTTCTGCTCCTGGAGGAGGGGTACCACGTGGGCCTTGGAGGAAGGTAGACCTGGGATCAAATTTCAACTCTGCTTCTTAACACATTATTTAACCTCCATCCTTTAGTTGGTCCAAGTGGCTCAGTGGTAAAAAGAATCCACCTGCAATGCAGGAGACACAGGTTCAACCCCTAGGTAAGGGAGATCTGGAGAAGGAAATGGCAACCCACTNCTGCTTTTAGGGTTGCATCCACATTTCACTATTAACTCTACACTGAATTCCAGAAGTATTTACTGAAGCTTATTTTGTGCCAAGTACCATGTTAGGCTCTAGGGTTATAGTGGTCAATGAAAACAGATATAATCCCCACCAAATGGAACTCATAATCTAGCACAAAAGTCTGCAAATATTAAAGGACCATAATATTTTTTTGGCTTTGTCACTCATGAGGTCTCTGTAGCATCTACTCAGGTCTGCCATCATTAGCAGAACTATGCCTGCAGTTTGCCAACCCCTGACACAGTAGGAACACCAAGAATTTATTAAGCAAATGTGTGTAAAGTCTCATGGCATATGGATTTTACAGGTGGGGCATGAGAACCATGAGAGAACCTGAGAGGGAGAGAGATTTGACCTGGTTAAGGAATTGGGAGAGATGTCTCTAGAGCACTGGAAATGGAGATGAGCTGTAAAGGAGGATCTCTGGATTCTCACTCCACTTGTTTCTGCTCCTGGAGGAGGGGTACCACGTGGGCCTTGGAGGAAGGTAGATCTGGGATCAAATTTCAACTCTGCTTCTTAACACATTATTTAACCTCCATCCTGTAGTTGGTCCAAGTGGCTCAGTGGTAAAAAGAATCTGCCTGCAATGCAGGAGACACAGGTTCAACCCCTAGGTAAGGGAGATCTGGAGAAGGAAATGGCAACCCACTTCAGTATTCTCGCCTGGGAATCCCATGCAGAGGAGCCTGGCAGGCTATACTCCATGGGGTCTGAAAGAGTTGGACACAGCTTAGTAACTAAACAATGCAACAGGAGTAACAAACAATGCCTCAGACACAAATTAGGCACTAATATTTCTGAAGTCTTCTTACCTCCTGAGGAGATAATAGACCCCTTGAATTACTCTGAGCTACCAGCGCTTGGATATTTCGTATCTAATGGCTTCTGTCCCTGGTGAACTTTTAGAGAAGCCCTTGATCTCTTCCAGTTTAACAGCCCTCTCCTGCACCCTCTTCTGGACACACTGTATCACTGCAGCCCTGCTGGGTCTGGTGCGCTCCTAGTCACAGCACTAGCTGTATTAGCATACTGAGTACCTTTGAGTCCGGCACTAGACCACCCCTGCAAGCTTAGTCGCTCAGTTATGTCCCACTCTTTGCGACCCTATGGACTATAGCCTGTCCTCTGTCTATGGGATTCTCCAGGCAAGAATACTGGAGTGGGTTGCCCTGCCCTCCTCCAGAAGATCTTCCTAACCCAGGGATGGAACCCCTGTCTCCTGCATTGGTAGGCAGATTCTTTTACCACTGAGCCACCTGGGAAACCCACTAGAGCACGTGGCTAGTTACTAAATTGAACACGACTCAGTCCCTGAACCTCAAAGCATATACACTGCGAGAAACAGACTAGTGAGGAGATGATTAGACTAGAGTGGATTCTTCCAAGTCAGTAGTAATGGAGGGTAAAGAGGCACCTCTGTTCTTTGGGGTGTTGAGAGTACATGGGATGTCTTCCTGAAGGAGCAGTAACCATAGACTGGCCAGGGAACAATAATGATGTGCCTGAGCAGAGATCTGAGGAAGGTCCTGGTTGGGAAGCATGAGGGGATAGGCTTGGCAGAATGTGAAATGCCAGACTTCATCCTGAAAGTTAAAATCATTACTGTTTGCTTTAATAGCCTTTCTTATAAATTAAATTAATTATTGGTGTATCAGTTCAGTTCAGTCGCTCAGTCGTGTCCAATTCTTTGCGACCCCATGAATCGCAGCATGCCAGGCCTCCCTGTCCATCACCAACTCCCAGAGTTCACTCAGACTCGAGTCCATGGAGTCAGTGATGCCATCCAGCCATCTCATGCTCTGTCGTCCCCTTCTTCTCCTGCCCCCAACCCCTCCCAGCATCAAAGTCTGTATAGCAAATCTAATTAACCTGCAGAGATTACTTTTAAAGAAGTATTAAAAATAATTTTGTTTTAAAATTCAAAAAAGTCCCTGAGTATTATACCATAGTATAATTTAGATAACAGATAAACAATTTGTGTACTAATTAAATATCTTAACTTGATATGTGCCCTACAGAAGACTTTTTTAGGCCAAGAGATATTTTTAGAGGAAGATTTAAAATTTTGTGCTGTTAAAGTTATCTTTTGGTGATTGTGATCAAAAGGACTTGATATAATTATCTATATTTTGATCTCTTAGTTCTGGAAAAGAACCTGGTTATTGAAGCAGAATCAAAATTTTCAGTAAGAAATACTTTAAAATGTAATTCACTCAGAAATTTTCTAAAGCTCTCTTGGAAAAATTAAGATCCGAGCTAAGAAGAATTTAGATCTTAGTTTTCAAACATTAGCGTCACCTAGAGAAAGTTTTAAAATTTCCTCTGCTCAGCCAGACCAATTCACCACGAGTCTCTGGGGTGAGACCCACCAGTATTTTTAGAATTCTCTCTAGCTGGCTCCATTGTGTAGCCAAGTATGGAAAACCATCAGTTTTAGACAAATATATTAACAGTGTAATTGTTAAATTTATCAACAGACCCAGATTAAGAAAATTTTAGCTTTTAAATTGCCTGTCCAGTGATGAGCAAAGTAACTACCATACACTGCAGCAGTGAGGTCTAAGACAAAACTGTATTTTCAATGACTAACAACAGATTATTTAGTAACCTGAGCAACCATCAGTTCAGTTCAGTGGCTCAGTCGTGTCCAACTCTTTGCAACCCCATGAATCGCAGCATGCCAGGCCTCCCTGTCCATCACCAACTCCCAGAGTTCACTCAGACTCACGTCCATCGAGTCAGTGATGCCATCCAGCCATCTCATCCTCTGTTGTCCCCTTCTCCTCCTGCCCCCAATCNTGGATGGCATCACCAACTCGATGGACGTGAGTCTGAGTGAACTCCAGGAGTTGGTGATGAACAGGGAGGACTGGCGTGCTGCAGTTCATGGGGTCCCAAAGAGTCGGACACAACTGAGCGACTGAACTGAACTGAACCGAACCTTTTAAAATCTACCATGAAATAAGTTTGCCACTTCCTGTGTGATAGAACTATTTTACAATAGTTCTTCTGTACTTCTGTTCCTCCTCCTAACCTTTGTACTGCTGCTACCAAACATTTTATTCCTGTAGTTACAAGTTGCCGGAGGAGGCAATNAACTGAACTGAACCGAACCTTTTAAAATCTACCATGAAATAAGTTTGCCACTTCCTGTGTGATAGAACTATTTTACAATAGTTCTTCTGTACTTCTGTTCCTCCTCCTAACCTTTGTACTGCTGCTACCAAACATTTTATTCCTGTAGTTACAAGTTGCCGGAGGAGGCAATGGCACCCCACTCTAGTACTCGTACCTGGAAAATCCCATGGACAGAGGAGCCTGGTGGGCTGCAGTCCATGAGGTCGCAAAGAGTCAGACACGACTGAGCAACTTCACTTTCACTTTTCACTTTCATGCGTTGGAGAAGAAAATGGCAACCCACTCCAGTATTCTTGCCCGGAGAATCCCAGAGACAGCAGAGCCTGGTGGGCTGCCATCTATGGGATCACACAGAGTCGGACACGACTGTAGCGACTTACCAGCAGCAGCAGCAGCAGCAGTTACAAATTGCACAACACAATGTTACTAGTTTTGCTAGTATTTTCTATAAAAGTCCAGATAGTAAATAGTTTTTGCCTTGGTGAGCCATGTAGGTTGAAGTGCTCAACTCAGCCATCAGCTATATACAATATGTAAAAGAATGAACTTGAGTGCTTTACAGGGAAACTTTAGTTTTCAAAACAGGAACAGATTTGGCTCTTAGCCTTAGTTTACTTACTTTCTCTTAAAAGTCAGCTGTGGGGCTTCCCTGGTAGCTCAGTGCTAAGTAGTCTGCCTGGCAATGCAGAAGACACGGATTCAATCCCTGGTCTGGGGGAATCCCACATGCCACAGAGCAGCTAAGCGCATGGGCAACAACTAGTGAGCCTGTGCTCTAGAGCCTGGGAGTTTCAACTATTAGTCCGCATTCCCTCATGCGGGTGCTCTGCAGCAAGAGAAGCCACCGTAATGAGAAGTCACTGCTCAATGCAGCTAGAGGAAAAGCAAAAAGCCAGGACAGCAACAAAGACCCAGCAGAGCCACACACACACACACACAAGTCAGTTGTCTTCTAAAGAGGTAAAAAAATAATAAGAAAAACAAATGTATTCATCCCACATTTATAATATTTCTTGTACTCTCCATTTTCTCCCCTGTAGATTCACATTTCTGTCTTCTGTGATTTTTCTTCTCTTAAAGGATATTTTTTCTGGACATAGAATTCTAAGTTTACAGGGCTATCCCCCAGCACACTGAAGATATTCCCCCTTCCTTTTATTTATTTATTTTTTGGCTATGCCACAGGTTTTTGCTGCACTTTAGTTTCCTCCTTAGGGATTGAACCCAGGACCTTGGCAATAAAAGCACAGACTACTAACCACTGGACCACCAGGGAACTCCCAAGATATTCCATGTTTATAGCTTCTTTGATTTTGAAAAGAACTCAGAAATTGTTAGTCTTTATTTTCTTGCCGGTTTATGTGTCTTCCTTTTCTAGCTACTTTTAAGATTTTATTATTCTTACAATGTTTTTGACAATTCAGTTATATTTTGCCTTGGTTTGATTTTCTTTGAGTATTATCTTGCTTTGGTTTATTGAGCTTCTTTATACTTTTCACCAGCTATGGAAAATTTTCAGCAAGTGTTCCTACAGATATATTTCTATGAGCATCTCCCTTTTCCAGGAACTCCAATTGCACATACGTTAGATCAGTTTGTGTTGTCCCTCATGTCATTAAAGCTCTGTTTATTTTTTCTCATTTTTCTTTTCTCCATGCTTCAGTTTGGATAGATTTTTACTGCTGTGTCTTCAGTCACTCTGCTTTTATACGCAACAGAGAATTCATGGATACAGAAGGCTGACTGTACTATGTGATTTTATATGAAAGACTCAAGCATTTGTGGATACTGAGGGATAACTATAGTTCACTATAATACTAGGGCCAATGAGTTCAAGACTTTTAAAATAATTATCCTAAATATTATTAACCTTTCTGCTCTTATTCACTTAGCAACATACAATACTATGTTATTGTATTGGTATTCTCTGGTGGCTCTGATGGTAAAGAGTCTACCTGTAATGTGGAGACCCAGGTTCAATCCCTGGGTCAGGAAGATCCCCTGGATAAGGAAATGGCAACCCACTCCAATATTCTTGCCTGGAAAATCCCATGGACAGCAGAGCCTGGCCGACTACAGTCCATGGGTCACAAAGAGTCGGACACGACAGAGTGACTTCACTTTCACTTTTCACTTTCAACATACAATAAAGTTTTCTAGAAGCTACATGACATGTGATACTGTAACAAAATGAACTCAGACGCAGGTGTGAAAATCCACATCTCTGTTAAGCCAGAAAATAAAGAGAACCATCAAAAAAAAGTAAAACATTGCTACTGTACTATTACATTTTTATTTTCACAAAAGGTATTTTCATTAAAATGTGATATATGTGGCTCTTATATTTAAATGAATTGATAAACAGATACTACAAATAATTTATAAAGTTACCAATTTTAATTTCTAATACACTACTGCTGCTGCTGCTCAGTCACTTCAGTCATGTCTGACTCTGTGCCACCCCCATCCCCATCCCTGGGATTCTCTAGGCAAGAACACTGGAGTGGGTTGCCATTTCCTTCTCCAATGCATGAAAGTGAAAACTGAAACTGAAGTCGCTCAGTCGTGTCTGACTCTTCGCTACCTCATGGACTGCAGTGCACCAGGCTCCTCCGTCCATGGGATTTTCTAGGTAAGAGGACTAGAGTGGGGTGCCATCTCCTTCTCCATTTAATACACTAAGTATTGACAAATATAGTCCATATAAATAAAATCTCTTTGATGTCCTCAGTTTTTCGGAGTGTAAAGAGGTATTAAGATCAAAAAGTTTGAGAACCATTGCTCTCAGATACCACTAGGCAGCTTTTTGGACTTCTTTCTCATTGCACCTCCCTTCTTTTGAGTGTAAATTCCAGGTACTTTGATTTTCCTCAGCTTGTTTCCATTTTCTCAACCACATGAAACTGCCATGCTCTACTTGGTTCCATTTGCTTAGGCTGTGGTCTGTAAAGTGGCTCCAGACAGAAAGCTGGGGTAATTAGGGGGCTTGGCTTGTTTGTTTCCTTCTCTTTGGGGGCATAATCCTACCTTTTGTCCAGTGTCTAAAACAAGTTGTTTCATATATTTTGTCCAGTTTTCCCATAATCACTCCAGCTTTCTGTCTGGAGGCACTTTTCAGACCACAGCTTTAGGAGGAGCAACCAAGCAGAACACAAATATAAGGCAAGTCTGATAGCAGTAACTCCACTGGTTAAATGCTTTTGGATGAACCATCTAGTTTAATTTTCACAAGAATGGTACAACTGGGAATTATAATTTTTCATATTTTAATAGAAAAGAAACTAAAGTTTTATGAAGTCAAGTTATGGTTAAGCCACAGTCTGAGTCCTGGCAGTATAACTTCAGAGACTTAAACTCTATACTATAGTACCTTCCATTGGTTAAATTGATGTGTATTGAGTGTGTATTATATGCTAGGTACAGACTACATACTAGGGAACACAACAGTAAATAAAATAGGCAAAATTCCTGTCCTTACCATAGTAAGGAGAAACAAGGAATAAATTATTTGGAATCCGCCAATGAAAAATACTGGAGTGGGTAGCCATTCCCTTCTCCTGGGGATCTTCCTGACCCAGGGATCGAATCTGGGTTTCCTGCAGGCTGATTGTTTACCATCTGAGCCACCAGGAGAGCCCCAATAAATTAGATAAGTAAATCCTATTTTTGTTAGGCAAGTATTCACAAGAAAAAGAGAACAATAGAGGAGAATATGGAACGATTCTGAGATGGGGAGTATTGTCAGTTTTAAATAGTGCATCAAGGAAAGATTTCATTGAGAATGCAACATTGAGGGAGATGAAGAGTAAACCATGAGAACAGATAACTAGAATAACAGGATAACTGGGGGAGGGTATGTCATATGCATAGGTGATGAGGCAGGAATGTACTTGGCAAGTTTGAGGAGATTAACATGCAGAAGTAAATAAAACGCACAGCAGAGAGAGCAGTGTAGTGAGTGAGATCTTTGAAGTAGTGGAAGACCTAGTGGCACAATGCCCTTTAAAACCTTTGTTTTTAACTCAAAAGAAGACCTCACAATAAGGTTTTAACTTGCGGCATATCATGAACAGATTTCTTTCTGTGGCCATTATGCCAAGAAATACAATGTCGGCAGTGTGGGTAGGGAGGGACAATGGCAACGAGAAGACAAGTTAGGAGGCTTTTGTGATACTCCAGGCAAACCCTGATAACAGCAATGAACACAGTGAAAAGTGATTTGTTTTTTCTTGATAATAATAATACTAATAATCTGTATGATGGTTACATTATTTGTGTTTGCATTTGCATTAGATTCCTTAAATTATACTTTCTTTATCATAGATCAATTATTAATAAGGTAGCTTTTATTTTTATTTATTTTTTTTTCTAATACATTTTTTTATTTCACTTATTTTAAAAATTAAGAACACTTCTTAGGTTTTTTTGGCATTTTACATTCAGTGTCCATTGGCTCCTTCTGAGAGTATCCGTGAAGGTTCAGTAAATTTTGCAGTGAACAAGTAAAAAAGGGCTGGTGTGGGTACCAGTGCCAAAAGGGGTAAATCTTGCTCGAGTTTATCCACTCTGGAAATGGAGATGATTCCATAGGCATGGAGTAGCCAGTGGCTGAAGAGAACAATGAGTCTTTTCTTTCTGACCAGAAGATCATAGCAGTTCTCTAAAATTTTGTAAAAGAAAGGAGAGAGATACAGATTATTGGGCTGAATCAACTAGATAATTGATTAGTTTTCATTTGAAACATATTATTTTCACATAAAATCATAACCTCAGAATCATAAGTAAGTAAGGTCGCTCAGTCGTGTCCGACTCTTTGCGACCCCATGGACTGTAGCCTACCAGGCTCCTCCCTCCATGGGATTCTCCAGGCAAGAGTACTGGAGTGGGCTGCCATTTCCTTCACCCAGTCTTGCCACTATAGTTTACAGATGAGGAAACTCAGGCCTCCTATGTTCAGCACGCCAGTGGCCACAACGAGACAGGAGCCCACATTTCTAGGTTCTGGTCTACAACCCCATTCGACGCTAGAAATACTACAGCTGCTTCTGAAAAATCTGAACTGGAAGGGAACTCCACAGTTCGTGCCTTCTTCCTGCCCTGGTCCACAGCATTTGAGTCTACAGATGGGAAGAAGGCAGTATATACACCCAATTTCCAGCATTCCTAGAGTCAGCTGCCTGGATATTTAGAAGGGAGCAGAAATGACAGGTGACTACTCTGACTTCCCTTTAACCTTTAATATCACTCTATAATATACAGAAATTGGAAGGACCAAATTATTATAAAAGTAATATCTAAATGTGCTAATAAACACACTAAAATACAATTTGCAACTGGCTAGTTAACTTTCTCTCATTAAATGGCTCATCAGCTTGGTTCTATGTAAAATAAAGAATTTATGTTTCCCTTAAAATACTGTTAATAAGGTTCAACATTTCAATAATCAAATATTTTCTATGTAGATAAATGATGTGAAATGATTTTTTTCTCTAACATGCTGGAGAGTTAAGCCTGATTAATTGCCCAAGCAAATACAGTCTAGGATAAAACATTTTACAAACTGATGAGCCAAAAGCTACTGAGTGACCCTGTTTAGCCAAGGATTACTAAAGCAATCAGCTGTANATATTTTCTATGTAGATAAATGATGTGAAATGATTTTTTTCTCTAACATGCTGGAGAGTTAAGCCTGATTAATTGCCCAAGCAAATACAGTCTAGGATAAAACATTTTACAAACTGATGAGCCAAAAGCTACTGAGTGACCCTGTTTAGCCAAGGATTACTAAAGCAATCAGCTGTAACATATCATATCATATACGCCACTGTCCTATTCAGTAGTCAAATCTATTTAAAAAAAAAAAAAAAAAAAACTTTAACAAAAGGAAAAAGACCTCCTACCTCTATTTCAGAAGCCGACATGTACACAGCCAGAGTAACCAAAGATAATACTAATATAATGTATGGGAAGGCATAATCTGAAAGACAAACATTGGTATTATGCTGAAAATTAAAATTTCTGAATAAACCATCAAAAAATTCAAACAGTGTAATTCTTTTCCTAGACAAAAACATCAACCAATCCTGGGAGAGATGAAAGCCCTACTGCTCTAAGACAGGGGTCAGCAAACTTTTCTGTAAAGGGCCAGATAGTGGCTTTGTGGGTCATATGGTCTGTCTCAGTCACCTAACTCCACAGTTGCAGAGGGAAAAGCAGCCAGGTCATATGTAATGAACACATGTGTCTCTGTTCAGTAAAATTAACTTCCTAAGTTTGAAAGTTATGACATATAAGTTATTCAGACAATAAAATTCAAATTTTATCTAATTGTCACATGTCAAGAAATACTACCATTCTTTTGATCTCCCCCCTCCCCCAACAATTAAAAGATGTAAAACTATCCTTGGCCTACCTTTGAAGACCCCTGCCTTAAGGCTTCCACTGATGTAAAAAATTAACCTCTCTCCTATGCATACTAGCTATGTATCGAACTTGGGAGAACTGGGAAACTAATCACTCAATTTTTGATGTTTTGTGGTCCAGATTGGGGAACTTTAGTTGAGAAAGGCTATTATATATAAGGGTAATTCGGTTTTAATTAAAAGGTCATATGCCAATAAGCCTCAAAGGCTAAATGGATCATTCAGTGCTCTTAATGACAAACTTCTAGACATTTCTACTTCAAAAATGCCACTTTTCTTTTAAAATGTTTTAAACATATACAGCTCACTAAAACAAATGGACAAATTGAAAAAAATCTTGAATTATTTTTATGCAATTATTTAAAAACAATTAACTTCAGTTACTGTTAGTGAAGTCGCTCAGTCATCTCCAACTCTTTGCAACCCCATGGACTGTAGCCCACCAGGCTCCTCCATCCATGGGTTTCTCCAGGCAAGAATACTGGAGTGGGTTGCCATTTCCTTCTCCAGGGGATCTTCCTGACTCAGGGATCGAACCCAAGTCTCCTGCATTGCAGGCAGACACTTTAACCTTTGAGCTACCAGGGAAGCCCTCAGTTACTATTAGGTTGGTGCAAAAGTAATCGCAGTTTTGCATTGTTGAACTTTGCTGTTTGATATTAGAATACCTTCTTAAATAAATGTAGTTATGTCATACATCATCTTAATGTGCATTTCTCACTTTTTCTTGCTAATAACTTATTACTTGCTGTGTATTTTGTATTTATCACAAAAGCTTATGGAAATGATGTCAGACAAAAAGCAAATTCGAGTGATTTTCTTATTTGAGTTCAAAATGGGTCATAAAGCAGTGGAGACAACTCGCAACATCAACAATGCATCTGGCCCAGGAACTGCTAACCAACGTACAGTGCAGTGGTCAGCTCAAGGTTTGCAAAGGAGACGAGAGTCTTGAAGAGGAGGAGCACAGTGGCCAGCTATCGGAAGCTGACAACAACAACTGAGAGCCATTCAAAGCTGATCCTCTTACAACTACATGAGAAGTTGCCTGAGAACTCATTCTATGGTTGTTTCACATTTGAAACAAACTGGAAAGGTGACACTAGTTGGACTGTGAAGAAGGCTGAGTGCTGAAGAATTGATGCTTTTGAACTGTGGTGTTGGAGAAGACTCTTGAGTGTCCCTTGGACGCAAGGAGATCCAACCAGTCCATTCTGAAGGAGATCGGCCCTGGGATTTCTTTGGAAGGAATGATGCTGAAGCTGAAGCTCCAGCACTTTGACCACCTCATGTGAAGAATTGACTCATTGGAAAAGGCTCTGATGCTGGGAGGGATTGGGGGCAGTAGGAGAAGGGGACGACGGAGGATGAGATGGCTGGATGGCATCACTGACTCGATGGGCGTGAGTCTGAGTGAACTCCGGGAGTTGGTGATGGACAGAGAGGCCTGGCATGCTGCGATTCATGGGGTCGCAAAGAGTTGGACACGACTGAGTGAATGAACTGGAAAGATGAAAAAGCTTGATAAGTGGGTGCCTCGAGGGCTGACTGTAAATCACAAAAATCATCATTTTGAAGTGTCGTTTTCTCTATTCTATACAACAACAAACCATTTCTCAATCAGATTGTGACATGCAATGAAAAGTGGATTTTATACAACAACCCNGAATGAACTGGAAAGATGAAAAAGCTTGATAAGTGGGTGCCTCGAGGGCTGACTGTAAATCACAAAAATCATCATTTTGAAGTGTCGTTTTCTCTATTCTATACAACAACAAACCATTTCTCAATCAGATTGTGACATGCAATGAAAAGTGGATTTTATACAACAACCTGCGACAATAAGCTCAGTGGCTGGACCGAGAAGCACCTCCTAAGCACTTCCCAAAGCCAAACTTGCGCCAAAAAAAAAGTCATGGTCAATGTTTGGTGGTCTGCTGCCCATCTGGTTCATTACAGCTTTCTGAATCCTGGTGAAAGTGTCACATCTGAGAACCATGCTCAGCAAACTGACAAGATGCACCGAGAATTGCAACGTCTGCAGCCAGTATTGGTTAATATTATGGGCCCAGCTCTTCGTGACGATGCCTGACCACAGGTCTGACAGACAGTGCTTCAAAAATTTAATGAATTGGGCTACAAAGTTTTGCCTCATCTACCATATTCACCTGACCTCTCACCAACCACCTACCACTTCAAGCATCTCAAGAACTTTTTGCAGAGAAAATGCTTACACAGCCAGGAGGCAGAAAATGCTTTCCAAGAGTTCATTGAGTCCTGAAGCATGGATTTTTACGCTACAGAAATAAAAAAACCTATTTCTTCTTGGAAAAAATGTGTTGGGTGTAATGGTTCCTATTTTGATTAATACAGATGTATCTGAGCCTAGTTATAATGATCTAAAATTCATGGTCCAAAACTGCAATTACTTTTGTACCAAACTAATAAAACTATTCATTTCTCTGTAACACAATAGAACCCATTTGGAACACTGTCAGAAACTCTGAATTATCTATACAAGCCTGATTCCAACTTACTAAATAAATGAATGACTTGTTTGACATTTAGAACCCTTTACTGCCTAAACAGGTTAGGTCCTAACCAACCATTCAAAAAAATCCCAATTAACTTATAAATAGCTAAACTATGTTACTGATGATACAAATGTCAGACTTAGTAGTAAAAAGGATAAAGAGGAAAATTCCAACATGGCCCAAACTTTGGGGGAGCAGAGAGAGGTTCTGGGCTCAAAGTAGGATTTAGAATTGTTCTTATTCTAGGGTTGAAGACAAAATAACATTTTAAGGAACTAAGTCTTGACGGTAGTGCCTAAAAATCTGGATTTTAGTTCCGCAGGTAGTTCAAAGGCAGATCACACTTCAAAATGGGCTTCAATAATACTTCCAATCAAGTAAAAGTTTGTCACTGACACCTTCCTAATTACTCCCAGTGTCTCTTTCCCTAGACCCTGGTATCCCGAGCTGCCAGAAGCCTCTTGCTGCTCTACTTTGCTCAAGCTTGCTATATTTTCTTGTCATGGACTAAATGTCTGTTCCACCCCCCCCCAAATTCTTATGTTGAAATCCTAACCCTCAGTGTGATGGTATAAGTAGGTAAAGGGCCTTTGGGATGACTGGGTCATGTGGGTGAAGCTCTCAAGAATGGGATTAGTGCTCTTATAAAAAATACCTCAGAGAACTCGCCCCTTTTCTGCCACGTGAGGACTCTGAAAGACAGCCACTGATGTACCAAGAGACAAGTCCTCATCAGACTCCAAATCTGCTGGTGCCTTGCTCTTGGACCTAACAGTCTCCAGAACTTCAAGAAGTCAGTCACTGTTGTTTGTAAGCCACCCAGTCTACGGTATTCTTTTATAGCAGCCTGAACTAGGACACCGCTACAAACCAAAAATTCTCTCTCTTTTTCAACATCATAAAATTGAGTTGTCATGATACCCTCTAGGCCTGATCTCAGCAGACTGCATTAGTTTATAGTTAGTACAATAAACAATAACTCCTTGATCCCCTCTTGATGAATGTGCTCTGGGTGGAGGCTTGTTAACAAAATTATCTAAAGACATTCAGTGTGGGAAAAGGCATTTTTCAATACAGGCAGCTACAACACAGGAAAGAATGCTATATGGCAGTCTCCTTAGGTTAACTTCCGAACCCCTTCTGCTTTCCACCACTTTCCTCTCTCTCCCATTTCACAACCAAGAAGTTCTCTACAGTAGAAGCAGCTGCTGTCCAGGACACAGGGATCTGAGACTGAAAATTCTTAAATCTTTACAGCCTAGTCAGCTCTCCCAGGTTTGTCCAGTATAAATAACTACCTGTGCTCTTTTGGATATTCCATGAATACCAACCTATTTGCTTCTTCTAACATTCATGATTCATGCAATCACTAGTTACTTAGTTAGAAATTTCCTTCATTGTATTCTCCTGCCAATCCCTCAACCCCTAGATTCCTAGCTTCCTAGAAGCTAGATTCCTAGCTTACTTAACTCTGTCTTTGAAACTTTTCTTCATTCCTGGTGTTTCTCTGCTAGGTCACACAGTTAGGCTCGGTTTACAGCAATAATCTCTTTACTGATGCCCCAGGGTCTCTTCCCAGTCAATCCATCTTCCACACTGCTATCAAGTTATCTTTCTTCAATGCAAATCTAGTCATGTCACTCTTCCTCCAGAAATGCTTTTAAGAGCATGTCCCAAGAATAGCAATTTCAAATGCTTACAGAGGTCAGTTAGGAAAATAAAATTATAGGTTCTCAAACACCATGCAGGCCAAAGGAAACAATATATCTGTCAAATCAGAATAAGAGGGATCAGTTCAGTTCAGTCACTCAGTCGTGTCCGACTCTGTGACCCCATGAATCCCAGCACGCCAGGCCTCCCTGTCCATCATCATCTCCTGTCTATCATCATCTCCCGGAGTTCACTCANTACTGCATTATTCCAAGCCTGACCTCCTGGAGAATGAGTTTTTTTCTCTTGCTAGGCCTCCTTCTACCAACATCAAAACAAAGTAAAATCTGTCTGTTACCTAAGAGCTCCAAAAAGACTATTATTTTAATCAGTTTATATGTATAAATTGTATGTCTGGCTGTCTCTCTCTATATATAATTATATATATATAAGGAATAAATAATTTACAGGACTTAAAAGGTAGGCCAGCAGTTAGAAAAGGTTCTCATATCTCTATATCTGGATCTTATTTTTAGATCTCATTTTTTGAAAATTATCTTTTTACACACATACATTTTTTTGGACATTTAGTACTACTAAGACTTGCACAAAAAGGTCTGTTTTGTTCAGCATATTACATAATGGTAAATTTCTATAAGTATGAGAATATAAATACCAGACTCTTCTATTGTACCTTTACTGAGAAAAACACATCAAAATGAACACCAATTCACAAAAATTCTAAAAATGTAGTCTGGGATAGTATTATACAAAATCTGATTAATTTGATATTTTTAAAACAAAACCCACTGGTGAAAGTTACATTTATTTGGGGGGTGTGGGGAGACAGAACATTAACCCAAGTACTCTGTAATAATGCCAGCTACTTGGAAGTGCTTCCTATATGTAAGGCGTGCTTATTTAATTCTCACAGTCACCTTACAGGGTATCGTTTTTCCCATTTTTACCATCAGGAAGGTTGAGGTTACAAGAGGTTCTTAACATGGTCAAATTAACAGCTAACAGGCTTGGGATTCAAGCTCCACATCCCATATTATTTCCTATAAGTCAGATATTGCTTCTCTGTTGTATATCAAAAAGGTTTTCCTTATAATTCTCTTTTTAAGAAACATATAGTTTATTTTAGAAGTGCTTAGATACTTCAACATCAACACTAAAATACTTTCATTTCTATTATACTAAGATGTACTTCCATTTCCTCTTATCAGATGATCACTTTAGAAAAGAAAATAATTTATGTTTATCTTCCCTAGTGCCTAGGAGTCATTTCACAAGGCTCAATCTGCTGAAATGAATGACATCGACAATCACGATTTTTAAAAAAATGACCTTAATAAATACTTACAGTGGGTAGACAGCTTCATGAGTGCAGTGCACTGTGGTCACGTAATCTGGACTTGGGTTGTAAAGCATGGTGTACCAATCAGAAAGCATCAGTACTCGACAGGAACGGATATAAAGCACACCAACTGGCTCGCTCACAAGTAAGGTGATGATAGCTGCCATAGTGCATTCAAACAATGCAGTAATGTGCTGGAAAAGGGCACTGGAACTGAGAAAACAAAGGAAGGACAACAACCAGAGAATCCTCAGCATGTAACTGGCTTTTAAGAAAACCTGTTCATGCTTCAAGATATGGATTCTAAAAAGAAGTTGTAACTGATAAATCCTGAAACAAAAAAAACTTCTATACAGGTAAGAAGAGCAAAGAATATACAAAAACTACATGGGAAGAATTTAACCTTGGTTACTAAAAGGGGATAAATACTTATCCCAGATAGCAATGTGCCTGTATTGTCTAAATGTGTAGGAGAGCAGAAATTGGATCTACTTTAATATTCAGTATCTCTCCAAACTATTAAAAATGTCTTAAAGTTATCTATGCATCATTTTAAGTTATTTTAAACATTAAAAGTACATAAAATATTATATGTAATATACATTAATTAAAAATATAATAAACATTGTAAGCTCACCGCCTCACCCAATAACTAGAACATTAACAACTTATATCTATCTGTTCCTCCCCATTCCATATTCCTGTCTCTCCTCTAGAAATAACCATTATATTAAATTGCCTTTATCAGTTTTGCTAAACAGTTTTTACTCCATCTGTATTTATACTTCAAATTACTATTTAGTTTTGCTTACTTTTCAACACAATAAAGAGATATAACCTTTCTCAGATTTTTTTTCCACTCAGAATTACATTTCTAAAATTCATTTATAGCCCTGCTTATAGCTGAAGTTCAGTCATGTTCATTGTTTTATNGCCTTTATCAGTTTTGCTAAACAGTTTTTACTCCATCTGTATTTTATACTTCAAATTACTATTTAGTTTTGCTTACTTTTCAACACAATAAAGAGATATAACCTTTCTCAGATTTTTTTTCCACTCAGAATTACATTTCTAAAATTCATTTATAGCCCTGCTTATAGCTGAAGTTCAGTCATGTTCATTGTTTTATAATATTCTACTTCTGATCTATTATTTATCTATCCTGCTGTGTTAGTAAAGTATGTTGCAAATGTCTTCCTATCATTTTATGGGTTGAATTGTCATTTTTCTTTGTGATGTCTTTTATGAACAAATGTTCTGAATTTTAATATAGTTGGCTGTGTCAAATTTAAATTTCTGGTTAACAGATTCTCACCCTAAGAAAAATATTATCTTGTATTTTCTTCTAAAAGTTTTAAGGTTTTGCTTTTCACGTTTTGATTTTTAATACATTTAGAAGAGATTTCTGTGTACAAATTAAAAGAGATTTCTGTATTTAAGTTAGAATATAACTTTAGCTTTTCCCATTTGAATATTCAACTGTGCAGGAGCAGCATTCTATTGAAGAGTTAACTCCTTTCCCCTCACTAAGCTGCCGTGCGACCCCTGCCATAAAAAGTTCCCTATATAACTAGTCTGCTTTTCGGTTCTCAGTTTCGTTCCTGGGGTTCATTTATCTATCCCTGAGACAACAGAATGATAGTAACTTCCTGATGTTATATATATTCTTCTGCTTTTTCAGTGGTTTTGGTCACTCTTGGGCCTTTGAACTTCCATATAAATTATAGAACTAGCTTGTCAAGTTCCACTGTATAAATCCAATGTAGCTTAGCTACCTTGGTCTTGGCTACCTCACAGAACTGTGATTCTATAAATGAAATTTAAGGAAGGAACTAATTTTGTATACCTGTAGCCAGCCTCTTAAACTCTCATCATTTATAATATCTAGTCTATAGATGCTTTTGAGTTTTCTCCTTGAACAAAGCTTCAGTTATCTACCACTGCATAGCAAACTACCCTAAAACTTAATGGCTTAAAGCAACGACCACTGATTATATAGCTCACTATTCTGTGGTTTGACTGGGCTCAATTGAAATAATGAAAAGCAAGTCCACAGAATTCTTCCTAGGAATCAAAACACAATCCAAGCAGAATAAATAAAAAGAAGTTCACACCAATACACATTATACTTAAGCTTCAGAACACCGAAGATAAAAGAGCTGCTGGTGAGCAGTGCCCGTGTGCTGACAGCTGCCGGCCAGCACCTATTCCACACAAGTTACTCCACTCTGCACACCAGAGCCGACAGCGGCCACGAGATGAGTGCATCCCAACTCAACCTCCTGTGGAACAGAAAGAAAGGACTACCCAGCTGCTGTTGGCAATCAGCCTTAGGCAACCCATCCCTGCTGCCTGCTGTGGCTCCAGCTCAGGGTGGGTTTACTTGTTTTCTGAAAGAGAAGAGTTCTCAAAGATCCACCCCACCCCATTCCTGTGTGGCCAGCAATGTCTTCCATAGCATGTCTCTCCCAGACTTTAGCTATTCCACGCAAGAAGATCACTGAAGCTCCTAATGAGCCCAAGGTGCTGGAAGCAGAACTCCTAAGCCGTTTTACACAGATGAAGACCGAGTATGTAAGTAAATGTGTACACTTTCATGTTATAGAACCCAACCTTTTGCTTCTTTATAGAATTCATATTTTTGGAGGCAAAATCTGAACTTTATCGATTCTTGACATGACTTTAGTAACGTTCTCACTGGCTTTCTACTCATCATACTTTCTTTCAATCCATCTTCAGTCAACTATGTCATCTTTTACAGAATGGAATCTGCTTCTAAAAGTCCCCTGATTAATCTACTCGAGTGAGTCCCATCTGCCTTTCAGGAGAAATACTTCCTGCCAGCCTAATCTCCCACACTACCTGGCCTTACAAAACTGCTCGTTTCCTCACTGCTTCACTCATCTCGGCATGCGCCATGCTCCACTTCAAAACACATGTCGCCCACCTGGCAAATGGTGTATCCTTTAAGATCAGATCTGGGGTTATTCCCAGGTCCTAGGAATATTCCCTAAGNTCCCACACTACCTGGCCTTACAAAACTGCTCGTTTCCTCACTGCTTCACTCATCTCGGCATGCGCCATGCTCCACTTCAAAACACATGTCGCCCACCTGGCAAATGGTGTATCCTTTAAGATCAGATCTGGGGTTATTCCCAGGTCCTAGGAATATTCCCTAAGACTCTCCCAGCCCCAGACCTCTTTATATCTTGGTCTTATTCAGTCCCTATTTCTCCCAGCACCCTCAGCTCTCATTTCTTGGTTATACTTTGGCTCTCTCTTGGCTCTAGATTTTTGCACGTTTTTCCTGCTGATAAACTCTCCCTTCAATTTCTCTCAAAAACGACTCATTTTTCAAAGTTCAGCTTAAAATCAGTTTTTTCTCCTGTGACATCACCCTATTCCCTCTCTTAGCTAGCCTTAACACTATGTCCATGCCGCTACCAGAGACCTGCACATACTCCGTGGCGGTTTGTTTACCTCATCCACTGGACTGTGAGCATCCACACTTTACTCATTTCTGATTCCCACAACCTAGTATAGCACCTGGCACACTGCAAACAGCCCTAAAGACTGCTGCATGAATACATTTGGAAAACAAATTACAAAAGAAGCACAACTTCTGGCTTCATTACATAAAAATATGCATTTTCTGCTGATCTCTGCCCTGGCCTCAAAGAAAAACAAATTTAATACCCAACTCTGGGAAAAGCAAACAGGCCAGAAAGGGAAGCTTTGATTAGTGTCTAGACTATGTTTTTGAACTGTGATGCTGGAAAAGACTCTTCAGAGTCCCTTGGACAGCAAGGAGATCAAACCAGTCAATCCTAAAGGAAATCAGTCCTGAATATTCATTGGAAGGACTGATGCTGAAGCTGAAACTCCAATACTTTGGCCACCTGATGCAAAGAATTGACTCACTGGAAAAGACCCTGATGCTGGGAAAGATTGAAGGCAGAAGTGGATGACAGATGATGAGATGGTTGGATGGCATCACCGACTTGATGCACGTGAGTTTGGGTAGACTCTTGGGAGTTGGTGATGGACAGGGAGGCCTAGTGTGCTGCGATTCATGGGGTCAAGAAGAGTCGGAAACAACTAAGCGACTGAACTGAACTGAGGTGAAATTAGGGGGAAAAAGTATCTTAAAAAGCTTTTTACGGAGTAAAGAATGAAAAAGTTTGAGAAACATGGGTCTAGTCTAAGACAGGTAGACCCCAGCTTCCTTGATTCTAAATACAATGTCTCAGGAAAACGTAAGAGATGGCCCTTGTATTTCTTGCTACCAACTTCTTAGGTAAAACATAGTTCTGCTGCTGCTGCTGCTAAGTCACTTCAGTCGTGTGCAAACTCCTTTTAAGCCCACCTCCTTTCCTGTTTAAGTACTGACCATATCTCTGCTTTATCCCCAAGCCAAAGCTCTACCTTCTGCTCTGACGTTCTCTCAAACCGTATCTGATGTTTTAGTTCAAATGTATTTGGTGAGGTACATTCATTAACCCCACCTCTTCTCCATTCCAAGCTATAAAGTTACAAATAAGCAATTATTTCACTTGAGCTCTGTTAATCTCATTTCTTTTCTCACCTTCATCTCTCATCATTCTACAACAGAAACTAAAAGCAGGATGAGAGCTGCTTTAAAAAAAATTTAATGGCTTCTTTTCTGAAAAATAATGAATGCTTTTCCAATGTAAATAATCAATGTGGACTTATCTGGTGGGTCCAGAAAAGTACTGATGCTACTTCCATCTGACCATCCTCTCCACTTCGGTTCCTATCACTGGAGTCTAGCCATCACTACTTTTTGGACAACAGCTTTCTAGTATGTCTCACCTCTAATCTGCCCTCCACAGTTGTCTTCTTAAAACATATACCCAAGATACTCTTTTTCCAAACAAAAACCTTCACCAGTAAATCATTCATTGGCAAATACTTAGTATCTATCATGTGCCAGCAACTGTGCCGGTCTCTGGAGAGTCCATAGATACCAATGGCGACGACCACTGCCTTCACGGAGCCTATAATCAGGGGTGGGAGAGAACATGAAATGAGGAGACAAACATGACTACAAATTGTGTTGAGTGCTAACTACAAAGCAACAGCAACAAATAACAGTGCTTCTGAAAAGGGAAAATAATGAGGACAGGCCTACTTTAGATTGGCTCAGCGAAGGCTTCTCTAAGCAAGGTGTGATTTAAACTGAGATTGAAAGGGGTAAAAGCTGCTAGGTAAAAATGAGGGAGAAGAGAGTATTTCAGGCAGAGAAGAGTTTGGGGAAAGGGACAGGACCTAAAGCAAGAAAGAAGCTGAGCTGTTAAGAGGAACCAACAGTCAGGATGGCTGAAATGTACTACGGTAGAATCTGGTTCCTCACTCCCAGTGGAATAAGGTTCACATCATTACCAAGAACTTTCACATTCTGGCCTCGGCCTCTTTCTCACCCTCCTTTTTGTTATCTTTGCTATCCACACTTTGAACACCCAACTACTCCCATTACCACCTATAAGAGATCACATGTTTCATACCTCTGTGCCAGTGTTCACACTGTTGCCTCTGCCTAAAATGTTCTTTTTTTGATGTGTTTCAGGCGACACCAGGCACGATTTCATCTCTTCCATTCTCTGTGACTCCAGACCATTTAGTTTATAAAGCTTTAAAAACTTTTTGATTCTATACTTTCAAGACTGATATTGGAGAAGGCAACGGCACCCCACTCCAGCACTCTTGCCTGGAAAATCCCACTGACGGAGGAGCCTGGTAGGCTGTAGTCCATGGGGTCGCTAAGAGTCAGACACAACTGAGCGACTTCACATTCGCTTTTCACTTTCATGCACTGGAGAAGGAAATGGCAACCCACTCCAGTGCTCTTGCCTGGAGAATCCCAGGGACGGGGGGCCTGGTGGGCTGACGTCTATGGGGTCACACAGAGTCGGACACGACTGAAGCGACTTAGCAGCAGCAGCATGTATTATAATTAGTTGTGTATCCATTTGTCTTCTCTATAAGATAAGGGCTATCAACCACATCAATTATTTTTGTATCTCTTCTCCTGATCTTCTAAACATCAAACCCAGTGCTCAGTAGGTTCCTGTGGATTTTCGAATGAGTTTTCGTAACAGGCTTGCAGCTGTAACTCTTAAACTGCATTACACTTGATTACTAGTGTTAAACTGCAGAGATTTTTGCTTCAGAACAATAAATAGTTNGATAAGGGCCATCAACCACATCAATTATTTTTGTATCTCTTCTCCTGATCTTCTAAACATCAAACCCAGTGCTCAGTAGGTTCCTGTGGATTTTCGAATGAGTTTTCGTAACAGGCTTGCAGCTGTAACTCTTAAACTGCATTACACTTGATTACTAGTGTTAAACTGCAGAGATTTTTGCTTCAGAACAATAAATAGTTTGTAATCACAGCCAATTCTTTGCAAAAACCCAATAAAGATAATTAAGAAATAAAAAATAAATCAAATATTCCTCCAGTTTCACTCAGAGTAAAACAAAGGACATTTCCCTTAATTATTTACTGAGGCATGCTCTAGCAGTTTTCTGGCCACAGGCAAAAGTAATCAGAAGATAAAAGAAAAACAAGCCTGCCACTTATAAAATAACAGAGCTATAATTACTTGATAAGGTCTTCAAAATGACAACTATTCCAACATCAGTGCATTCAGATATATTTAGAGAACAGTGCTAACCTCTTTTTCCCTGAGTACCATTCAATGAAGAACCAATGTAAAACAAGAGGAAGCATAGCCATGAAGCCAAGATAGAGCCAGTCATAAAGTTCTGGACTCTCTGTGCAAGGCTGACAGTATTTCTGGGCATTTGTTCTCTGCCCTCTTGGACACACCTAGAATATATAACAACAGTATTTTATGTACAGATATTATTTTAGAACATTAACCCCCTCCCAAAATTGTTCACTAAGATGTCACATTTCAGTTTAAACATCTGTTTATATGTGCATCTTTTAAAGATAAAAGAGAAAACATAAATAAAAATTTAAAAGTCTAAACTGTATTTGTTATACCTGCATAATAGTTATTAAAAATAGTTGACTAAGTTACATGAAAATCTAGTCATTAACACCATATAAAAACTGCAGAGAAATGCTCTGGAGTTGTAATGTTAAATTTTTGTCCAAGTCACTTTTCTATATTAATAAAAAGCAATTAGAAATTATTGAATGATCCATTAAAAAATACTTAGTAACTGTGACTGTCACAAAGATGTATTATAGACAATATGACAACACAAATGAGAATTTTGTTAATGCCTCCATATTCTTTTTTAGGTTGAAATACACTGAAGAAAAAAGTTACTCTACATGTCCCAATATTTCAGAAGCAAACAGATTTTACAAATGAAATAAACAAAGTTAANCTGGAGTTGTAATGTTAAATTTTTGTCCAAGTCACTTTTCTATATTAATAAAAAGCAATTAGAAATTATTGAATGATCCATTAAAAAATACTTAGTAACTGTGACTGTCACAAAGATGTATTATAGACAATATAACAACACAAATGAGAATTTTGTTAATGCCTCCATATTCTTTTTTAGGTTGAAATACACTGAAGAAAAAAGTTACTCTACATGTCCCAATATTTCAGAAGCAAACAGATTTTACAAATGAAATAAACAAAGTTAAGACTTACCCCACATTCTCCATATATTTCAGTTGAGCCATTTTTAAACAACAGGGTCTTCCCACAATAAAGTCCAAGGCATGCTGGTTGAATATCGACAGCTTTTTAAAAACAAATGCCAGTATAGTAACATCTTTTGTGATTATAAAAAATTAGGTAATAACAGCTGAAATAGTTGGCAGAAATTATCTCAACAGTTTCAAGGTAAAAAATATGTANAAATGATAAAGATGGAAAATGTATATCTAAGAGCACCCCATATCTGTTATTTAAAAGATAAATTTGAATGAAAATATTTATTTTACATATGGTTGTTAATTATTTTATTTACAGTTTAAAATTAATCATCCTGACAGCGAAGACCTTGGTTTTCTATATGGAACTATATTAACAGATGGAAAAGACACTTACAGTGAGGAACCAACCACCAATATCTGTGTGTTTGCAGATGAACAGGTATTAAAGCTGGGATTTTTAGGCACACAGCCAGGTAATATGGAACTAGAACACTGTTAACACTGTCTTCATTTATTCTGAAACAGGTTGACAGAAGTCCAACCGGCTCAGGAGTGACAGCCCGAATTGCCCTTCAGTATCACAAAGGGCTTNAACTATATTAACAGATGGAAAAGACACTTACAGTGAGGAACCAACCACCAATATCTGTGTGTTTGCAGATGAACAGGTATTAAAGCTGGGATTTTTAGGCACACAGCCAGGTAATATGGAACTAGAACACTGTTAACACTGTCTTCATTTATTCTGAAACAGGTTGACAGAAGTCCAACCGGCTCAGGAGTGACAGCCCGAATTGCCCTTCAGTATCACAAAGGGCTTCTAGAACTGAACCAGACCAGAGCCTTTAAAAGCAGTGCAACTGGCTCAGTATTCACAGGGAAAGCTGTGAGGGTGAGTGGTACCTGTAGCTTCTTGTCTGTAAATATCTTACTTTTGATTCTAGAGACCTGAGTTGGATGTTAGATAAGTTTCTTCATTAAGTTCTTAGAAGAGGACTGAAAAAGGACTGACAAAGGACACAAGACTGAAAAAACTTCTGTTCAACTAGGATATTGGTTTTCAAAGTATGGAAATGACCTTGGGGTCCTATCCATGGGTCCACAAGGTCAAAGCTATATTCATAATAATTGAGATATTGCTTGCTCTTCACTTTCATCGTTTCACAAATGTACAGTGGAATTTTCCAGGAGCTACATGGTATGTGATATCTTAACTGATTGAATGCAGAAGCAAAAATGAGAATCTAGCTGCCTTTAGTTAAACCAGACATTAAAGAGGTTTGTTAAAATGTGAAAAATGCCATGTTTCTCAGATGTAGCTGTTTTCACAAAAATTTTTTTATTACGACATGCAACAGATTTATTATTTATAAATGAATTAATGAACAAATATGTTTAATTTCCAGTATAGAAAATATTACTTGATATAACCTAAAAAACTCTTTGGCTGGATGGCATCACTGACTCGATGGGCGTGGGTCTGGATGAACTCTGGGAGTTGGTGATGGACAGGGAGGCATGCTGCGATTCATGGGGTCGCAAAGAGTTGTACACGACTGAGTGACTGAACTGAACTGAACTGAGCTGAAAAAACTCTTTGAGGTTCATATTCATTTCAAGATTGTTTGTTCTGGTTCTGTAAAAAATGGCCTAGAATTTTGATAGAGATTGCGTTAAATCTATACATTGCTTTGGGTAGTATGGCCATTTTAATAATAATATGTTTTCCAGTCCAAGAGCATGGAATATCTTTTCATTTCTTTACATCATCTTCAGTTTTCTTTAATCCATGTGTTATAGTTTTCAGTATATATGTCTTTCACCTCCTTGGTTAAGTTTATTCCTAGGTATTTTTTGACCCAGTTTTAAATGAGATTTTTTCTTTTTTTACTTTTTCTGATATTTCATTATTAGTGTATAGAAATGTGACAGATTTCTGTATATTAGTCTTATATCCTGCCACTTAGAACTTTATTAGTGCCAATAGTTTTAGAGTGGAGACTTTAGGGTTCTCTATATAGAGTATCATGTCATCTGTAAATAGTGACAGCTTACCTCTTCCTTCCCAATTTGGATATTCTTTTTTTCATATCTGATTGCTATGGCTAGGATTTCTGATACTAGGCTAAACAGAAGTAGCATAAATGGGCAACCTTGTCTTGTTTCTGAATTTACCGGGAAGGCTTTCAGCTTTTCACTATTGAGTATTATATTGGCTGCAGATTTGTCATAAATGGTCCTTATTATGTTGAGATATGTTCTTACTATACCCACTTTGATGAACAGTTTTAATTATGAATGGATGTTTAATATTCTGGGATGCTTTTTCTACATCTATTGAGATGATTATGTGGTTTTTGTCTTTCCTTTTGTTAATGTAGTGTATCACATTGATTGATTTGTGTATGTTGAACCATCCTTGTGACCCTGGTATAAATCCAGCATTATCATGGTATATGATCTTTTTTTTTGTCTTTTGTATTGTTGGATTGGTTTGTTCAGGTTTTTGGCCACTATATTCATCAAAGATACTGACCCAAATTTTCTACTTTTTTAGTGTCTTTGCCTGATTTTTGTGTTAAGGTAATGGCTGGTGATGTCGTCAAGGGATCCTGAGACCAAAATGTTTGAGAACCATTAAACTAGGTTTAACTTCCCTGGTGGCTCAGAGGTTAAAGCGTCTGCCTGCAATGCAGGAGACCTGAGTTCAATCCCTGGGTCAGGAAGATCCCCTGGAGAAGGAAATGGCAACCTACTCCAGTACTCTTGCCTGGAGAATCCCATGGGCAGAGGAGCCTGGTGGGCTACAGTCCATGGGGTCACAAAGAGTCGGACACAACTTTGTTTTTATTCTATAGGAATATTCCATTTTATATAGTAAGATGTGAAAGTGCTGAAAAGTTGTGGAAAGTAGAGTTCTTATTAACATAGTGCTAAGTATCTTCAGTCATGTCCAACCCTTTGAGACCCCATGGACTTTAGCCCACCAGAGTCCTCTGTCCATAGGATTCTCCAGGCAAGAATACTGGAGTGGGTTGCCATTTCCTTCTCCACGGGATCTTCCCAACCCAGGGATCCAACTCAGGTCTCTTAAGTCTCCTGCATTGGCAACTGAGTTTTTACCGCTAGTGCCACCTGGGTACCCCTTATTAATATAATGTAGTGAAAGTGAAGCCTCTCAGTCATGTCCGACTCTTTGTGACCCCATGGACTGTAGCCCACCAGGCTCTTCCCTCCATGGGATTTTCCAGGTAAGAGTACTGGAGTGGGTTGCCATTTCCTTCTCCAGGGGATCTTCCCGACCCAGGGATTGAACCTGGGTCTCCCACATTCCAGGAAGATACTTTAACCTCTGAGCCACCATCAAATTTTAAATGTGCTGCTGCTACTGCTACTGCTGCTAGGTCGCTTCAGTTGTGTCTGACACTGTGCAGCCCCATAGATGGCAGCCCACCAGGCTCCACCATCCTAGCAGAGCTAATTAATGAATTCACTCATAGTAGTAAGTGAAATCTACTATAGTTATGATTAAATTGCATCTGGTAAATTAAAGGACTCTCACAAAGAGTCCTTTAATATAGCAAATAATTTATCCTAATAAAGATTTAAAATCTAATATAGCGGTTTTAAAGTTTTGTTTTTCTAAATACTTAATTTTTTTTAAGTTAGGGATTTATACACAATACAGTAATCTTAATGGAATACCATGTTATATGCAGAACTTTGAAATACATTGTCTTCAAGTCTGAGATTTTAGATAAAATAGTAATTGTCAACATTTATTGGGTGCTTCATGATGTGTTAATTTCTAAGCTCAGCACTCATATATACCATCTCATGTAATTCTCACAAGAATCCTATGAAAATTTAGAGTTTAGATACTTTGCCAGAGGTCAAACATGACAGCAGAGCCAGGCTATGAAGATGGGTCTCTCTGAGCAGACCCGGTACTGTTAAACACCATATTTTTTTGCTCTTAGGCAAAACATTTGATCCAGATGGGTAGTTTCACCCATGTGAGAATGAACTCTATTCTCAACCACCCAAATCTTCATCCCTACCATGCTTATCTCTGCCTCTTTCCTGAGTCTAACACTGTCCACTAAACTTATTTCAAAATTATTGTTCCAGAGATAGCTCAACTCATTAAAAAGTTCTTCCTTCCTAAATATGTTCTTTCCTATCTCATTTCCCCATCTTGGTTAATTGTGGCGCAGCTGCACTTCCAGGCTAGATACTGGTCATATTTAACTCATCTCTATTCTCACCACCTGTGTACATCAGCCCCCAGGTCTATCAATTCTGCCTCCAAAGTATCTCTATATTTTGTTCTGCATTCTCACTAAAAACTGTCCTCCTGTCTCTAGATTTAATTGATGAATTAAAGTTGCCTCTTAACAGGTTGCTGGGTTTCTAGTCTCTCTCTTTCCCAGTTAGTTCCCCACTTTACAGCTAAACTTAATCTAAAAACATGAATACAGTCACTTACCTTAAAAGCCTCCCAGTTGCCTATATGATCGCTGTACTCAGTTGTGTCCAACCTTTTCCACCCTATGAACTATAGCCCACCAAGCTCCTCTGTTCATGGGATTCTCCAGGCAAGAATACTGGAGTGGGTTGCCACGCCCTCCTCCAAGGGATCTTCCTGACCCAGGGATCGAACCCACATCTCCTGTGTCTCCTGTACTGTAGGTGGATTCTTTACCACTGAGCCACCGGGGAGGCCCACTTAACTCTTGGATTTTCTTTAAAATGATAAAATTTGAGAATACAGCTTTTAGGCTAGGTAAACTGTACGGGCAATACCTTGATATTCTCCTTTCATCGTCTTTTTTCAGGAAGCAAAATGTGGTGATTTTAAAGCTGTCATAGTGGAAGTATCCGGACAAGCGCATTACACAGGTACCGCAAGTTTTATAGTAGAAGATGATGACCCACTGAGGGATGGATTTCTTCTCAAATAACTTCTATGGCTTGTAAGGGCTTTCTTTTCCTAGAAATTGTTATCATTAGTTATTTTTCTCTGAATTATGTGGAAAACTATATGCAAATTGTGTATGTAAACAGAGATTCTAAAATATTGTGGCTAAATATAAAGTCATTATTCCTCAGTTTGTACATGTATATTGGTATAACTATCACTTACAGAATATAAAGTATCCAAAATGCAGAATACTTTTCTAATTATTAACACATGAGGTAAAATTAAATCCATCAGGTAAAGCCTTAGTTCTTCTTACTTACTTAGTTCTTATTACTCTGTGGTAGTCACTGTGATATTTTGTTTTAAATGCTCTAAGCCTGAATTGTAGCCCTCACAACAGTGGGTCTTACAAGTTCATTATTTTAGTCTTCCAGTTTTTGAGTACAATCATGCTTTCTCTCTGGAGAAGGAAATGGCAATCCACTCCAGTGTGCTTGCCTGGAAAATTCCATGGACAGGGAGGCCTGGTGGGCTTCAGACTGTGGGGTTGCAAAGAGTCAGACATGACTGAGCACACAGTACCTGCCCTCTCTCTAAGCACGATGCAAGGGAGATATATTATTATAAAGTCCTCAACACTTAGCAGTCATAAACTAGGAAGGAGGAGAGTGGTCAGCTTCTTTGGGTGGAAGTTGTAGCTGCTGCTGGGATGTCTTCTAAGCTGCAAAGACCAGCTCCTATCCCCATGAACTTGAGAGAAGACCAAGAATCAGGCTTCTGATATACCATTAAGGCTCTTATAAAAGGATTGTTTAGTGCATTATTTAAGTATAGGTATACAGTCGGAGTCAATCAGTGAATCTCTATAGTGGGGCAAATCGCATACTCTACCAACTACATGCTGCTGCTGCTGCTGCTGCTAAGTCGCTTCAGTCATGTCTGACTCTGTGCAACCCCATAGACGGCAGCCCACCAGGCTCCCCCATCCCTGGGATTCTCCAGGCAAGAACACTGGAGTGGGTTGCCATTTCCTTCTCCAATGCGTGAAAGTGAAAAGTGAAAGTGAAGTCGCTCAGTCGTGTCCAGCTCTGCAGCCCATGGACTGCAGCCTTCCAGGCTCCTCTGTCCATGGGATTTGCCAGGCAAGCGTACTGGAGTGGGGTGCCATTGCCTTCTCCAAACTACATACTAGGTAATTTAAAACATGAAAGAAATGTTAACTGTTAGCATTCTGGCTAGTTAATTATCTGTGAGTCTGTTAAAAAATTAAAGTTTGATTATTATAAAATGAAATACTAAAAATTAATCAACATGTGATTCTCTTAATATTCAGTAAACTTTTTTTGAGGTAAGTAGTAGTATTTCTCTTTCTTAGCATACAGTGAAGTAATTAATTCATTTCAACTGGCTCTGTCATCCAGCAAGTCTGTACACACCCTGTTATTAGGTCTGTGATTGAATTACCTGTCCAAAATGAAGACTATAAAGTTCATATTCTTGATTTCCTTATTAAATACACAAAAACTAATGTTTTTCCACTCATTATCCCTTAAAATTTGTAGTAAAGAATTAATTTACCTCCAAAAAAACACTAAATATGACCAAGGAATTTTCTACAGATTAAAGAGATTTTCTTTACTTTTTTTTTCTTTTTGGCCAGAGAAACATTTTTTCTTTTTTTTAAAGTATTTATTTTTTAATTGAAGAATAATTGCTTTACAGAATTGTGTTGGTTTCTGCCAAACATAAGTATGAATCAGCCAAAGGCGTACATATGTCCCCTCTCTCGCCCATTACACTTTTGAAAAATAGAAACAGAACCAGTTTTCTCTCTAAATTTCACAAGTCACATTAATTTTTTTTTAAATGCAGACTGACATTTAATAGGTTTTACTATTGTTTCAAAATTCTCTACAGACAGTGCACCTTCTGGTAAACCGCACCCTGGCTAGCATTCCCTCTGCCCGCCCCTGGTATGCTGCTGTGTTTATCTCATTTATGAATATGAGAAATGGAAGTCAGATGTGTTAAATTACTCTCTTAAGGTCACATTTGGGGCTTCCCTGGTGGCTCCCTAATAAAGAACCCACCTTCCAATGCAGGAGACACGGGTTCAATCCCTGGGTCAGGAAGATCCCCTGGAGAGCGAAATGGCAATCCACTCCAGTTTTCTTGCCTCTGTGGCAAAAGAGTCAGGCATGACTTAGCAACTAGACAACAACAGGTCACGTTTGGGGCTGTCATTCTAGCTCTGCTGGCTCCAGGTCCAGTATTTTCCTGCTATACTTCCTCCACTTCTGAGACAGGACAGCCAGAACTTGTTTTACAATATAGTACTTCAACAAAAATATTCTGTTTCCTAAACATTGAAAAATAAATACTGCCTAAGTATTCCTAAATCCTAGTCCAAACCAGAGCCAAACCCTTGCAATAATATTCATTCCTTCTGTATTTCACTATGCCTTCCACAGAGTCAAAACCACTAGGGAAATCAACAGCTGTTCCTCTTGCTTCCACTTGTCTAATCAATCATGAAGCCTTATTGATTCTGCCTTCTAAATACTGTTCACTTCTCCCCCGTCCCATCCTTGCTAAGGGGCCTGCCTCATCACTAAGTTCTTTCAGGCAAGCTCCTTCCCGTCACTGGTTCCTTCCTCTAAGCTATTACCAAGTATCATCATAACAAAATGAAACAAACACCCCTTGTCCACCTTCTCTCTTTAGCCTGCTGTCTGTCACCCTTTTCCTTTCCTTTTGTAGTCAAGCTTCTAGATTCCTTATTCTCTTCTCATTAGTATATTTTTTCATCTTCCATTTGCTACTCAACTATTACAGTCTGGTTTTGACTTGATTACTCATTGGAAGCTATGCTTGATCTAACCTAGATTAGATCACCCATGGGTTTATATGTTAAAAAGCAGATTCATTACTTTGCCTACAAAGGCCTGTGTAGTCAAAGCTATGGTTTTTCCAGTAATCATGTACAGATGTGAGAGCTGGACAATAAAAAAGGCTGAGCACCAAAGAATTGATACTTTTGAACTGTGATGCTGAAGAAGACTCTTGAGAGTCTCTTGGACAGCAAGGAGATCAAACCAGTCACTCCTAAAGGAAATTGTCCTGAATATTCATTGGAAGGACTGATGCTGAAGCTGAAGCTCTAATACTTTGGCCACCTGATGTGAAGAACTGACTCATTAGAAAAAAAGAGACATAGATGTATAGAACAGCCTTTTGGACTCTGTGAGAGAGGGAGAGGGTGGGATGATTTGGGAGAGTCTCATTGTAACATGTATGATATCATAAGTGAAACGAATCACTAGTCTAGGTTCGATGCAGGATGCAGGATGGTTGGGACTGATGCTCGGGAATGATCCAGAGGGATGGTGTGGGGTGGGAGGGGGGAGGGGGGTTCAGGATTGGGAGCTCATATACACTCATGGCTGATTCATGTCAATGTATAGCAAAATGAATATAGTATTGTAAAGCAAAACAAACTAAAAAATAAAGATTTCAATTAAAAAAATAAAATTCAGCTAAAAAATAAAAGACCCTGATGCTGGGAAAGATTGAAGGTAGGGGGAGAAGGGGACAAGAGAGGATGGGATGGTTGGATGGCATCACTGATGCAATAGACATGAGTTTGAGTAAGCTCTGGGGATTGGTGATGGACAGGGGGGCCTGGCGTGCTGCAGTCCATGGAGTCACAGAGAGTCAGACACGACTGAGCAACTGAACAACAACAAGGGTTTACTTAATCCATGGTGGATGCTGGCGCTTGCTTCCAGCAGGCAAGTGTGGTACATTTTGGAGCAGGAACCTCTATACCCTCGGTGCAGAGCTCCAGGGAATAGGAGCCAGGAACTTGGGTTCTATCCTCAGCTTCTTGTTTGTGCTCTTTCGACCCATCTGCTGATACTCTGAGGTGGATGTCTGTGGATTTGGTCAGCACCATTCCTTTCCCCTTCTTTTATCAAAAACGCTCTCCTTTTCTTTGGGAAACTATCCATCCCCCACATGTAGCCTTGCTGAGGCCGCCAGTAAGGGTACTCCAGTCAGACTCTCCCCATCAAGACCTGGGATCTTATGAGAAATGACATAAGGTCTGAAAAGTGGTTGAAGCAGACTTATTCCTGTAGATCCCTAAACAGATCGCTCCCAGTTCCTCCACTTGTGGAGTTGCCCTGACTTCTCTCACTCTTGGGGTTAGCTATTAAGACTATCCTTTTGAACTCCCCCTATCCTTCTAGCCAGTTCTCTTTTTGCTTAAATGAGACAGTAACTTCATTGTATTGCTTATATCCAAAGACCCCAATCCAGACACTAATCCTTAAAATCTCTTCCCCTCCTTCACTGTAAATGCTTCGTTCAGACTCTTGTCATTTCTCTCCTGGGCTATTACAATGCCTTTTCTTAACTGGTCTCCCAATTGCCAGACTCTTCCTATAGAGTCATTATATGTTTAAACATCTATGACATTATAATATACTTGTGCTTGCCTAAAACTGTAAGGTTCTTTGTGCTGGGGATCCTTGTTTCTGAACACCTAGTACAGAGAAGGTTTTCAAAAGAAGACAAAAGTAATCTATTATATGTTTTTGTCTTAGTGGTTTTCAGCTGAGGTTGGCCCCCCTCTCACCCTCTTCCCCAACATTTTGCAATGTCTGAAGACATTTTTAGTTATCACTACTCCCATCTCATGGGTAGCGACTAGGGATACTGTTAAACATCCTACAATGCATAGGGTAGCCTCCACAAGAAAGAATTATCTGGCTCAAATTGTCAGTATTGTTGAGACCAAGAAAGCGAGTCTTATTTTACCACCCTGCTGCGCTGTGTTTAGTTGCTCAGTTGTGTCCAATTCTTTGTGATCCCATGGGCCGTAGCCTGCCAGGCCTCTCTGTCCGTGGGGATTCTCCAGGCAAGAATACTGGAGTGGGTTGCCATGTCCTCCTCCAGAGGATCTTCCCGACTCAGGGATCAAACCCAAGTCTACCACATTGCAGGCAGATTCTTTAATATCGGAGCCACCAGGGAAGCCCTTTTACCACTTTAAATGAACTTTATTTATACTGTAAATTTACAGTAGGATATTTTTCCCCACCCAAATGAGCACCCAAAACACTAATATTGTTGATACTGAGACCTGAAAGTATACTAATCATTCTTTAGATCAGTGTTTCTCAAACTTGCATCACAATCACTTGCAGGGCTGGTAGCTGGGCTCCATCTGCAGAGTCTCAGATTCAGTAGATTTGTGGTGGGGCCTGAGAATCTGCGTTTCTAACAAGTTCCCAGGTCATGCCAATGCTGCTGGTCCAGGGTCCACACTTTGCAGACCACTGCTCCAGAGAACCTAAGGGTTTATTAATTACACTTTCCCCCGTAAGATGCCATGCCCAGAAACTTGAGATGCAAGCTTCCCTGAGCAGGCAGACCCGTCCTGTTCCTGAAATCTTCCTGCCAGATACCTGGAGCTGCATCTGTGGTGACTCCAGCACCTTAAACTCGAAACATGCCACCTTCCAGAGAACTGCCATAGATTGAAAGCAGGGCAAGGAAGCAGTGACTCTCCCCTCTCCCCTCTCCCCTGACACATGGGAGACAGTGACGGTCCTGAGGGCCAGGCCCTGGAAAACAAGGTGGCATCCCTTCTCCAGGATCCATATCCTAGCTCCTCAGAGCACCTGTCTCAAAATCACATTGAGGATTTAGATTCCTGGGCCCATCCTCAGTAATCCTGGGAGTCAGCCAGCAGCTGCATTTTAATAAGCTTACTACATCAGTGGTTCTCAAAGCCTGGTCCTTGGACCAGCAATATCATACACCCAGGACTCTTGCCTGGAAAATCCAATGGATGGAGGAGCCTGGTAGGCTGCAGTCCATGGGGTCACTAAGAGTCGGACACGACTGAGCGACTTCACTTTCAATTTTCACTCTCATGCATTGGAGAAGGAAATGGCAACCCGGTGCTCCAGTGTTCTTGCCTGGAGAGTCCCAGGGACGGGGGAGCCTGGTGGGCTGCCGTCTATGGGGTCGCACAGAGTCGGACACGACTGAAGCGACTTAGCAGCAGCAGTAACTTGCTAGAAATGCAAATTTTCAGACAGGACCCCATACCTACTGAATCTGAACCCCTGAAGTTGGACCCAGTCACTTGTGTTTTAACAAGCCTTCCAAGTCAGCAGTCCCCAACCTTTTTGGCACGAGGGACCAGTTTCCTGGAAGACAATTCTCACAGACAGAGCTGGGTGAGGCAATGGTTTAGGTTTCACCCTGCTCACCTCCTGCTGTGCAGTCTGGTTCGAACAGGCCAGGGACCTCTACCGGTCTGTGGCCTGGGGGTTGGAGACCCTTGCTGTAGGTGACCCTTGCCTGCTCAAGTTTGAGAATACCTGGTTTAAGCCTTTCTGCTCCCTCATGTTTTCATGCTCCCTCGTAAGATCTCCGAATGTAGACTTTTCCACTTCAGGTTCTAGATTCCTTTCCTACTTGTAGATGTCAGAAGCACCCACAGGAAGCAACCACCCCTTCTCCCCTCCCTACCTCTCTGTAGAACATGTATATGGAACCAGAGAGTGTGAGAGTGAACCCCTATTGAATTTGGCCATCTATATGAGGGCCACTCCCGTTTTAATCTGGCCGGCAGTGGTCCCCAGGAGCTCCACCTGGCACTCTCTGAAGTCTACCCACCCTGGCTGCGAAACCTTAGGGAGAAGTGATGTCCTGGACACGCTTTTCCAGGGGTTCTCGGCCCACGGCCCGCCCCGCGCTCCTGCGTAAACACGCGGTTCCCTTGACAACGCCTCGAACGCACGTCAAAGGCTCGAGAGTCTCGGGGGACGGTCACCCCTCCGGCCAAGCGCGAAGCCTGGCAGAGGCCTCTCGGCCTGGCCCCGAGCCACCTCGGGCTTGCGGCCTCCTCCCCTGGTGCGGGATGAGCAGACCTGCGGCCGCCGCGGGGCCCCATGGAGGAGCAGCCGCCGCCGCAGCCGGTCCGCCCGCCAGTGAGCACGGCCTTATCGGGCAGCCCACACCCCGGCGCCCCATCCCCGGCCGGCACGCCTGGCGGGACTTCATCCGCGGCGACGGCGGCGGCCGTGCTTTCCTTCAGCACCGCGGCGGCCGCGGCGCTGGGGAACCGGAGCGACGTGAGCGGGGCCGACAGCACTGGCGCCGCGGCTGGCGGCGGCCTCGGCGGGCGCGGGGTGGCGGGGGCGGCGGGGAGGCCGCCGCTGGGCACCGAGGCGGCGCCGCTGCTGTCGCACGGGGCGGCAGTGGCGGCCCAGGCGCTGGTCCTCCTGCTCATCTTCCTGCTGTCTAGCCTGGGGAACTGCGCGGTGATGGGGGCCATCGTGAAGCACCGGCAGCTCCGCACTGTCACCAACGCCTTCATCCTGTCCTTGTCCCTGTCGGATCTGCTCACGGCGCTGCTCTGCCTGCCCGCCGCCTTCCTGGACCTCTTCACGCCGCCAGGGGGCCCGGCGCCCGCCGCTGCCGCCGCCACCGCCGCCGCCGCCGCCGCCGCCGCGGGGCCTTGGAGCGGCTTCTGCGCGGCCAGCCGCTTCTTCAGCTCGTGCTTCGGCATCGTGTCCACGCTCAGCGTGGCCCTCATCTCTCTGGACCGCTACTGCGCCATCGTGCGGCCGCCGCGGGAGAAGATCGGGCGCCGCCGCGCGCTGCAGCTGCTGGCGGGCGCCTGGCTGGCGGCTCTGGGCTTCTCCTTGCCCTGGGAGCTGCTCCTCGCGCCCCGGGAGGCCCCGGCGGCTGCGCAGAGCTTCCACCGCTGCCTTTACCGGACTTCTCCGGACCCCGCGCAGCTGGGCGCGGCCTACAGCGTGGGGTTGGTGGTGGCCTGTTACCTACTGCCCTTCCTACTCATGTGCTTCTGCCACTACCACATCTGCAAGACCGTGCGCCTGTCGGACGTGCGCGTGAGGCCCCTGACCACCTACGCGCGCGTGCTGCGCTTCTTCAGCGACGTGCGCACTGCCACCACCGTGCTCATCATGATCGTCTCCGTCATCTGCTGCTGGGGGCCCTACTGCTTCTTGGTGCTGCTGGCCGCCGCCCAGCGGGCCCAGGCCGCACAGTCTCCCTCCCTCCTCAACGTGGTGGCCGTCTGGCTGACCTGGGCCAACGGGGCCATCAACCCTGTCATCTATGCCGTTCGCAACCCCAACATTTCGATGCTCCTAGGGCGCAACCGGGAAGAGGGTTACAGGACTAGGAACGTGGACGCTCTCCTGCCCAACCAGGGCCGGGCTCTGCAGGCTGGAAGCCTCAATCCCCTTCGAAACCGCTATACCAACCGCTTGGGGGCCTGGAGCACGATGTCCTCTTCCAACCCGACCAGCGGGGTGGCAGGGGATATGGCCATGTGGGCTCGCAAAAATCCAGTTGTGCTCTTCTGCCGGGAGGGACCACTAGATCCTGTGACAGCAGCGGCTAAACAATCTGAATCCGGGGATACCAGCCTCTAAGGAGGGTTGGGATGCATAGCTTATGAAGGCAGATTTCCACCCACTTCGATTAACTAACAGGTCGAATCGTGCATTTCATAAAGCCAAACGTTTAAAAAAGAGACAGAGGGGAAGACTTACCCCTTCCCTCCAAACAACATAACAAGACAATGTTCTTTCCTTCAGTGCCAAAAGGAATGTAAAATGCAAAAATTAAAACGATCTTACACCGCACAACCAAGCATTGTGAACTGTCAGAGCCCAAAATGACAAAAATAAAATTCACAATTACTGAAAAGCTCATATTACAGGAATCACACTGTGAAACAAACCAAAAAACTCATTGAATGCGACTGGTATTCATATACATAGAGTTCCAGGAAAGAATGAAGACCCTAAGAACTGCTTGAAGGCCCCTCTAAATCACCAGCATTCAACGGAACTTCAGATTTCTAGAACCTGCACCTCTGACACGTGCCTAGGGTGCTTAGGTTAGGAGTAGAACTTTTTATCTGGCTTTACATACTTTGGTGCATTTCCTTCCCACCCCCACCCCATAATTTTTGTAGGAAATTTAAAAATCATATCCCATTTAAAACCATTTTAGGATTTTGAAGGTGGTTTATTACTATAAAATTCAACCGTTTCAGGGGCAAACAGAAGTATGAACATAAAGAAACGTGGCCAATTTTTAAAGTATTTTGAGAATATATTTAGAAATTAGTGTGCAGCATCAACCCTCCTCCCCCAAAATATTTGCCTTGGAAGCTTTGAGACTTTGACCTTACTCTAACCTGCTACTTTTGTTTCTAATGATTTAGAGGTGCCACTCTCAGAAAGCTTTCACATTTTTAAATGATTTTCATAGTAGAAAGTCTTTGCATTTGAAGTAAATTTGATTTTTGGATGCAGCCAAAAATGTAACTTGAAGTCAAGTTGATTGAATCATGTGAATAATGCATATATACATAATAGGAGAACTTATGAAATTATCGGCTTAGCTATCCTACATAGCTTTCAACTAATTGAAAATGATTCCAAAGAGGAATTCAAAAAATATTTTGAGAAGTGGATGCATTCTTGGAATGAGCATAAGGCTCTCCAAGAAGATCGACATGTTCTACATTTGGAAGCTTGGGTATGTTTGTTTTTTAAAAAAAGTTCCTTTATAGACATGACATCTAAAATAATGTGATCTTTATTCGAAAGGAGAATGGCTGTGAGATTATTACATGTAATAAAGTATTCATAACTTAAGCATAAAGTCAGAGAGGTACTTTAATCACACTGGAAATACCTTCAAAAGGTGCAAAACAAAGATGCTTTTTAAAAAAAAATTCAAAGCACGATTCAGAATTTGTATGGGTGAAATTTCTCTTATTAAATGCCACTGTGCATCGAATCATTTGCTCAGAATTTTGGAAGATGTTTTCTGTGTTTTCACCCTGTCTTCCATCTTACTCCTCTTTTCTTCAGTGTTTCACAGCCTTAATTGAATAAGTACTTTAAACTAGATATGAGACGTCAGCTTTCCTGTAAAGATTTTAATGTGAAATGGCCATCTTTTTTTTCCTTGTAAAGTCTTTAAACATCTTTGTTAGTATTTAATTTTGTGTGTGTGACAGGTATATGTCATTATTTTGTAATCAAAGCTGAAAATATATGATTCTTGTCAGAACTAAAGACGTTTTAATGTTTTTCCCTTTCTCGGGGCATAACGGAACCAGAAGTTTATGAATTATCTGTATATATCTTTCTATACTAAGTGTAGTACAGAGTAGATGAGATCACCTCTCCTCTTTAGCACTTACTATAACAGTCAGTGCAGCTGAACTCACGTTTAACAAGTATATCCTGTTAAAGGCAAAAAAAAAAAAAAGTCGTGTATTTTTCACACTGTGAGAAAATGGAAGTCATGTCTGGTATTTAGAGGAAAAAGATAAAGTCTTCCAACGAGGAAATTGAAATTCAACAACTGTGAATAGCAGCAGAAAAAGAGAAATCTAAGGGGAAGGAGCAAACATGTTGCAAAATAAGGTATTGCCTAGGAAGAGGAAGGAAGGCATTTAAAAATAAACATAACATGAGATAAACCTGCTTCATGAGTGAGGGGGGGAAATCCATGAGACTGGGCACTCTAGGGTGGTGGCATGAAGGACTGTAAGCAGAGACGGAATTCCCACCCTAACTCTTGGTAGGCAGGCGAAGGAAGTTTTAGGAAGGGGATGGCTTGGGAAGGAGATTGTTCTGTTAGTGGTTCTAAGAGGAATGGTGGGTAAGAATGGAGAGAGAGAGAAAATTGCTAATATGTTCCTGAACAATTTACAGTGTTATGTTTGTTTTTAAATTTGAGGTTATTCAACTGGTCAGTGATAGAACTAGGACCTGAACCTCAGAGCTCCGTATTCCCTTCTCTATTCTCTGCTGCTGCTGCTAAGTCGCTTCAGTCGTGTCCAACTTTGTGTGACCCCAGAGACGGCAGCCCACCAGGCACCCCCGTCCCTGGGATTCTCCAGGCAAGAACACTGGAGTGGGTTGCCATTTCCTTCTCCAATGCATGAAAGTGAAACGTGAAAGTGAAGTCGCTCAGTCGTGTCCGACTCTTAGCGGACTGCAGCCTACCAGGCTTCTCCATCCATGGGATTTTCCAGGCAAGAGTACTGGAGTGGGGTGCCATTGCCTTCTCCCTCTCTATTCGCTAGTGCCCCCACAAAGATCCATGAGTAGGGCCACTGAGGAAGAGAAGTTGGGGTACTGTCGTCATCACCAACACCATGATCAGCATCACCATCTACTGGTTTTATTTTGTATGTCGTGTAGAACAACTTCCTGGAGTGCTAAGGATACCAAAGGGTAGAAATCACATTACCTGCCTTAAGAAGGCATATAGCCTAATTGAGGACTTTGTGCTTTATAAAAATTGCCCATCATCAGTACTCTTTAGTTTATCTGTGAGAAAGAAAGGGTGTAGCATTTTCAGAAGTGGTTATCAAAGAGAGGAGATGGATTTGGAAGCAAAAGACATGTCGATCAAGTCCAAGAGCCATCTGGTCCAGTTGTAAATACTTGGAGACAAAAATTAGTGCCTTGAATAAAAGATGTGAAAGAATGACTTGAGTATTTACAACTTAGACCTTTCCTCATGACTCTGTGGAAAAAGGAGAAAGAGAAGCTTTGCAATATTGGCATGTATTAAATATTGCTTAGACATAAGGCCAGAATATAATTCTTCATATCTCATTCTGCTCCCAGCTCAAGTATTTCATTTAAATTGCAATTACAAATCATACTTAGCATAGTACATGTATTAGCTTATTTAATCCTCAAAACAACCTTCTAAGTAGGCGAGGGGTGTTATTATTATCACACAACCCATTTTACAGATGAAAATACTGAGGCACATATGGGGTTTGTCTAAGATCACACAGGAAGTAAGTGCTAGATTTGTCCCTAGCAGACAGGTGCCAGAAGTCTCATCTTAACCACTAGACAGTATTGCTTCTCTAATTTGTAAAAGATAATGGGAAACCTGGGAAAGAGCCCAGGAAGATAAAAACAGGACTTCCCAGATGGCGCTAGTGGTAAAGAATCTGCCTGTCAATGTAGGAGACATAAGAGACTTGGGTTCAGTCCCTGAGTCGGGAAAGTCCCCTGGAGGAGAGCATGCAACCCACTCCAGGATTCTTGCCTGGAGACTTCCACGGACACAGGAGCCTGGTGGGCTACAGTTCATAGGGCTGCAACTGAAGAGACTTAGCACAGTACAGATAAAAACAATTGTCAAAGCAATGGGAAATATCATAAAATTTAAAAGAAAGTGTTTAATTTGGGGAATGGCTATATAAGATGTGTGTTTAAAAAATATATGGAGAGATTTTGAGCAGTTATTTTCTCATATAAACCCCAGTCCTGGATGACTCCAGTCATTGGCCTTCTCCATTCCTGCTCCAGGGTGACTGAGGACAGCTGGAGAAATTTAAGAGATCAGTTAGTTCCCTCTGCGCCTAGAACCCATAGTGTTGCCTGATCCTTCTACCCTACCCAGCAATCTGAATTTCTTCTCATCAGCACTCTTTCTGCCCACTTTAGTGACCCTTCAAACTTTCTCTGCTCAAACGTTTAACCAGTTCTTTCTTTTTGGAAGATCAGTTTTGCTTCTACTTCTTGAAGAAAATAGAAGCCATACCTTCATATTTTAGCCATCAAAGGAAACACACTAAACTGAACTGACACCATTTCTCAGCTCTGTCTTTCTAATAGTAAATAGTCTGGTCTCCTCACCAGCCTCAGGAACCTCATGCTGTTAGTCGGCTCCTTTTTGTGGATCCTTTTGTGGTAGCATTTCCTGCTGAACCAAACCCTTCCCATGAGTTCTTAAGCGTTCTCACTTAAAAGAAAAAGCAAAACCTCTCCAGTTTATCCATCCCATTTCTCTCGCTCTGCTCCTGCCCTTCAACTAAACGTGTCAAAAGAATTGCCTACACTTTTTGTATAGGCAGATCTAGATCCTGGAAGTCATTTTTATGCAACTCAGTTTTCCCAAATCCCCTATTCTGCCAGATGACAGAAACTTAAGATGGGTTTAAATAAGCCCAGGCCCTATGGAATTTTCTAGCACCAGAGCCCAGTGAATGTCAGTCTTCAGTGGTCATCTGTATTGCATCCGCTGAAGTACCCATCTATGTGTCTCTGATCACATCCATAGAAGGTTGTGTGAATTATCCCTACTCAATCTGAAAGATTAACAAAGGTCTGTCTAGTCAAAGCTATGGTTTTTCCAGTAGTCATGTATGGATGTGAGAGTTGGACTATAAAGAAAGCTGAGTGCTGAAGAATTGATGCTTTTGAACCGTGGTTTTGGAGAAGACTCTTGAGAGTCCCTTGGACTGCAACAAAGATCCAGCCAGTCCATCCTAAAGGAAATCCGTCCTGAATATTCATTGGAAGGACTGATGCTGAAGCTGAAACTCCAATACTTTGGTCACCTGATGTGAAGAACTGACTCATTGGAAAAGACCCTGATGCTGGGAAAGATTGAAGGCAGGAGAAGAAGGGATGATAGAGGATGATTTGGGTGGATGGCATTACCAACTCAATGGACAAGAGTTTGAGTAAATTCCAGGAGTTGGTGATGGACAGGGAGGCCTGGTGTGCTACAGTCCAGGGAGTCGCAAAGAGTTGAACACGACTGAGTGACTGAACTGAACTGAGTATGAGAGAACACAACTCTCAACCTAGCCAAATTTAGAGCCCTTCTTTGGACACAAAGATTATTACTCCATCTCAGCACCAACAGAGGGCTGTGACAACTCCTATAATGCTATCTCAAGCTGGTTTTTTAAAATTGATTTTTAATATTTTTGAGGAGCCCTGTGAGTCAAAACTTTTTAGTATCATTGGGTCCATAAATCAAAATGATAAATAAAGTATATGTTGGAGGTTCTACTTATGAAATGGGAGTGAGGAGTCCTGTGACCTGCTCTTCAGTGAAACAAGTGTAGCTGGTGAAAATTATTTAGAAAGCAACCATTTGAAGTCTTTGGATTGTCATAAGAGCAAAACGATGGGTAACGGTTAGTCAGATTCATTTCATCTGCCTTCACTAATTAAATTCATTGTAAGACTTGCATGTCCTCCAAGCAGCATATGGCCTAAGATGTTGGCCCGAGTTATTTTCCAGGAACTTGGAGTCAGCTGCATCTAGTTTGAGCTGAGCTGATTAAGACTGGATAGGACCCCTAGGCCTCCAACTGGGCATGCTCCAGTGTCCTCTCTGTAACCTTTTGATGTCAGATGGCTGAAAACTCCACCCTCAGATGATGCTAAGCACCTACACGTTTGAACTGCAGATGCCTTTAGCTTAGTTACACCTGTTTTAGTTACAGACAGTTACTGCACCTTTTCCCAGTGACCTTTCCCACTCTCCCCACTGCTCAGACTACCCAGCTTCTTTATTCCTTATCCCATGAGCACCCGTGCCCTTGGGGAGGTGGATTTGAGATTCCTTCATCCATCTAGATTGATAGCCATGCAAATAAACCTTCTCTTTGCTACACAACTCAGTGTCTCAGCATTTCACTTGCTGTAAGTTGGGCAAGATGAACCTGGTTCAGTAACAAGAGCATGTAGCAAACGAAGAAATGTTTATGCAAGAAAGTCCACTATGACTCAGTAAGAACAGCAACAGTGGGTAGAACCTGAATTATAACCCACTCCTTCTCCCAGCTCACTGCAACAGAAACTCCATTTCAAGTGAGTACAGCCAAGACCCCCGGGCTCCCGCTTTCCTCAGTTCCCAGTCCAGAACTGCAGTAGCTTCTTGGGAGGAGCAGGTGACAGGAACTTCTCATCTTTCCAGCTACATGTTGCAGAGACTAAATCCCAAGTGCTGCAGACATAGTGATTGGGAGTTCTTTTCCTGCTGGTCCCCATTCACAGCGTGGTGCTTAGCCTCGGGGCAGTGTGCTGGGACTATTGGTGCATTATTGTCCTCACCCAGCTTGTTTGTAGACCAGAGACTCTGTGATGGAAAAGACTAGGAAGTTGAGAAAATTAGAGGCTACTGTCTCCACAGCTGCCCTGCTCCTACAGTGGCAGGTACCCCCAAAGAAATAACCTACTCTTTTTCTCCAGCTTCAGAGCAGTGGTCAGTGTTCTGATCAGTGGTATGGACAGGCCTTTAAGCAGAGAGTCCTAAAGCTCTCGCTAAGGAGCTAAATTTACTTGAAATAGTGTGAGGAAGTTCAAGTTTAAAAGGATTCTCAGAAATAGTGCATTTTTGTGTAAACAAAATTTGAGGGCCTGGTATCTTCTTGAGCATTACAAACTAAGCCTTAGGTCAGCTAGTTTACTAGAGAAAATCAGGGAAAGATATGTAAAAAATGTGTCATTTGAGCAATTCCACTGCTCAATTTATAAAAAAACATTCACAAATATGGCCAGAGATTTTTTTTACTGTGTTATCACTGAGAATAACCAAAACACCCAATGATAACTGGTTAATAAATGATATGTTTATAGAAAGAAATATAGTCATTATGAATTGTTTTATGCACATTTAATAAGTTGGGAAAATCCTGATAATTTTAAGTGAAGCAAAATTCAGAACTGAATGCTCAGTGTAACCCTACTTTGTTAATGAATGCACACACAGGAAAAGAATAGACATAAATATATTGCAGTATTAACAGTGGTGGTGTTACTGTTCCAAGGGCTTCCTAGGTGGTGCTAGTGGTAAAGAACCCACTTGCTAAGGCAGGAGACTTAAGAGATGTGGGTTCGATTCCTGGGTTGGGAAGATCCCCTGGGGTAGGGCATGGCAACCCACCCCAGTATTCTTGCCTGGAGAATCCCAGGGACAGAAGACCCTGGCAGGCTCAGTCCATAGAGTTGCAAAGAGTCAGATACAACTGAAGTGACTTAGCATACATGGACTGTAGCCCACCAGACTCCTCCATCCATGGGATTTCCCAGGCAAGGATATTGGAGTATGTTGTCATATCCTTTTCCAGGGGACCTTCCCAATTCTCAGAGGGATTGAACCCATGCCTCTTAGTCTCCTGCATTGGCAAGTGGATTCTTTACTGCTGAGCCACCAGGGAAGCCCATGTGCTCCAGTTATCCCCTTCTTAAAACAGCAACAGTCATATTGCATTAGGGTCCACTGAAATGGGAGGGACCTAACAGAAGCAGAAGATATTAAGAAGAGGTGGCAAGAATACACAGAAAAACTGGACAAAAAAGATCTTCATGACCAAGATAATCACAATGGTGTGATCATTCATCTAGAGCCAGACATCCTGGAATGTGAAGTCAAGTGGGCCTTAGGAAGCATCACTATGAACNGCAATTTTTTATGTGCACATATGTTTCCAACTTATTTGGGTAAATAGTAAGGAGCACGAGTCCTGAACTGTATGATGAGAGTATGTTTAGTAAGAGTGTGTCAAACTCTCTTCCACAAAGGCGCTGTCATTCTGCACTCCCACCAGCACTGGCTGAGAGTCCCTGGTGCTCCGCAGCCTCGCCAGTGTTTGATGTTGTCAGTGCTGTCCCCCGTCTCACAGGTGTGTGCTTACCTCATTGTTTTCGTTTGCTTTTCCCTGACGACCAGTGTCATCATGTGTCTTCTCATGTGCTAATTTGCCATCTGGATATCTTCTTTGTGTCTGTTCAGTTCTTTGGTCCAGTTTTTAAAAAGTGAGTTATCCACTTTTCTTATTGACTTTTAAGTGCTTTGTGTATTTTGGATGATAGTCCTTAATCATGTCTTTTGCAAATATTTTCTCCTCATTTATGGTTCGTCTTTTACCTTGATCTTTTCAACATTTCAAAGAAGCGTGTTAATCTGATGGTTTTAAGACTACGGTGAAAAGATAGAATTGCTGTTATTATTAGGAATAGTACCCATTTCTAAGGGGGTGTTTTGGAAATTGGGTGGGGGATTTTGGGTGTCACAATGTCACTAACACTTATTGAGCGGTGTCCAGGAATGATAACTGTCCCGCAAAGCTTAAGAATACTGCCTTGGGAAGATTTATCCCACAGCTCACATAATTATCAAATATTCCATCAAACATTGACATAGCTGACAAATCTATGAATCATTGTGTAATTTTATAACTTTCATCCACTCTTCATAGAAATAGCTTTTAAACATGGTTTCACGTATTCTAAAGAGCTTAACTACAACTATTTTATATAGTGTATGTTTATTTTAGATTTTTATCAAGCAGTATTCACCATTTTTAAAAGTTTCATCACAATTTGCTATACTTCTTGAGGTAATGAGTTGTGAAGAAAACACTAGTGTACCTGTCTACACCTGTAACTATGGTAGTCCCTGATTCTGCATTTGGCTGTAAGCATGTAACTACTTCACTGCTTACTTTTCAGTAAACTACTTGCCACACAATAACATAGATGAGTGCTTGACATTTTGCCAAAAGAAAAAAATCTGATATCAAAGAGTACATACTAGAGGACTCCTTATAAAGTTCTAAATAGAAACAATAAATTGTAGCAATAAATAGAATTTTTAGTTTTTAGAGTCTCTACATGTTCATTCACTATGTCCACCTTTTATGTCCTGAATCATATTTATAATAGGTGCTTTTTAAAGTTCTTATCTGCTGTTTCAGTCAGCTAGGCTATACAAAAGTCTGTGCAGTTTGGTTTAATTTGTCCTGAATTATGGTTGGTATTTCTCTCTCTCTCTCTCTTTTTTTTTCCCTTGTCTAGTTATGTTCAGTTATATGTTTGACATTGAGATAGTACATTGTAAACAATGAAAACTTTGTTTTGCTTTGAAGGACATTTTACTTAAGTTATCAGTGGTCCTTTAGATCCTTGCAGACTTGGTTCTTAATGTTTGAGCTAGTCTTCAGTTGTGGCCTTAGTCCTAGGCTATGACTCTTATTTGGGGACCTGATTTTCACTGGCGAGTTACAGTCTCCCTGTTGTCTTAAATGAATGCCCGGGCGCTCCATGAAATCTCCCATCTCTGGTTCGCCTTCAGCTCCACGATCATCCAGTCTAGTGTGATTTCAAATATCTGCATTCACTCATCTCCAGTTTTACCACAGTCACCCTCTCCTAGGGCTCATGGCAATTTTTTTCTACATACTTACACCCCATTTCTATAACAAAGATCTATGGACGAATCCCTGTGCTGACTTCTGTCTCCCTACATTACGTCCTTTTTCTCTATGCTCTGGCTTGCTAATTCCAGTTATTCCACCTGTTTTTCACTGCAGTGAAACTTTGGGTGTCGGGGACTGTCAGCTGAAGGTACTTTCTTTTCTGCCCTGGTATCTCTGAGTGAGGTCTGGACTACTGGCCTGGGCCCCTGAAAATATAACACCATAGGAGGAATTCTAAGTTGTGTGTCTGAGTAGTTCAACTGAATTTTCCTCAGTTTTTTTTTTAAAGTGTATGTCAGTTTTACCTTTTAATCATACTGTTATATTAGCATTTGCTCTCTTGGATTCAGATAATTTTTTATATCCTTATCTGTTTATCCTCTCCACATGAGTGAAGTAGAAGATAATTCTATAACATAACAGTCTTCTCCCTGAATATTCCTCCTTCAGCTAAATCTCCCTATATACTGGTAAAGAAAGCACAAGCCACCAGAATCTAACAGTTGTTAATCCTGTTTGTTCACAAAGTTGAGCTGGCTGATCCGGATGGCTCGAACCTCTCCCTCAAAGCATGTGTGTTTGCTAAGTGTCTTCATTTGTGTCTGACTCTTTGCGACNTGAATATTCCTCCTTCAGCTAAATCTCCCTATATACTGGTAAAGAAAGCACAAGCCACCAGAATCTAACAGTTGTTAATCCTGTTTGTTCACAAAGTTGAGCTGGCTGATCCGGATGGCTCGAACCTCTCCCTCAAAGCATGTGTGTTTGCTAAGTGTCTTCATTTGTGTCTGACTCTTTGCGACCCTATGGACTTGTAGCCCTCTAGGCTCCTCTGTCCATGGGATTCTCCAGGCAAGAATACTGGAGTGGGTTGCCATGCCCTCCTTCAGGGGATCTTCCCACCCCAGGGGCTGAACCCATGTCTCATGTTTCCTGCACTGGCAGGGTTCCCTACGTGGTCTAGTTTAAAAGTCAACAGTTGTCAGTCACCTTGTTTTCTTGCCAAAGAATCTAACAGTCAGTTTAACTTAAAAAAAAAATGCTGTTAACCCTTGTTAACTCTGCTTTATCTTTAGCTACAAGAACTATAGACAAGCCAAAGGGGAGATAGCACAGGTCACCATTCCCTGTTAGTCATTCAGTGCCTGCTGACCTCCACGTGTCAGGGCTTCACCAGAAATACAACATATATTCTTGCAAGCACTACTAGAGGTGCTCCCACTGTGGATGAGGAAAGAATTAAGACATTTTACCCGTGATTTGAATGACTGAAGTACTATTAACTCCCCACAAGGAGGCTCCATTATCAAGCACAATTCTCAAAGAGGGAAAGGATCAACCATTTAAAAGTGTCACAGCATGGTACATTTCAGTGCTTTAACATTCTTGTTCACAATTTGGTTCTCATAAAAATACAGTAGTGCTATTTAAGTTAGTGCAAAGTTAAGACAAACGGATCATGTGTTGGTTAATGTTAGTTATTTCCAACTCTTTGCAACTCCATGGACTGTAGCCTGCCAGGATCCTCTGGCACGGAATTCTCCAGGCAAGAATACTGGAGTGAGTAGCCATTCCCTTCTCCAGATCTTCCCAACCCAGGGATCGAACTCAGGTCTTTTGTATTGCAGGCAGATGCTTTACTGTCTGAGCCACCAGAAAAGCCCTGGTTATGTTAGTGTATTACACCCATAATATAAATTAAGCTGAGGGCATAGGGTAAAACTGAGTGTTTGTGGGATAGAGAAGGTTAAAGGGTGGTAATTATTTTTTAAAACTATACAAAAATTTAAAACAATTTCCTTATGCTTCAGTTATTACGTTTTCTTCAGCAGTTGTCACACAGGTTCAACTTTGGCTTTCTAAGTCAAGTAAGAAAGATTATTAATCTTTGGCTAAAATTCTTTCCCTTTGTAAGGCAACACTGTTACCTGTTTGGTAGCACGCGGGGCTGTGGCATTATATCACTCTTTAAAACTGAAGCAGTGAATACTTCTTATGATGTAATCTCTTAAAATATTGGTAATAATATTTCTAAATGGCCAAAAAGTTAGTTGACGTATTTAATCAGAAATGCAGACTAAATGATTATTTGTACAATTAATATCTGTGTCAACAGAGGATGTGAAAACTAGATGTATGGTTTAACATTATACAGTGTTGCAGCATTTTCTGCCTCCTAATTCTCTGAAAAAAATAACTTATAAGTAAGATTAATGCTACGCATGTTCAAATCATTCATTTAATAAATTATTAAATCATTTATTTCATAACATGTGTTGATAAAGTGTCAGGGCAACTGAGAGACAGGTTTCTTTATGTGGAAAATAGAATGAGGCTTCTAATTTGGGAGTTCTAGTCTTCTAAGACTTTACCCTTTAGAGTGAGATTTGGGATTTAGTTAGAATTTGCTAGAGCCTCTGCTGGGTCCTCCGCTTACATCGCTTATTTCGTATCTGGGGGCCAGATATTGCTATTCCCATTCCACAGATGAAGAGACTGAGATTCAAGGAAGCAACTTATTCAGGATCACATAGGCAGCTAAACAACAACTAGAATTGGAAGTACTGGAACCCCCAGCAGGAGTGGGGGTGGGTAGGGATGAGGTATGAGAGGCAGGATGATGTGAATTGAGCATACTCTCTCATCTGAGAGCTCTGAAAGCTGTGATTTATCTCTGTTAGCATGTCTCCCTCGTCTTCATCAGGCTCTCTGCGGCCAGAGTTTGACTTATTTTTTTTCCAGTTTGAATTTCAGCATCAATATTATATTTGAAATTTAAGAGTAAAATTGACATCTGTGATAACTTGTTAAACGATGACTGGCTGCCCAGGCAACCAGCTCCTGAACATCCATCCTCTCTTCCTAAGGGTCAGGACTGTGTGTGGCCCTTCTGATAATAGAGTTAACCTCGTGGCCATGTCTCAGGGCAGCCTGAGCCAAGTGGTCAGGGACTAACAGACTCACACATGTCCCTGTGTGCCTGGAGGAACCTGGTTTCCTTGGAGATGCTCAGGCTGCCTGATGAGCTCCACTTCTTCCCTCGTTGAGCACACCCAGCCTGACTAGAATGGAGTAAACCTGCATGGCTGGGGAGCCCCTCCAGTCGTCCCCGCAGGAAAGACAGGAGGCTGCATTAAAGCTTGCTTCTATTTCTTTTACCTTGTAGGCAGACCCACCTCTTGAGAGGAAAGCAGTTCTCTTAGTTCTTTGGAAATGGAAAGGGACTCTTACAGTCTTAAGGCTAAAACAGATTGACCTCAGATTATCCATACAGACTGCCTCTGGGAACTGGGATTGGTCAGTTTCTCTTACAAGTAATGCACAATCAGACAAGGGCTGGATGGGAATGTTTTTCAGTTGTGGATTCTTTCTCTTAATTTTGTGATACCTACAACAGAACAACAGACATTAATCCCCCACCCCTAGACATTAATAAATATTTAGTGAGTGAAATCGCACAGTCGTGTCTGACTCTTTGCGACCCCATGGGGTAGCCTACCAGGCTTCTCCATCCATGGGATTTTCCAGGCAAGAGTACTGGAGTGGGGTGCCATTTCCTTCTCCAATACATATTTAAGTCGGGTCAATTCAGGGCTTCCTGACTAAAAATGTAAAACATAAGAGGTGGAATAGCAAATGTGGTCATGTGTAAAGGTTCTATTGTCTTTTACTGAAATTCTCTGAGCATCTGCTAAACTTCTTTCTGTGACATACTTTGAAGGGAAAAGGGAAGGGTGGGGAAGAGATCTCTTCCTAAAGGAAGATAAAGGGAAAAAAAGAAGAGGGGCCTGATAAGGGAGGGAAGGGGATAACAAGTTCTTCAAAAAAGAAAGAGAGAAGTTGGCTGCAATTATAGGGTGTCAGATGAGCAACAAAAATATTAGTCTGAAATATTTACTGAGCATCTACCATGTGCCATG
>SJYA01001465.1:0-14646 GCA_006410615.1 Neotragus moschatus
GTATTCTTGCCACCTCTTCTTAGTATCTTCTGCTTCTGTTAGGCCCATACCATTTCTGTCCTTTATCGATCTTATTCAACAATAATATAAATATAAGTATTATACAGGTCCTTGAATTTTCAAGATTAGTGTTACCCATATTGAACATAAATAGAATATATACTTTCTCGTGTGTTTGTATATCCTTGTAGCTGTTCAACATTACACCAGTGTAATTCATCATGTTGTTGCATGTAGTTGTACTTTGTTTATTCTTTCTCTCTTTTTTAACAGTATTTCGTGAATATGGTGTGAATATAACACTACTTATTTACTCAGTTGTTGATGGACGTTGGGTTGTTTTCAGTTTGGAGCTATTATGAAGTGTTGCTGTGAAAATTTTTGTACATGTCTTTTGGGGGAATATATGTACATATTTCTATTCTGTATATATTTGGGAATGAAATTCCTAGATCATAAGGTAAACATATGGTCAGTTTTAATAGATGTTGCCAGTTTCCCAAAGTGTCTGAACCAATTTATAACTCCTACTTCCAGTTAGAATCCTGGTTGCTCTGTATCCTTGTCAACACTTAACATTATGTCTTTTTCATTTTAGCCATTCTGGTTGATGGGTAATGGTATCTCACTATAGTATTAAAATTTGCATCTCCATGATAAGTCATGAAATTAAGCATATACCTATGGGACATTTGGAAATCCCATTTTGTGAAGTACATGTTCAAATCTTTTACCTATTTTTGAGTTGGGCTGTATGTTTTCTTCTTACTGATTTGTTAGGAGTTCTCTTTATAGTATGGTTAAGAGTCCTTTGTTCAATGTACGTATCATAAATATCTTCTCCTGTTTCCTGCATTTTCTCTTAATGGTACCCTTTCATGAATGGAAGTTCTCTGTATAAAGGTTAGTTTTTTTGGTTTCTTTCTTTTTTTTTTTTTTTAGTTAGTGCTTTTTGTGTCCTGTTTAAGAATAAACTTTGCCTTTCCCAAAATAATGAAGATATTCTCTTTTTTTTCCCCTGAAATTGTATTGTTTTTCTTTTCACCTTTAGATCTGTAACATATCTGAATTTGATTTTTGTTTAGGGTGTGAATAAGAAGTCAAGATTCTATTTTTTTCATATGGATGCCTAACTGACCTTGCACCTTACTGAAAAGACCATCCTTTCCCCCACTGGACTTCAGTGTCACATAAGTCATAAATCAACTGATATATAAGTGGATTTATTTCTGGGCTCTCTCTTCTGTTCTAGTCACCCATTTGTCTAGTCTTGTGTCAATGCTACACTGTCTAAATGACTATAACTTTATATGTCTTACTATCTAGTAGTGAAAATCCTCCAACTTTATAGTATTTCAGGATTGCCTTGGCTGTCCTTCGCCTTTGGCATTTCCATATAAATTTTAGGATCAGCTTCTGAATGTTTACTTGGGGTGGGGGGAACCTGTTGAGATTTTGATTGGGATTACATTGAATCTACAGATCAATTTAGGGGAAGATCTAAAGTTTTATCCTTTTATTTAAGATTAGTATTACTCAGTTGGCGGTGGTGCAAAATCAGAGAAAGTCAGTGATATCACTTGAGGAGATTGTTTAAAATACACGTTAGCTACCCTCCCCATCCCCCCTCCCCCACCCTATGCTCATATTCTGAATCATCAGGTTCAGGATGGAGCTTGGGCATGTTTATTGTGAAACAGTTCCTAAGATTTATGGTTTGCTGCCATCACCACTGTTCTCCACCTACCTTGTTGGCAAACTACTGACCTGGACTGTAATCTCCTTGGCTAGTGGCAGTAATTCACTGAAGCTAGTTGAAGTAAAATCTGACTTGTTTGATCAGTACTACTCTGCTGTTGGTGGGCTCCCATAGCAACGTACCAAAAGTTGGGTGACTTAAAATGACAAATTTATCATCTCGTGGTTTTGGAGGCTAGAAGTCAGAAATTAAGGTGTTGGCAGAATGCTCTCTCTGACAGTTCAAGGGGAGAGTCTTTCCTTGGTTCTTCTAGCATCTGGTGTTTGCCAACAATCCTTGATGTCCCTTGGCTTGTAGGTGCCATCACTCCAGTTACATGGCTTTCTTTTCTTTTTCTGTTGTTGCCACACCATGGCATGTGGGATCTTAGTTCCCAGATCAGGGATCAAACTCGCACCTGCTGCAGTGGAAGCATTGGAAGTGCGGGGTCTTAACCACTGGCCCACCAGGAAGTCCCTCACATGGCTTTCTTTTCCCTGGGTGCCTTCACATGTTCTTCTTTCTGAGTGCATCTGTCACAATCTCCAATTTATCCTTTTTATTAGAACGCCAGTTGTATTGGATTAGAGTCCACTTAAATAACCTCATTGAAATTTGATTGTCTCTGTAAGGACCCTGTTTCAAAATAAGGTCACAGACTGAAGTACTGGGAGTTCAGACTTCAGTAGTGTACCTTTTTGGGGGGTGGGGGGGACACAATTCATCCCATAACAGAGGCCATCGAAAATTTTGGAATAATTTTTATCACAAGTTAGAGTTAGAGAAAGGAAGGAAATCTAGAACTGCACATACTAATGAGAGGCATTGCTTCCCAAGCCAGTTGGGCAGAAGAGCATCCACCCCATGATCCCAGCTGTTCCTCTCCTACATTACTTTCCTCGCCTCCCCTCCTTGGCTCTGAGAGCCACAATGTGGTTCAGCTCTGCTCTGTTAACAAACCCTGAAAATGCCAAGTGGAGATTACCGGCAAGACAAAGAAGCTTCAGCAGTTACTTACCTCTCTCAGCCTCTAGCCGAAGAGGGCTGAAAGGAAAAGTACCTCTTGTAGGCTATGTCCCCTAGCTATGTTCTTATCTTGATTCTTCCTACTGGGTCTTAAAAGCAGTAAAACTGTGGCCAAGTGTGATTCCATCTCAACCCCAGGCAAGTATTTCCTCAAAACTGTTCCACTGAGATGATACCTTCCTTAAACCCAGAGGTTTTCAGTTAAAGGCTTCAGATGGACAACTGAAGGCGTGATGATCTCTCTGAGCCACCTCTCACTTTGGGTACACAGTGTGGTTGCCTTACCAAGAGGAAAGGGAGGGTGTGAGATTTAAGGGTGTGGTGAAGCAGCCTCTGTTATACTTAAACAGTTTCCATGGTGTGGGAACTTGTAGGTGGGAGGAGGAACTGTTAGATCCTTAGCTTTCCTCCTCAACCTCTTGGTCCCCATGGTCTGGGGGTGGAGTAGATTACAGTGGGTGGATGTTACACTTTGGCCTTACATCTCTAATGTATACTTGAATTTAGTTTTCCTGCTTAGAGTTTTAGCATCAGATCTACCTGACTTACTCCTCTAATTGGTACTTGCCTGATAATGGTTTCAGCTGGTCTCTATTATTTTACCTGAATTTCTGTGGAGAGAAAACACCATAGTCATGGGAAAAGGGTTCCAGGCCGTACACTCTGGCTCATTCTGCCCCAGAGGATCCCAGAAATAAGGGTTTAGGATATTTGTTTTCTGTCATTCCTAGAACACCTTTGCTGCCCATCAGAATGTGGGGGCAGGGACTTTAAAAGCCCTGATGCTCCGGTCTCACCAAGTTAAATGAAATCAGAATGACTGTAGGTGGGAGCCAGGTGTCAGTCTTTTTTTTAAAGATCTCCAGGTGCATCCAATGTGCAGCGAGTTGGGAACCGCCGCTCCATAGGTTTCAAACACTTCTGCAGAAGACTTTATCCCAAATTGCTCTATTGGATAACCTCACAGATTTCTACTTAGAATGTTAGTAAAGGGCTCCTGGAAAGTGTAGATTCTCTTTGAAAGTATTCAGGTATTCTCTTTAACAGAATAATAACCACATGTCTGCTTTTGGGTTTCTGGTTTTAAAAGATCCGTACATGATTTGATCCTTCCCTACAGTCAAGTCTATGACTTGAAGATGAATGAATTCCTAGGATAAGTGAGATAAAAACCTGGAAATGTTGCTGTTAAGCTGATTTTAGGTTCTGCCTGCATGACGCTTGATAAGACATAGAATTTATAGATAGCAAAACATTCTTTCTAATAATTTTCACTGCAGTAGACAGATTTGGGACTAGAGTTTTCCTTGAAATATGGCACTCTTTACCAAAGTTCCTGATGTTACTACATAGCAAACCCATAAAAAAGTGGTTTTCAGATAACCAACTTACCGGGAAAAAAATCTTAGTTGGTAAATGAAACACAGATGGTCCTAATTTTCCCTGGTCTTTTCAGAATTTCTGAATGCTGCTCACTCTTGTGAATTTCTGATTATATTCACCCTTTCTCTGCATCTGTGATTTGAACTTTTGTCCTAGAAGAAACAGTGCTCAAAAATTTGCATAATCTCTTATCACTTGGCAAAATTAAATATTATTCAATAATATACCAGAGGTAAGCTATGGGAAGTGAGTGATTCCCACATTGCCGTAGTTGAGGCTTCCATGGAGGTAGTAGTACCCACAGTTTCAAGCCAGCCTTCCTCACCACCATCCCCTTGTAACTCCCTCCTAGCCAGTTGCCTGTACTATACTGCTACTGGCCAACTGCAGGCATGCTTACAGGTTTCCAGAAGCTGTGACTTATTGATTTTCTTATGATCTCTTTCTCTTATCTGTTAAGAGGACTAGAAAACCTGAAACTGGTGTTGACTGGGAGCTGAGATTTGCTTCAGGTGCATTTCCCTCCTAACATTAGTAGACAAACATGTCTGTCTTTCTCCTTTAGAAAGAATTTGGACTACATAGAGCCCAGTAGTAGGCTCTTGATTATTTAGTGGTGGCTTTATATAGTGATTATTTACTATTGGCCCAGATAAGAGGCTTGGGAAGGGTAAGGAGGACTTTACCAGGAAAGCAAAGAGCACAGCTGAGAGGTATACTCAGCTTCTATAGGACAGGACTAAGTGAAGTGAAGTGAAGGTTGCTCAGTCATGTCTGACTCTTTGCGACCCCATGGACTATGCAGTCCATGGTATTCTCCAGGCCAGAATACTGGAGTGGGTAACCTTTCCCTTCTCCAGCGGATCTTCCCGACCCAGGGATTGAACCAGAGGTCTCCTGCATTGCAGGTGGATTCTTTACCAACTGAGCTATCAAGGAAGCCCAGATAGGACTAAATAGAACAATTTGGCACCAGTATAAAAAGTGTCAGCAACAACCATTAGTGTTTATTATTAACCATTAGGTTCAGCTCTTTTTCTAAGGTGACAAGCTTTTTAAAGAAGAGACTAGCAAAGAAACAGGTTTGTTTTGTTTTAAATAACAGGACTGGTGTTTACACACCCAGGAGTAAATCTTTTTACCAGAGCTTCTCTTGAGATGTGAGTCTTGGGGATCAATTGTAAATTGCATTAAATGTATAAAATCATTTGATACCAAAGGGCTGTTGCCAGGTGTACTTACTAGTTTTTAAGTCCGAAGTGGACAGTGGACAAAGATCTGACATGCCATCTGTAGTTGGTGAGACAAATTGACGAGCCCTGGATCCAATCTAATCTTTTTTGTACAAGAGGTAATTCTTATGGTGATTTTCACAATAGTCCCCAAAACATTTTAATGTTGATTTGAACTGTTTTCATGTACTGAGGTATAGTTGATTCATGAAGTAGAGAGGCGTCTACACGCACCTTTGGACCAAGAGCTCCTCTCTCGGGTCATGTTCTAGTAAAAGGAGGAATCTGGATACTTAAAACAGTCTTTGTTTTAAACTATATTATGCTGTGCTTTGTATTCAGCGTGGGAGGAAATAAACTATACTTCCTCCTACATTTTCTACCCCACTATTAGAAACTACTTTTTCCCCCTGATGTTTTTTAAAATTACATTTTTAAAAATGATTTAAAAAGTGATGCTTTGTTCCTTGGATATGGCACCAGAAGCACACGGCAAAAAAGGAAAAAATAGATAAATTGAATTTCATGAAATTATAACATTTTGCTCATCAAAAGACACTATCAAGATAATGAAAAAGACAACTCACAAAATGGGGAAAATATTTGCAAATAATATACCTGATAGTTAATATTCAGAATATATAAAAACTCCTGCATCTCAACAACAGCAACAACCAAAAGAACGGAACAACCCAATTCAGAACTAAGTAAAAGGACTTCCCTGGCAGTCCAGTGATTAAGACTCTGTGCTTCCCATGCAGGGGTCATGGCTTCAGTCTCTGGTCAGGGAAGATCCTACACGCTGTGTGGCCTGGCCAAAAAGCAACAAACAACAAAGGCAACAGCCAAAACTGAGCAAAGGACTTGAATAGATGTTTTGCCAAATGACCAATAACCACTTGAAAAGATGCTCAGCATAATTAATAAGAGAAATGCAAATCAAAGCCACAGTGATATACCACTTCATACCCCACTAGGATGACTGTACTTTTAAAATGGAAAATAAGTGTTGGAGAGGGTGTGGAGAAGTTGGAACCTTTGTGGACCGCAGGTGAGAACATACAATGTTGCCACCATTGTGGAAAACAGTTTGGTGGTCCCTCAAAAAGGTAAACATAGAATTAACAAATTATCTAGGAATTCTGTTCTTAGGTAGGTATGCACCAAAAGAATTGAAAACAGGTATTTAAACAAAACTTATACACAGGAATATTCATAGTAGCATTATTCACAATAGCCAAAAGATGAAAACAATCCAGTGTCCATCAACAGATGAAGGCATAAACAAAATGTGGTATATACTTACAGTGGAATAGCAATAGAAAGGAATGAAATTCTGATACATGTTACAATGTGTGTAAGCCTTAAAAATATTTGCCAAGTGAAAAGAGCCAGGCAGAAAAAAATAAATGTATAATTTCACTTAGATGAGGTATCTAGAATAGGCAAGTTTATAAAAACCAAAAGGAGAGAATAGAGTTACTGGGAGCTAGGGGGCAGAGGGAATACAAGTTACAGCGATTCTGTTTCAGTTGATGAAAAAGTTTTGAAAATGATAGTGATGATGGTTCCCCTCACAAAGTAACAGCTTTTTATTGTTGGCAATTTGGAAATCAAAGAAAAGGTATAAATCCTAAATTGCAAAGAAGAAAGTCATAAATCACCCAGAGATAAAGCCACTCTTATAATTATGCTATGTTATTCATATACTTTTTTTAACAAATTGGTGCCCATCTCTCTATATTTGTAGTCTTTTTGTTTATAGAGGAAAATACTGTGAACATTTTCCTGTAACATTAAATGGTCTGCTATAACAGTTTAAATAGCTGCACATTATTCCATATTAAGGATGTATCATGATTGATTTAGGTAAGTTGTTGTTCAGTTGCTAAGACATGTCCAACTTTTTGTGACCCCCATGGATTGCAGCACGCCAGGTTTCCATGTCCTTCACTGTCTCCACAATTCTGCTCAAACTCATGTCCATTGAGTCACTAATGCCATCTAACCATCTCATCCTCTTTCTTCCTCTTCTCCTCTTGCTCTCAATCTTTCCCAGCATCAGGGTCTTTTCTAAGGAGTCTGCTCTGTGGCCAGACTATTGGAGCTTCAGCTTTAGCATCAGTCCTTCCAGTGAGTTTTCAGGGTTGATTTCCTTTAGGGTAGACTGGTTTGATCTCCTTGAAGTCCAAGAGATTCTCAGGCATCTTCTCCAGCACCACAGTTGGAAAGCATCAATTCCTTGGTGCTCAGCCTTCTTTATGGTCCAACTCTCACATCTATACATGACTACTGGAAAAAAACCAGAGCTTTGNTTCCAGTGAGTTTTCAGGGTTGATTTCCTTTAGGGTAGACTGGTTTGATCTCCTTGAAGTCCAAGAGATTCTCAGGCATCTTCTCCAGCACCACAGTTGGAAAGCATCAATTCCTTGGTGCTCAGCCTTCTTTATGGTCCAACTCTCACATCTATACATGACTACTGGAAAAAAACCAGAGCTTTGACTATACGGACCTTTGTCAGCAAAGTGATGTCTCTGCTTTTTAATATGCTGTCTAGGTTTGTCATAGCTTTACTTCCAGGGAGCAACCATCTTTTAATTTCATGGCTGCAGTCATCATCTGCAGTGATATTGGAGCCCAAGAAAATAGAATCTGTCACTGTTTCCACTTTTTCCCCATCTATTTGCCATGAAGTGATGGGACCAGTTACCATAATCTTACTTCTTTGATTGTTGAGTTTTAAGCCAGCTTTTTCACTCTCCTTTTTCACTTTCATCAAGAGGCTCTTTAGTTCCTCTTCACTTTCTGCCATTAGAGTGGTATCATCTGCATATCTCTTGTTCATATTTCTCCCAGTAGTCTTGATTCCAGCTTCTGATTCATCCAGCCTAGCATTTCGCATGATATACTATACATGTAAGTTAAATAAACAGGGTGACAATATACAGCCGTAACATATTCCTTTCCCAATTTTGAACCAGCCCATTGTTCCGTGTCTAGTTCTAACTGTTGCTTCTTGACCTACATACAGGTCTCTCAGGAGACAGCTAAGGTGGTCTGGTATTCCCATCTCTTTAAGAATTTTCCACAGTTTGTTGTGATCCACACAGTCAAAGGCTTTAGCGTAGTCAATGAAGCAGAAGTAGATTTTTTAATTCCCTTGCTTTTTCTGTAATCCAACGGATGTTCGCAATTGGATCAAACGCATGTCTCCTGTGTCTCTTGCATTGGCAGGTAGGTTCTTTACCACTAGCACTACCTGGGAAGCCCAAGACATGAGAATTTGCAGCTCTTTAAGAACTGAGCTTCATTTCTTGTGTCATCAATAAAATACTCATAGACAAAGGGAAAGGGTCCCTTTGCATGGCCCTCCCTATGCAAAGGTTCTGAATCCACAGATTCAACCAAGCTTGAAACAAAAGTCTTCAGGAAAAAAAAAATTCTGAAAAGCAAAACTTGAATTTGCCACTCACTGGGAACTGCTAGCATTTTATTTACAACTGTTTATATCACTTTTACATTGTATTAAGTATTATAAGTACTATAATGATGATTTAATAAGTGATGATTTAATATATATGAAAGGATGTACATTGGTTATATGCAAATATTGTGCTGTTTTATATTAGGGACTTGAGCATTCTCAGATTTTAGTACTGGGCAAGGGGTAGGAGGTATTCTAGAACCAATCCCCTGCAGATACTGAGGAATGACTATATGTGTTTCATGATAACCTTGCAGCTTTGGACTTTTGAGTTTCTAGCTCCTGTTCTTTTTTCTGTTTCTATCCTCTTGGTGCATTTTGCTTACTTTGACATTTTCTTTTGCTTCTTGCCTCTTCTACTCCATATATTTTTCTCTTTGCCACCAATATGCAGTTTTTATTGCTGCCTCTATTTCTTTTCTGGTAGAGAGAGGTCAAACATAAAATCAATGAGCTGCTTCTCAGCCAAAAATAAACCTGTAAGTGTTGATGGCTTTCACTCTAGTCCACAATTTTATTCTCAAGTACAGTACATGAACTATTTAGTGTCTTACACCTGGAAGTGTGAGCTGCTGAGAACCAAAAAAGTATATCCTCATCTTGCAAGACAGCATAGTTAAAAATACAGGCTCTAGTTTAGAGCCAGACTGATTTCGATTCAGATCCTGGCTTTGCATCTTGTTTAGCTGTGTTAACATTGGAACAAATTGCTCTAAGCTTCCATTTCTTCATCTGTACAATGGGAATGATAATACTTTTGGGGTTGTTGAGAGGATTAAATGTAAGATAATACATGGAAGGCTCTTAAACACAGTAAGTGGAAACTATTATCTTAAAAGTCACCAAGCCTTCATAGAAATAATGTACATGCCACCAAAATAATGTACCCCCACCAGAATAAAAAAAAAAAAATCAGAGAAAGCAACAAAGCATTTAACCCCTTGTGTGTGGGACTAAGCATCCTTTTGTATCATTCAGGATTTGGGAAGCCTCCTCAACAAAGTCAGGAGATTAAATTGGAGTCTAAATCTTAATTCAGTGGGCATATTCAGTGTGTGATGATAGTTAAGGTCTAGGATACTACTGATGGTTCATCTCATAGATGGAAGGGGAAGATGAATGCTTATTGCCAAACTTACAACAGATTTTGTCTGACAGCAGGACATAAGTAAAAGGCAAGAATTTGAACTGACTGCAGTTTTGGTTGGTTGGACAAATTCAGATATTTGCTTTTAAATATGAACCCAATGTAATAAAAACACGTTGGGTTTTTACAGTGTTTAATCCTAAGGTGATTTTGAAGTAGTAGAATTTTAACATGAAGTGAAGCATCAGAAATTTAAAATCCCCCCCTTTCCTTGTATTTGTTGTTCAGAAATAATATCTAAGTTTTTACACTACATTTTAATACCATAAACTTGTGCACACTTCATTGACTTTTCTTCATGTTAAGAGAAAAAATATTTCTGATGTGTTAGATAAACCTTTGGAGATAAATTAGCAGCATGACTTAATTTACCCATTGCTGTCAGTCACCTTCAGACAACAGCAATAAAACAAAACAAAACAAATACTGTAAACTGATTATTGTTGATAAGGATGTTGTCACTTAGGCTTTCCAACACTTCTTTCCTGAGCTCTAACCTGTATGTGCATACACTCATGCTGCTGGAAATTTGGTGAACCACACTGGGTTGGTAATCAGAAAATAACTGGAATTTTTAAGTGAGTAGTTGAGGAGTTCCTATTCCCCTTGTCATCCCATCAATCAAAGGTGAGATCTGGTGCCTATCCAAACCCTACCTTGATGGATTGAACCAATATTGGGGTTATTCATCCTTCAGCAGTTACTGAGTTACTGAGCAGTTACTCAGCTACTGAGCAGTTACTGAGAACCTACTAAGTATTTATGTAGGTAAAAGGAAAAAATGTAGATATTACGTCTTCTAATATAGCACCATTGGGGTTTTGACAGGGGAGCACAGGTTATTTTTCATTTTTTACATGCAAATATAGCAGCTCAGTAGGGCTCCCCTGGTGGCCAGATGGTAAAGAATCCACCTGCAATGCGGGAGACCCAGGTTCAATCCCTGGGTCGGGAAAATCCCCTGGAGAAGGGAATAGCAACCCATTCCAGTATCCTTGCCTGGAGAATTCCATGGAGAGAGGAGCCTGGTGGGCTGTAGTCCACAGTCCATGGGGTCACAAAGAATCAGCCACGACTGAGCGACTTCACACTCACACACATTCAGTAGAACCAATTTGACAGTCCAGAAACAAGCTCTAACTTACACACAAACTAAGGGAAATGGAAAGGGTTTTTTTTAGTAATATAGGTATTGGGGAAACCCTCTGTGAGGAAAAAAAAATAGATTCACAAACCTATCTTACACTCTCTAATGTAAGTTTACATAAAGATCTACATATCTGGAATTGACATGTTGTATACTTTAAATGTCTGACAATTTTACTTGTCAATTATATATTGAATTTTTAAAATAATTCTAAAATAAAATAATTTTCAAAATAGAAAAAATAAGTTTTATGTGTACATCTATGTGTATATAAATACACATATATATTCAAGAATCTTAGATATGTTTTTTTAACTTTTATAAAGTCATTCAGTTAAAATAATACAGAAGTAAATATCCAAATTTCTAGATGAAAAGGCTTAGCATAAATGGAAGAAATCACAAAGATTGATGGATTTGTTGTGTTAGAAATGTAAACCTTCACTAAGTCAACAACTTCGCCTAATGCTAGTTCTACTTACTTTCAAATGAGCCAGAATTAAAAGAGATTTATACCTTGACATATTTTTGCCAATAATGCCAAAAAGACAGCTTTGGTTACAAAATTTGTGGAGTTTCTTTTTCACATTTGTATACGGGAGCTCATATTCAGGACATTTTATAATTGAAGTATCTTCAAATAAATAATGTGTAAATAAGCCCACCAAACAACATGTGTTAAAAGTTCTATGAATGATAGCTACTAATAATGATATTATTGATATTCTACTAATAAAAAACTAAGATCATGGCATCTGGTCCCATCACTTCATGGCAGATAGATGGGGAAACAATGGAAACAGTGAGAAACTTTATTTCCTTAGGCTCCAAAATCACTATGGATGGTGACTGCAGCCATGAAATTAAAGGACGCTTGCTCCTTGAAAGAAAAGCCATGACAAACCTAGACAGTGTATTGAAAAGCAGAGACATTACTTTATCGACAAAAGTCTGTATAGTCAAAGCTTTGGTTTATCCAGTAGTCCTGTATGGATGTGAGAGTTGGACCATAAAGAAAGCTGAGCACCAAAAAATTGATGCTTTTGAACTGTGATGCTAGAGAAGACTCCTCAGAGTCCCTTGGACAGCAAGGAGATCAAACCAGTCAATCCTAAAGGAAATCAGTCCTGAATATCCATTGGAAGGACTGATGCTGAAGCTGAAGCTGCAATATTTTGGCCACCCAATGTGAAGAACTAACTCATTGGAAAAGACTCTGATGCTGGGAAAGACTGAAGGCAGGAGAAGGGGATGACAGAGGATGAGATGGTTGGATGGTATCACCAACTTGATGGACATGAGTTTGAGTAAACTCCGGGAGTTGGTAATGGACAGGGAGACCTGGCATGCTGCAGTCCATCGGGTTGCAAAAAGTCGGACATGATTGAGTGACTGGACTGAACTGAATGATGTAGCAGATACCATATAATCAAGAACTGAAAGACATCACATTTGACTAAGTTACAGAGCTCAGTTCATTTTCAGCTTCTTTTGAAAGGGTCACTCTGGGTGAGGCAGCTGAGCAGACCACAGCAGCTCTTCTTCAGCCTAGTTATTTTTAACTAGGAAACCAGGTGACTACAATAGGTACCTGTTGTTATAATGGATTAGTTAGGAGCATTGAGCCATTGGTTAGCTTCTTTTCAGTTGAGGGAGGGAGTACCCAGCCAGTTTAATCATTAGCATTGGAGGGGAAAGAATGTAACGGGAGCTTTCGAGGGGGCTATATGAGGACATATGACCTAAAGGTTTATAAGCTGCTCTGGCAGTGATAACTGAGAGTGAAGGCCTGGTTAAAAGTTTGTCACCTGTGTTCTCCAGACATCAACACTATAGTTTTCTACAGATTCTCCCCTCTCAAGGAGGAAGTGGAAACTGGTTTCTATTCACATATTATGTGTTAGCTGCCTCACCTTACTCTCTGATTAACCACTGCCATCACCACAATCCCACCATCCTCAGCTCTCTGCATGCTAGAAGTTTGGTTATGTCAAATTAAAAAAAAAAAATTATAACATGCAATCTTAGAGATCAGTCACTCTCCATCATTATACCCCATATTACATGAGACACTGAAAGTCTATACAGAATGCACACCATAGCTGTTCCTAGACAGGGCTTCTATCCGGGTATATCAGATGCCTATAGTCTTTGGGAGCTACTACATGTACATTCAACAATAACTTCAAGCCAGTTTTTTAAAAAATTATTACTGATCTTTAAAGAACCCCTTGTATCTTTAGGGAGGTTAGAATATTCTTTACCTACTCTTGTTATTCTGTGATCTCTTACATTGCTAGAGGCTGGTGATAACGTCCTCTGTTTTATATTAAGAGTTCTGTCCTTTCATTCTAAATTATATGCTTCCTGGAATCAGAGACTGAAAATTATACAACGCCATTTCTCCACCCCAAACACATACAAATAGTACAGTGTTTTGAATAAATAGTTCTTTGTAGGATAAGAAACCATTATGGGGTTTGAGTTGTCTGTGACTTAAATTTCTTAGCAGTGTCCAGGACATCACACTATCCTAGAAACTGTATGCAAGCCAAAAGGCAGTAAAATTAGTAGAGGAGCCACCAAGTTGTTAATGAGTCATAAATTACCTCTTACCCTTTATAATGTAAAAGGAAACTTGAGTTATAAAAGACAATCTGGTGGTTCTAGCACCATCTAGAGGAAGGCATAGAAATGGTTAACAGATTTTACAACAGCACCATATCAGTTCATTTAAATCCAAATACCGCACCCTTCCTATCTCTCCTTTTGCACTAAATATGTCATGATATAATAAGGTATAATTCATTTGGCCATTCAGCCAAACTTTACTCTCTTTTTATCAGCTCCTGGCTGATAACTTGTTATCTTTTTGTGTGTTTATCTGTTCCAGCTGGATTGTAAGATAGGATAGGGACCCTGGTTTAAAAAAAAAAACAACTGTATATGTGAGATCTGTCAGTTGTGGTATACAGGCTTTTAATTATGGCATGTGGGACCTAGTCCCTTGACCAGGGATTGAACCTGCATGGGAGCACGAAGTCTCAGCCACTGGACCACCAGGGAAGTCCCTATAACTTACTTTAATGTATTAGTACACTAATCAGTAATTAACAAGATTTTTTTTAGCATGAAATATTAGATTTTTTCAGATCTTCCTTCTTCCTGCTGTTCAACATGTAGCCTCAGCTCATTATCACATGGTTTCACTCTTCCTTATGTGTGCCAAAGCTCATCCCAGATCCTCTTAAAAGTTAGAAAATCCTACCTATTCTTCTCTAATCTGTCTATACCATAGTATATGTAGCATATTTTTTAAAATAATGATTTAATATATACTCATTTTCCCTCCCCCTAAAGTAAAATTTTCAGTTAAGTTCCCTTTAAATCTCTACTAGCACTTGGCGTAGTGATGAAGTATAATCAGTTCAGTTCAGTTCAGTCGCTCAGTCATGTCCGACTCTTTGCAACCCCATGAATCGCAGCACG
>SJYA01001465.1:18361-61967 GCA_006410615.1 Neotragus moschatus
CTTCTGCTTCTGTTAGATCCATACCATTTCTGTCCTTTATCAAGCCCATCTTTGCATGAAATGTTCCCTTGGTATCTCTTAATTTTCTTGAAGAGATCTCTATAGTCTTTCTCATTCTGTTCTTTTCCTCTGTTTCTTTGTATTGATTGCTGAAGAAGGCTTTCTTATCTCTTGCTGTTCTTTGGAACTCTGCATTCAGATGCTTATATCTTTCCTTTTCTCCTTTGCTTTTCGCTTCTCTTCTTTTCACAGCTATTTGTAAGGCCTCCCCAGACAGCCATTTTGCCTTTTTGCATTTCTTTTCCATGAAGTATAATAAGTAATATCTATTATTGCATGAAAGCAGTGTTTGAGGCATATTCGTCTGAGAGCAGTTTACTGGTTGGACTGATAGAAAGAATTCAAGATTGGAGTTAGGAGCATAATTCAGTCTGTTAGAATAATCTAGAGGTAAGTTAATGAGGACTTGGATTCTGATGGTTGTGGTCGGGGATGGGGAAGAAGATATTATTCAGAGAGAGTTTAAAGGCAGAATAGACAGGCTGTGGTGACTGACTTGGATCCAATGCCACAGAAAGCCAGCTCTGCTTCCTCTTTTTACTGCCGATCCCTTTTCATTTTGCCCCAGATTTCCTTCTTTCTTTAGAGATCATCAGTTGCCTCTCTTTAGGGTCCTGAATTCTCATAACTTAGGAGAATTCCAACTGGGCAAGTGGATCCCCACAAGGCAAAACTGACAATAGTGGTAGAACTGGCTGGTCCCCAAGTTTCTGTCACCCAGCATGAAGATAGCTGCGACTTCGTTAGTTAACATCTCCATGAAAAAGCAAAAGTAAAATAATACTTGGGTTGTATGCCTTAAGTCAGCAGTTCTTAAACTTTTTAGACTTAGGACTCCTTTTCATCCTTAATAATTATTAAGGAACTCTAAGAGCTTTTGTTTAATATCTATTGATATTATTGTTACTGACATTTACCATGGTAGAAATTAAAACAGAATCTGTTAAAAATATATTTTTTAATCTATTTAAAAATAACAACAATAAACCTGTTACATGTTAACATATTTATTAAAAATAACTATAGTTTCTAAAACAATTTAGTAAAAAGAGTAGCATTATTTTACATTTTTACAAATCTTTTTAATGTCTGGCTTAATAGGAGACACTCTGGATTCTGATATGTACTTCTATATCCAATCTGTCAAAATATCATGTCATGCCTCCTCTGGAAAACTCTTATGTACCCTCAGGATAGAATGAAAATAAAAATCCAAATTTGTCTTAGTATTATTATGAAAATAGTTTTGATTCTACAAACCCCTTCAAACTGTCTTTGGGACTGTCAGACATCCCTGAACCATACTTTTGAGAATCCGTGCCTTAAGCAATGCTTTTTAGTTTCTCTAAGAGAGTCTTAAAGATGTATGTTTCATTTTATAGACATGTGTAAGCATTCTTGGCATCTATATTGAGACCCTCATTACCTATTAGTAGAAATAACATACTTAAAAGTGGAATAAAAACAAGTCTTCAGTCAAAAAATTTTTCGTTTATTGGACATTGATCATACACCGCATACTGCATTCAAAGCTCATGACAAATTAGTTGTAGAAAGTTACCAAAAATGATTTTGTCTGACTGATTCCTTTGGCTAATATCAATAGAATTTTTCCCCATGGACTTTGTATTGCGCATATAACAGAATCATGAAATTAATGTATGTAGAATGTATATGGCCATGAAGTCAGGTAAGAGCACCCATAGTGCCTGATAGTAGAGTTACATTAGTATTAACTCCTTGATTTCCTCTTCTGAAGTAGATTATAAGAAGAAAGTTGGATTGATAGAGAGCTTGGAAATATGGAAATGACTACTACTGCAAAAGGTGGACATGTTGGGCTTCCCTGGTGGTCCACTGGGTAGAAGTCCACCTGCCAGTGCTAATCCACCAAAAGCAAAACAAAACTCAGAAGTCTGATCTCAATGAATAGAGTCATGTATCCTTAGTATTTCAGTAACCTTTAAAGGGACATTCCTTTACCACACCACAAGATATCATATCTAGAATAATGTCCCTGAGTCATGAAGAAAAATATTAAAATATACTTCATATATTGAGTCTTCAATTTATAAATGAATTTTCTTCCAAAGTTAATTTAACTTTCAAAAACATTTATTTATAGAAGCAGCTAAGTAATTGTTTTGAGTCCCAGTCTGTTCTTTCAGTTTATCTATTCAACAAAGAATCTTTGAGTGCTTAATGTCAATAGAAATGTTTCTATTAGCGCTCGTTTATAGCTTTGTTTCAGTGAAGGAATACACTAAGGCCAAAGCCTGGGCATATATACTGTTTCCCTCTGGCCTCCATTATTTGCCGTATAAGATGCTGAACTTTTGCTATCAGGGTCTGCAATTAGAGTCCAAGTGCCAAATTCAGTCCACTGCCAATTTTTGTAATTTCATTGAAACACAGCCATAACCCATTCATTTGTGTATTGTTTCTGACTGTCCTACAAGAATTGAGAAGTTACCATGAAGACTGTATGGCCTGCAAAGGCTAAAATAATTTGCTGTGGGTTCCTGACATTAAAGGTTTATAAACCGCTCAGCTACACGTTCTGGCTTGCCCTGATCTCTGACCTCATTTCTTCCCACTCTTCTTACTCCACTTTAGTCTCATTCCACTTTGCTCTTCCTGAAAACATGCCAAGTACATTCTCACTGCAGTGCCTTTTTACCTGCATTCTCCTCTGCTTCAAATGTTCATCCTTCTAATTTCCTCACGGCTCACTCTTCAGGTTTCTCTGCTTGCATGTCACCTTCTCAGTAAGGCTTCTCTTGACTGCCCATTGTAAAGTAGCAACATCCCATTCCTCACATTCTTATTCTTTTGCTCCTATTTCATTTTTCTCCATAGGGCTTACACTATCTAACATATATTTACTCGTTCTCTGTCTCCCATCACTTGAATATAAGTTTAAGAGTCGGACATGACTGAGTGACTTCACTTTCACTTCTGTTCTTTATAGTTGTTGGGATTGAAATAAGATTTAAAAGCAGCATATAGGTACATACTTCTGTTTCCATTTGAAAACTCAAGGTGACTGGCAAATTCAATCTCATGTGACCTCTTCCCCCAACCTCTTTTTCAGTCCCTTGAGAGCAAAGAGCTGTCCTTGTTTATCTTTGTTCTCCATATTAGTCCAGTGTAGGCTCTTAATTAATATTTTCTCCCTGCCCAGAAATGGACCTTGGTGTCTTCTTAGTTGTTTTTTTTTAAATATATATAAATATATAACTTCGGTTCTTCCCATAACGCCTGGCTCAGTAAATATTTGCTCCATGAAGGGATAAGTTAAATTAATTGTTTGTCGACTTAGGATAAAATACTATCATAGGTTTTCTGTTGTTGTATAACAAATTATTCCCAAAATGTAAGGATCTAAAACTTAAAACTTCCTGTGGGTCAGCAGTTCAAGAATGGCTTAAGTAGCTGGTTCTGTCTCAAGGTTGCTTATGAAANGTTAAATTAATTGTTTGTCGACTTAGGATAAAATACTATCATAGGTTTTCTGTTGTTGTATAACAAATTATTCCCAAAATGTAAGGATCTAAAACTTAAAACTTCCTGTGGGTCAGCAGTTCAAGAATGGCTTAAGTAGCTGGTTCTGTCTCAAGGTTGCTTATGAAACTGCAGTCAAAATGTCAGCTGGACTGCTATCATCTGAAAGCTTATTTGAGGATCACTTCCAAGTTGGCTCACTCACACGGCTGTTAGCAGCAGGCCCTAGTCTCTGGCCTCATGCACCTCCCCATAGGGTAGGCTATTTCAGTATCCTTATGACACAGTAGGGAACTTCCTCAAGAGAAGTAATCCGAGAAGAAAAACATTGCCTTTCATCATCGAGTCTGAGAAGGCTACGTCCACCACATTCTTGTTTGTTATAAGCAGGTAGCTAAATGTAACCCACACTCAAGGTGAGGGGAATTAGACTTCTCTTTTTCTTCCCCATGATATATTTTTTTTTAATGGGAGGAAAATTGCTTTACAGTGTTGTGATAGTTTCTGCCATACAACAATGAAAAGAAGCCATAGTTATACATGTATCACCTTCCTCTAGAGCCTCCATCCTCTCCCCCCATGCTACCCCACCAGAGCATCACAGAGCATCTATCTGGACTCCCTGTGTTATAGAACAACTGCTCAGCAGCTGTCTGTTTTATGCACAGTAGTGTATCATCCAGCTGTTTCCCCAGTGTGTCCACAAGACTGTTCCTTGTATCTACATCTCCATTCCCTCCCTGCAAATAGGTTCATGAATAACATTTTCTCTAGATTCCATATATATGCATTAATATATATGTTTTTCTCTGACTTCACTCTGTATAACAGGCTTTAGGTTCATCTACCTCACTAGAACTGATCCAAATTTGTTCTTTTTTATGGCTGAGTAATGTTCCATTGTATATATGTACCACATCTTTATCCATTCATCTGTTGATGGACACCTAGGTTGCTTCCATGTCCTAGCTATTGTAAATAGTGCTGTTGTGAACATTAGGTTACATATTAGACTTCTCCTTTTTGAAGAGAAGAATATCAAAGAATATTTTGTCATATTTTAAAACTTCCACAGTCACTTTGTTACTCTGCATTGAATAAAGAGACATTTCCCATTTACAGGAAGTGAGACAGGGTTTCAGAGATGGTGTTATCCTGCCACTTATTTGCCCTTTTCAAGTATATCATTGCCTTTGCGCTTTCCTAAAGGGAAAAACATTTTTGAAATAGTCTTACCAAAATTAATTACCATTTTTACCTTTTTTTGAATAGGTTACACATGTATATGGTACAAAAATTCAACAGTAAAATGAATATACAATGAAAAACAAGTTTCTTTCCCCTGAATTCCAGCCACTCAGTTTCCCTCCATAGGAAAGACCACTAATACTAGTTTATTTATCGTTTCAGAGACCTTCCATGCACTTATGAACAGATATTTATGTATTTGTTTTTTACATAGTGGTAGCTAGGCTGCAGTCAATGGGGTTGCTAGAGTCGGACACGACTGAGCAACTTCACTTTCACTTTTCATTTTGATGCATTGGAGAAGGAAATGGCAACCCACTCCCGTGTTCTTGCCTGAAGAATCCCAGGGATGGGGGAGCCTGGTGGGCTGCCGTCTATGGGGTCGCACAGAGTCGGACATGACTGAAGCAACTTAGCAGCAGCAGCAGCATACTGTAATTATTGTTCTATATCTTTCTTTTTTTTTTTTTACATTTGCCTGGATATCTCAGACTTTGTTCCATATCAGTTTGTTTAATAGTTGCTTTGTTCTTTTTAATAGCTGCATAGTATCCCGTCATGTGGATGTTCAAAAATGTAGTTAATTGCTTCTTCATTGAAGCACATTTAGTTTCCCATCTTTTGCTATTGTAAACACTGCTGCAGCAAGTACTTTGTTCATTTTGTACACTGAGAATATTTGTGGATAAATACCTTCAAGTGGATTTGTTGGGTTAAAGAGTATGTGTTTTTGAAAGATAATGCTAGATTGCCACTAGGGGTTGAACCAGATTTATACACTCACCAACAACATATGAATTTCCTGTGCCCCTCTAGGCATAGTAACAGTAGAAACATGTGAAGTGTTGCCAATAAATAAAGGATTGTTATACATATTTTACACTTTAAGCCTGACACTATCCCCTGGCATATGTCGACACCAGTTTTTTTTTTTTGGATTTGAAAGTTTTTTAAATGAAGTATAATTGATTTACAGTGTTGAATTAGTCTCTTATGTATTTGGCTGTGCTGAGTCTTAGTCACAACACATGGAATCTTCATTTCATCATGTGAAGTCTTCTGTTGGGGCACGCAGACTCTAGGTGCGGCACATGGGCTCTCTAGTTGTGGCATGAAGGCTCAGTAGTTGCAGCATGGAAGATTGGTTGCCCTGCAGCATGTGGGATCTTAGTTCCCTGACCAGGGACCAAACCCATGTCCCCTGCATTGGAAGGCTGATTCTTAACAGGACCACCAGGGAAGTCCCATACAATGTAGTGTTAGTTTCTGGTGTTAAAATATTGTTTGTTGATTACCCTCAGGGGAGATAGACTTTCTCTGTGGAAGTTGACTGAGTTGGTAACCATATCCCAGAGTTTTTAATTTGACAGAATAGAATGCTCCTGAGAGAGAACTTAATACCTGCTGTAGATTGCTTTAATGTTTTATTGAAGTATAACATAAATAAATGCATAAATATTAAATACATGATTTGATGACTTTTTACATATTTATATGGCTATGTGACCACTACCTGTATCGAGAATTAGAACATTACCAGTTCCCCTTGAGGATTCTGTCATGCCCTCTGCAGTCAATACCATCCCAAAAGGTAACCACCATTCTGATTTCTACCATTATAGATGAGTTTTCCTATCTTGAAATGTGATCACATAGTGTGTACTCTTGTTTGGCTTTCTTCTTCACTTAACATTCTGTCTATGAGATTCATCCATTCTGTAGTATGTAGCAGTAGTTCACTCTTCAGAGCTTTATAGTATTACATTATGAATATACCACAATTTATCCATTCGACTTTTTACAGACATTTGTGTTATTTCTAGTTTGGGACTATTATGAGTGAAGCTGCTATGAACATTCTTTTACATGCCTTTTGTTAAATATGAGTTCTTGTTTCTGAGAATTGCTGGGTCATAGATTTGTTGTGTTGTTCATTGCTCAGTTGTGTCCAACTCTTTGCGACCCCATGGACTACAGCATGCCAGGCTTCCCTGTCCATTACTGTCTCCCAGAGTTTGCTCAAACTCATGTCCATCGAGTCAATGATGCCATCCAACTGTCGCATCCTCTGTTGCCCTCTTCTCCTCCAGTTCTCAGTCTTTCCAAGCATCAGGGTCTTTTCCAATGAGTTGACCCTTTGTGTCAGGTGGCCAAAAAAGTATTGGAGCTTCAGCTTCAGCATCAGTCCTTCCAGTGAATATTGGACTAATTTCCTTTAGGACTGACTGGTTTGATCTCTTTGCTGTCCAAGGGACTCTCAAGAGTCTTCTCTAACACCATAGTTCAAAAGCATCAATTCTTTGGAGCTCAGCCTTCTTTATGATCCAGCTCTCACATCCGTACATGACTACTGGAAAAACCATAGCTTTGACTAGACGGATCTTTGTCGGCGAAGTGATGTCTCTGCTTTTAATACGTTGTCTAGGTTTGTCATAGGTTTTCTTCCATGGAGCAGGCATCTTTTAATTTCATGGTTGCAGTCACCAGTTGCAGTGATTTTGGAGCCCAAGAAAATAGTCTATCACTATTTTCAGTGTCAGAGGTTGGGTCATAGGGTAGATTATGTTTAGCTTTATAGATCTGCTTAGAAATACATGAGTTGGGTAGAAAAAAAAATAGCTTTCCAGAGTGCTCTTAACAATATATACTCCCACTCAGCTAAAATTTTTTTTTCTACCAGGTAAATAATATCTGAAATGACATGCCTTATATTTCTTGCCTTGTATTTTATTTAGCTTAAGTCTTTCATCATTGGTAAAAGTCCATAGGAAATAATATTTTATTAGTCATTTATACTTTTAAGTGTTTGAGTTTCACAGCCTTTCACAGAATCACAGAATTTTAGAGGTCTAGTCCAACAAAGGAAGATAAAGTAGCTTGCCCAGAATCATACAGTTGGTTACTAACTCAGTTGAGTACAGTAGATGCTTATTCAACTCACAAAAGAAACCATTACTGTATTCAAACACTAGTAAGACTCCCACTATGTATAACAATGGAACTACTTGTAAGTTTTTCTTTTATTGACTTAAATAAAACTGCCAAATATTGCTCCAGCAAAGAAATGTTCATTCAGGACAGACAGAGAAATGCAGTTTGGGGTCTGCAGCTGTGATCAGCCACATGCAAGTCCCCGTATGGCAAGGGAAGAAAAACACTTTTATAGATGGGAANAGTTTTTAATTTGACAGAATAGAATGCTCCTGAGAGAGAACTTAATACCTGCTGTAGATTGCTTTAATGTTTTATTGAAGTATAACATAAATAAATGCATAAATATTAAATACATGATTTGATGACTTTTTACATATTTATATGGCTATGTGACCACTACCTGTATCGAGAATTAGAACATTACCAGTTCCCCTTGAGGATTCTGTCATGCCCTCTGCAGTCAATACCATCCCAAAAGGTAACCACCATTCTGATTTCTACCATTATAGATGAGTTTTCCTATCTTGAAATGTGATCACATAGTGTGTACTCTTGTTTGGCTTTCTTCTTCACTTAACATTCTGTCTATGAGATTCATCCATTCTGTAGTATGTAGCAGTAGTTCACTCTTCAGAGCTTTATAGTATTACATTATGAATATACCACAATTTATCCATTCGACTTTTTACAGACATTTGTGTTATTTCTAGTTTGGGACTATTATGAGTGAAGCTGCTATGAACATTCTTTTACATGCCTTTTGTTAAATATGAGTTCTTGTTTCTGAGAATTGCTGGGTCATAGATTTGTTGTGTTGTTCATTGCTCAGTTGTGTCCAACTCTTTGCGACCCCATGGACTACAGCATGCCAGGCTTCCCTGTCCATTACTGTCTCCCAGAGTTTGCTCAAACTCATGTCCATCGAGTCAATGATGCCATCCAACTGTCGCATCCTCTGTTGCCCTCTTCTCCTCCAGTTCTCAGTCTTTCCAAGCATCAGGGTCTTTTCCAATGAGTTGACCCTTTGTGTCAGGTGGCCAAAAAAGTATTGGAGCTTCAGCTTCAGCATCAGTCCTTCCAGTGAATATTGGACTAATTTCCTTTAGGACTGACTGGTTTGATCTCTTTGCTGTCCAAGGGACTCTCAAGAGTCTTCTCTAACACCATAGTTCAAAAGCATCAATTCTTTGGAGCTCAGCCTTCTTTATGATCCAGCTCTCACATCCGTACATGACTACTGGAAAAACCATAGCTTTGACTAGACGGATCTTTGTCGGCGAAGTGATGTCTCTGCTTTTAATACGTTGTCTAGGTTTGTCATAGGTTTTCTTCCATGGAGCAGGCATCTTTTAATTTCATGGTTGCAGTCACCAGTTGCAGTGATTTTGGAGCCCAAGAAAATAGTCTATCACTATTTTCAGTGTCAGAGGTTGGGTCATAGGGTAGATTATGTTTAGCTTTATAGATCTGCTTAGAAATACATGAGTTGGGTAGAAAAAAAATAGCTTTCCAGAGTGCTCTTAACAATATATACTCCCACTCAGCTAAAATTTTTTTTTCTACCAGGTAAATAATATCTGAAATGACATGCCTTATATTTCTTGCCTTGTATTTTATTTAGCTTAAGTCTTTCATCATTGGTAAAAGTCCATAGGAAATAATATTTTATTAGTCATTTATACTTTTAAGTGTTTGAGTTTCACAGCCTTTCACAGAATCACAGAATTTTAGAGGTCTAGTCCAACAAAGGAAGATAAAGTAGCTTGCCCAGAATCATACAGTTGGTTACTAACTCAGTTGAGTACAGTAGATGCTTATTCAACTCACAAAAGAAACCATTACTGTATTCAAACACTAGTAAGACTCCCACTATGTATAACAATGGAACTACTTGTAAGTTTTTCTTTTATTGACTTAAATAAAACTGCCAAATATTGCTCCAGCAAAGAAATGTTCATTCAGGACAGACAGAGAAATGCAGTTTGGGGTCTGCAGCTGTGATCAGCCACATGCAAGTCCCCGTATGGCAAGGGAAGAAAAACACTTTTATAGATGGGAAGTGGAAGTTGGGGAGCTAACGAAAACAAAGAAACTCTGAGTCCTTGCCAGGAAAGACGAGGATACATTCTTCTTCCTGTTGGGCTCTGCTGTTATCACAGGGCATAAGAGCACCTTCAAGTCTCACAGCTCTACTTAGGTTTTTGCTTATTAATTTTTTACACATCCCCCCTCCCTTTTAATCAAGATCTTTCTCTGAAAGTATCACTGACCAAAAGTCAGTTTAGCTAGTTTGAGTAGGTTTTTGTCTCTCAGTGCCAAGAAGGACCTTTCCTGGAATAAGGTCTCCGGCCAGAGGGAAAGTACAGATTAGAAACCTATTTGCGGTCATATCCTAGTGACAAGGGAGGGTAGTAGGGAGAATTCTCAATCACTTCTTATCTAAAGTCCATATGTTATCAAGATCCTAAACGTTTCAGATCATCTGAAGTGTTATGTCAAATAATCAGAGGTTTGGCAGTAAACTTACAGTAGGGCTGGTCCAGGTATCTTGGGAAAGCTGGCTCAGTGAATGTTGTTGCTTCATTTCTGGGAAGTCTTCATTTTCAAATAACCAGATACTGTGAGGTCCTCAGGGTTTGCTGCTTTCTTTACTTGTATCACATGATTCCCCAAGAGTCTGTTCCTTGGAGTTAGGTGGTACAGGAGTTGGTGGTGCCTGATAGGGGCCTTTGCAATGAGGTATAAGAGAGTTCTTTGCCAGTAGATGAAATCTCCAGGTTACAGGGTGTAATGCTTAAGGTCTTCACCTTCCCCAGGGTGCACTAAGACTGCTCTACCAAAGCGTGGTTATTTTTAATAGAAGCAGTTACGCCTCTGCAGTATTGGAGTATCTCTCCTTTTATTACTTGTGGGTCAAAAGAAGCAGGAGCCAAGTGCATCGGACATCTTATTACTATGCGAGTTTATGACTTCTAAAAGGGGTAGATCTGAAATTTGGAAGGACTAACAACAACAGTTTTAGCCAAGGTATTTGGAGGGCCTTCACCAATTTTGCAAATTGAATCTTTTTTTAAAAAAACATGTGTGTTTATTTATTTGGCTGTCAGGTCTTAGTTGCAGCCCAGGGATCTCTGATCTTCACTGTGGCATGCAGGGTTTAGTTGTGACACAGGGAATCTGGTTCCCTGAACAGGGATCGAACCTGGGCCCCCTGCATTGGGAGCAAGGAGTCAGCCTCTGGACCACCGGGAGGCATGCATGAGTGCAGTCGTTTACAACTTCATTGATGGCCTCAAGAACTGTAGCCCACCAGGCTCCTCTGTCTATGGGATTTCCCAGGCAAGGATACTGAAGTGGGTTGCCATACCCTCCCTCCAGGGGATCTTGCTGACCCAGGGATCAAACCCACAGCTCTTGCATCTCCTGCATCTCCTGCATTGGCAGGTGGGTTCATTACCACTGGCCACCTGGGAGGCCCTAGTTAGAGAGCTAAAGGTGCCTAAAGTACTTAAATTTGTAACAGTTTCTTTTCCAGTGTCCTGATTCTTTGCAATAGTAGCAGAAACTGGGGGCATTTGGGTTTGTTTAGGAACTTTCATTTGCTGGATTTGAAGATTAAGAATTTTGGTGGTCTCCCATTTAGTCATTCATTTAGCGTGCAGGAGAGCTAGTTTGTCAGATTAAATGTCAAGTGGACACAGTTTCCCATTCTATTGTGGTCCTTTTTAGTAGAAAGGAAAGCTCCCAGTTCAGCTCATTAATAAACACAGAGTTGAAAATTTCTCAAGTGGCATCAACATGTGAAGGAAGACCAGATTTTTTTTTTTTAATATTTTTGAACAGATTCACCAGATTTTTCTGTGCAAACCTGAATTTTGTTTCAATTAACAGCCTTTGAAAAAGCCTTAGGAATTGCTCAGTGACGTCGCTTAGCAATAGATCAAACCTGATCATATAGTAAGTTAGTGGGCTGGTCTCCCAGTTATAATTCTAGAGACATTTCAGGATTTTCCCAATTAGAAGTTTTCCTCCAGTGCTGGGCCTAGCTTTCACCAACTTGTATATGAACTAGCTAATTTACGCCAGGGAAACCTGTTTGGTAAATTTGAGTGATTATGTTAAATTCCTCAGCAAATCTGTGAGGATCTTCCATTACTTTGGGAAAATCTTTGACAATGGCTTACAGTTCAGTATAAGGGAATATAAGAAATTAGAGGTTTAACCTCTGAATCCTTCTCAGAAGGGTTAATTTAAAAGGGACAGGTTTTAACAATTTGACAAGAACTGGGAGAGTTTCAGAGATGGGGTAAGTTCCAGGAGAAAATCTGGAGGGAACCAAGGGCATGGAGGAGGCCCAGGAAGTATAGAAGGGAGGCGCGGAGGCAGAGTCTGGCCCCAGGAAGCCAAGGGAGAGAGACAAGATGATGCTGAGGGTGGAGGAAAAAGGTTGGTGCTGGAAACAGAAGTTTGAGTCATTAGATGTGAAGAAATAATAGCAAAAGGTACTGAAGAAAAGCAAGCAGAACAGCAAGAAGAAAATCAGGCCAGAATGGTGTCCTTGTCCTGAGGACCAAATGAAGGAAATGGTGGCTCAGTGGTAAAGAATCTGCCTGCTAATGCAGGAGACACGGATTCGATCCCTGTTCTTGGAAGATCGCCGGAAGGTGCCAAGGAGCAACTAAGCCTGTGCACCACAACTACTGAGACTGTGAGCCCTAGAGCCTGTGCTCTGCAACAAGAGAAGCCACCGTAATGAGGAACCTGCTCATGACAACGAAAAGTAGACCCAGCTGTCTGCAACTAGAAGAAGCCTGAGCAGCGATGAGGACCCAGCACAGTCAAAAAATAAAAGTTTAATAAAAGAGGAGAGTGACCAACCGAGATGGTTGGAGGACATCAGCTATGCAATGGACATGAACTTGGGCAAACTCCAGGAGATGGTGAGTGACAGGAAGGCCTGGCATGCTGCAGTCCATGAGGCCACAAAGAGTCGGACATGACTTGGTGACTGAACAACAGCTCAGCATGAGGCTACTAGACCCCTGAGAGAAAGAATATACTTGTGGGAATGGTGACAGTGAGGGCTCTGGAGGTAAAATTCACTTTTCTGACTATTGCGCTAGTATCAGTCTTGACTGCACAACTGTTTTGACCTGTCCTCTGAAACAAAGGAGTGCTGCTTTGGCATCAAGTTGTCTTAACACTGTCACTCCTGTGACTCGGGGGAACCTGACTGCTGCCTCAAACCTAAGTCATTTCCCCATTACTGTGTTCCCATGTTGATCACCTTTAAGAAGGGAGACTACTCAACACTCTAAAACTTACTAATGGTTTATTGAGATGATGTCTGTGAGGTCCATGGTAAATAAGCAGATAACCACATACTTCTACTTTTAGCATGATTATTATCTTTAAATATGCCAAGCTTTTCCTTATTTTGTGAACACCTATTCAAAATAGAGAACTTTCTCAAATGAAAACCAGTTTTTCTTTTTCTCTTCAGTGTCCTTGCTGCCCTATAGTTAGCCCCTAATAGTGAAACTAGGTCTGTTAAGTGTTATTTTCTGCTTTTTCCTTCCTGTCCTCTTACTCGCCCAGCTGTGTCAAGCCAGAACCTTGTAGGAAGAGAGCTATATTTCAGAAAACTGTTTGCTCTGACATTTAAACAAGCTTCCATTTTGTTTTTCCATATTAGAATTTTTTCTCTTCCCCTCATCCACTTCCAGCACTCTGTCTGACCTGTCATCTTTTCAGCTCATTCATTATCGTTAAGGTTTGCAGATTATACCAGAGGAAGGAGACAGATTTATAAACCTGTGTTCCTGGCCAGCTGTTTCAAGAGGAGGAATAACATGCTTCTTATTGTATACTTGCTCTCTGTATACAGCTGTGCTCATCGGCCCTTGTTAATGAGGCACCTACTTCGAAGTCTTACCTCGTCTAGAAATAAATGGATTCTGCTCCTATTCAAATTGGTTATCTGGCAATCAGATCAGGTTATCACTGGGAGGAGACATCCATATGAGTTCGCTTTGCTAACAGCCAGAGAGAATTTAGCCCAATTGCTTTCTTAGGAGGTCTGTCTGTGTACACACACACACACACACACACACACACATCCCTGAATCGCTTTGCTATACACTTAGAACTAACACAGCATTGTAAATTATACTTCAGTTGAAAAATATATGAGAGAAAAAAAAGAAAATGGTAAAAAAAAAAAAATCCAATTGACTAAACCAAAGTTTCCTGCCCTGATTTCATTCTATCGAGACTTTCTATTAGGATAATCTTGAGAACGGAAGCATTAAAAAAGTACCCTTGATAAGGAATGACTGTTATTTACAGTCATTTAAATTTTTTTTAAAAACTCAATACATTGGATAAATTCTATCCTGTATGTTGTAGTCAAAGAAAAAAATTATAAGTTGCAAGACTCAAAAAGAGAAAAGAATATGAGAGATCAGCATGAGTCCTAGGGGGGAAAAAATGAATGAAAGAAATGGAAGAAATTTAAAATACAATAGTAAAAGTGAAAATTTCCTAGAAGATGAAGGAAATCCCTTAGCATCAAAAGACAAAGAAATGGGAAATAGATTGGAAAGATAAGAGGATTAGTCTAGAAGATCCAAATAGGAGTTCCAGTAAGCAAAAACAAGTATAAGTATAATAAGTATAACAAGTATAATAAGACAGAAAATTAATAAGGATGTACAAGATTTGAAAAACATTATCAATCAACTTGCTCTATATAGGCTACCCAACAACTGCAGAACATACATTTTGAAATATTCTTTTCAAGTGCACATGGGATATTCTTCAAGATAGGCCATATTTTATACCTAAATTGATTCTCAATAAATTTAAGAGGATTGAAATCATATATAGTATGTTCTCTAACTACAGTAGAATTATATTAGAAATCAGAAACAAAAAGATAGTTGGAACATTCCCAGGTATTTGAAAATTTGACAACACTCTTCTAAATAAACCCAGAATTAAAAAAAAAATTTAGGGAAACTAGAAAATGTTTTGACCTGAATGATAATAAAAACATATTAAACTTGTGAGATGCAACTAAAGTGGGCTATGAGGGTAATAGCCCTCAGTGCTTATATTAGAAATGCTTATACCTTCAATGCTTCTATTAGAGAAGAAAAAATGATCTAAAACAGGTGTTGGCGAATGTTTTCTATAAAGGGCCAAATAGTAAATATTTTAGGCTTTGAGGGCCATATCGTCTCTATGACACACACTCAGCTCTGTCTGCCTTGAGGTGTGAAATCAGGCATAGACAGTGGGTAAATGAATAGATGTGGCTATGTTCCAATAAAACTTTTATTTCTGAGCAATATCTGAATTTCATATAATTTCAGATGACATAAAATATTCTCTTTATCATTTTTGTCTACCACTAAAAATGTAAAAACCATTCTTAGCTTGTTAAAGATACCTTTAAAATATTTCATGGTAGAATGTTCATGACCTTGTGGTAAGACATAAAAAGCACAAACCATAAAGGAAAAGCTTAATATATTTTACTTCATTAAATATAAAACTAACCAAAAATAATTTAGAATTAAGGCAAAACAAACAAACAAAAAGTCCATCTCAGGGAATTTCCTGGAGATCCAGTGGTTAGTACTCCACTCTCGCTGACAAGGGCCCACGTTCAATCCCTGGTTGGGAAACTTAAGAAATCATTAAGCCATGCAGTGTGGCCAAGGGAAAAAAAAAAGGAAACCAAACAAAAAAAGGTCCATGTCAGACATTTTATACCACATTAAATTCCAGGTGGATGAAAGAGTCAAATATAAAAATTCAAACCATAAAAATACTAGGAGAAGCCATAAGAAAAACAAACTTAATGAAGTGATGGACTGGGGAAAGCCTTTTGAAATATGACAAAAATTTTGAAACCATAAAAGACTGATAAATCGAACAACCTAAAAGTAAGGAATTTCTCCATAGCAATAACCACCGTTAACAGATAACAAATATTTGTTTTTGCGACCCCATGAACTGCAGCACGCCAGGCTTCCCTGTCCATTACCAACTCCCAGAGCTTGCTCAAACTCAGGTCCATCAAGTCAGTGATGACATCCAACCATCTTATCCTCTGTCATCCCCTTCTTGTCCTGCCTTTAATTTTTCCCAGCATCAGAGTCTTTTATAATAAGTCAGTTCTCCCCATCAGGTAGCCAAACTATTGGAGCTTCATCATCAGTCCTTCCAATGAATATTCAGGACTGATTTCCTTTAGAACTGACTGGTTGGATCTCCTTGCTGTACAAGGGACTCTCAAGAGTCCTCTCTAACACTACAGTTCAAAAGCATTAATTCTTTGGCACTCAGCTTTCTTTATGGTCCAGCTCTCACATCCATACATGACTACTAGAAAAACCATCGCTTTGACTAGATGGACCTTTGTTGGTAAAGTAATGTCTCTGTTTTTTAATGCACTGTCTAGGTTTGTCATAGCTTTTCTTCCAAGGAGTAAGCGTCTTTTAATTTCATGGCTGCGCATTTACCATCTGCAGTGATTTTGGAACCCAAGAAAATAGTCTCTCACTGTTTCCATTGTTTCCCCATCTATTTGCCATGAAGTGATGGGACTGGATGCCATGATCTTGGTTTTTTGAATGTTGAGTTTTAAGCCAACTTTTTCACTGTTTCACTTTCATCAGGAGACTCTTCAGTTCCTCTTTGCTTTCTGCCATAAGGTGATGTCATCTGCGTATCTGAGGTTATTGATATTTCTCCCAGCAATCTTGATTCCAGCTTGTGCTTCATCAAGCCTGGCATTTTGCGTAATGTACTCTGCATATAAATTAAATAAGCAGGGTGCTAGTATACGGTCTTGACATACACCTTTCCCAATTTTGAACCAGTCCATTGTTCCATGTCCAGTTCTAACTGTTGCTTCTTGACCTGCATACAGGTTTCTCAGGAGGCAGGTAAAGTGGTCTGGTATTCCCATGTCTTTAAGAGTTTTCCACAGTAAACAGTCACAAATAAGGAAAGACTATAATTCAGTAGAAAAATGAGCAAAGGATATGAACAGACAGTTCACTACAAAGGAAACACAGATGTTTCATGCAGGTATCTTGTAATGAAATAATATACAAACTGGTAATAAGAAACATGACATTAAAAGTACGTAAAACACTATTTGTCTCCTATCAGATTGGCAAAACCAAAGAGTTTGAGAACACTGTATTGCCAAAGGGAAAGAATAACAAGTGTTCTCATGTACTAATGAGTTTATAAATTAGCACAATCCTCTTTGAGGACAAATTGGAAGTATTTATGAAAACTCCAAATACAAATACTCTGTGAGTAGCAGTTTTACTTATAGGACTTTACCTTACAGACATATTCTATAATATGTAACATAAAGCATGTGTACAAGATTAGTTATTCAGTGTTATTTGTAGTAGCAAAAGAGTGAAGCAACCCAAATGTCCATCAACAGGGAAGTGGTCAAATCAATGATGGTACATTGTGAAATCATACATATGCAGCCATTGAAAAGAATGAAGTAGTTCTATGCGTGATCATATAGAATGATCGAAAATATATGGTTACATGGGAAATGTATATAATATTGGTGTACACTGCTACCATTTGAGGAAGAATATATAGGCATATTTGCTTAAAAATATATAAACTACCTCTGGAGGAATACATGGATATCCATGGATGTTTCTGAGTAGAGGACCTGAAAAGCTGAAGAAAAGTGACAGGAAGAACACTTCATTTTATCTTGGGGTTTGTTTGCTTTTCTTTTCTTTTCTTTTTTTTTTGGCTACCTTTTAAATTTTGGAATGTGACTGAATTATTTACTCAAAACCATTTTAAAATAAAATGAACATGTCAGGAATGTTCATTATGATGTCATTTAGAGTGAAAATGTGCAGGAAACATCTAAATTTCCATCAGTAAGATGTATAAATTGTGGTTAAGTCATGCAATGACATACTTGAGCACCATTGAAACAAATAGTTTAAGCTCTTCATGTCAACACTGGTATACCTCAGATCTGTAACATTAAGTGAGAGAGGTAAGTTATACAGCCAGCATGATCCTGTCATTGGCAGGTTTGAAAATATAGTAAACAGTGCCTTTCAGCTATGATATTTTGTTCTTTAAAAAAGAAATTTGTTCCAAGTATACCAGAAAATCTTATAAATCCATTGAGCTGCTACATGGGCATATGAGCTTTTTAAGTTAACCTTTGTATTTTTTAATGTATCTGAAATGCTGCATAGTTTTTTAAAAGTTAGGAAAATGTACCTTAACTGGACCATGGAATCTTTGCAAATGTTCCCCATCCTAAGGGCCCCTGGTAGTGTTGTAGGTAGTTCCCATGGAACTATTCCAGCCTAATGCTGTTAAGCTGTTGGGACATAGAGCACCCCCTAAACCCTCCTACAAGAGCTGGAATGCTACTCAGATGGAAAATACTCTTCTCAGTGGCCAGCAGCGTTTCTTTTGTGTATATCTGAGTCTTCTTGTCTTTCAGGGATGTTAGTGGTGAATGTAACGTGGAGAAACAAGACTTATGTAGGTACACTTCTTGACTGCACACGGCATGATTGGGCACCGCCGAGGTAAGCACGCCACAGCTTTTTGTCTGTGTTAGTCTGAACCACCCTTATCAGTGATCCCTCATACCTTTATCTTGTTAGCGTTGGAGAGCTTTTAAAGGACACTCAGCTTTTAAAGGACAGTATGGTATAAAAACAAAAGAAGCCATCAAATTCATCTGGCATTCAAGAAGAATAAATCAGTTAGGTGTTGGTTTGGGTAGTAATGGTGAGGAGATCCTGTTTAAGCCTTTATCTAGAATGACTGAATCTGGCTTCTACCTAAAGTTACCTCAAGACCAAAGTCAGAATCTGACTGTGGGGAAAAAAGCATTCATTGATGATGTTTTTTGATAGTAGCTATCTCTCAGAAGTTAAAATTCAAGAACATTTTCAGTTTCATAAGCTCCTTTAGACAATCTGGATTTCACAAAGACCTTTCAAGTTGCAGTTGGCCATAAGACTGATATTTCAGTGAATTTCATCTTACAGCTAGTTCCTATTATTAATTTCCACTTCATCAGGGTTGGGGGAACCCAAATCTCAGGGAATAATGTATAGCTAGCATGCAGGTAACATCCTAGAAGCTCACCAGTAATGCAGTTAGTATGTTTTCAGAAGTTTCTTTAACAAATGATATTCATTGAAAATGATAGTTACCATTTGGACACTTCTGGACGCTGCAGCTAACCAGGTTTGAAGGCAGCTTCCTTTTCTTAATAATGTCTTGTTGTGTTTGTCATTTGCCAAGGTTCTGTGACTCTCCCACCAGTGACTTGGAAATGCGCAATGGTCGAGGTAGAGGCAAACGCATGCGTCCCAATAGTAACACGCCCGTCAATGAGACAGCCACAGCCTCCGACAGCAAAGGGACCAGCAGCAGCAGCAAAACCCGAGCGGGAGCCAATAGCAAAGGCCGTCGGGGCAGCCAGAATTCTTCAGAACATCGCCCACCTGCCAGTAGCACCTCCGAGGATGTCAAGGCCAGCCCTTCCTCAGCTAATAAGCGGAAAAACAAACCCCTTTCAGACATGGAGCTGAACTCTAGCTCAGAGGACTCCAAAGGGAGCAAACGTGTCCGTACGAATTCCATGGGCTCAGCCACTGGCCCCCTCCCTGGGACCAAGGTGGAACCCACTGTTCTAGACAGAAATTGTCCTTCCCCAGTCCTGATTGATTGTCCCCACCCAAACTGCAACAAAAAGTACAAGCACATCAATGGACTTAAGTACCACCAAGCTCATGCCCATACAGATGACGACAGCAAGCCAGAAGCAGACGGAGACAGTGAGTACGGAGAGGAGCCCACCCTCCATGCAGATCTCGGGAGCTGCAATGGCGCATCTGTCTCACAGAAGGGTTCCCTATCCCCTGCCCGCTCAGCTACCCCCAAAGTTCGGCTCGTGGAGCCCCATAGCCCTTCTCCTTCAAGCAAATTCAGCACAAAAGGCCTCTGTAAGAAAAAGTTGAGTGGGGAAGGGGACACAGATCTTGGGGCCTTATCCAATGATGGCTCTGATGATGGACCCTCAGTAATGGATGAAACAAGCAATGATGCTTTTGATTCTTTGGAAAGGAAGTGTATGGAAAAGGAAAAATGTAAAAAGCCCTCTAGTTTGAAACCTGAAAAGATGCCTTCCAAAAGTTTAAAGTCAGCCCGGCCCATCGCCCCTGCCATTCCCCCACAGCAAATTTATACCTTCCAGACAGCCACCTTCACGGCAGCAAGCCCAGGCTCCTCCTCAGGCTTGACCACCACTGTGGTCCAGGCCATGCCCAACAGCCCCCAACTGAAGCCCATTCAGCCCAAGCCCACTGTGATGGGAGAACCTTTCACAGTCAACCCTGCCTTGACTCCAGCCAAGGACAAGAAAAAGAAAGAGAAAAAAAAGAAGGAATCTTCAAAGGAACTTGAAAGTCCTCTGACCCCTGGGAAGATATGTCGAGCAGAAGAAGGCAAAAGCCCATTCAGGGAATCATCGGGAGATGGGATGAAGATGGAGGGCCTTCTGAATGGCTCCTCAGACCCCCACCAGAGCCGACTGGCCAGCATCAAGGCAGAAGCTGACAAGATCTACAGCTTCACAGACAATGCTCCCAGCCCTTCAATTGGAGGCAGTAGCCGCCTAGATAGCACTACCCCTACCCAGCCCATGACCCCGTTACACGTAGTGACCCAGAACGGAGCTGAAGCCAGCTCAGTCAAAACCAACAGCCCTGCATACTCTGACATTTCTGATGCTGGGGAGGATGGAGAGGGCAAAGTGGACAGCGTCAAATCCAAGGACCCTGAACAGCTGGTCAAGGAAGGGGCCAAGAAAACTCTCTTCCCCCCTCAGCCACAAAGCAAAGACTCACCATATTACCAAGGCTTTGAAAGTTACTACTCTCCAAGCTACGCACAGTCCAGCCCAGGAGCTCTGAACCCCAGCAGCCAGGCAGGAGTGGAGAGCCAGGCTCTGAAGACAAAAAAGGATGAGGAACCTGAGAGCATAGAGGGAAAAGTGAAGAACGACGTCTGTGAGGAAAAGAAGCCGGAGCTGAGCAGTTCCAGCCAGCAGCCCTCCGTCATCCAGCAGCGCCCCAACATGTACATGCAGTCCCTGTACTACAACCAGTATGCCTATGTGCCCCCCTACGGCTACAGTGACCAGAGCTACCACACCCACCTCCTGAGCACCAACTCTGCTTACCGGCAGCAGTACGAAGAGCAGCAGAAGCGGCAGAGCTTGGAGCAGCAGCAGCGAGGACTGGACAAGAAGGCCGAGATGGGCCTGAAGGAGCGGGAGGCAGCCCTCAAGGAAGACTGGAAGCAAAAGCCGTCAATTCCACCAACTCTCACTAAGGCCCCCAGCCTCACGGACCTAGTGAAGTCAGGACCCGGCAAGGCGAAGGAGCCAGGGGCGGATCCTGCCAAGTCAGTCATTATTCCCAAGTTAGATGACTCTTCCAAACTCCCCAGCCAGGCCCCAGAAGGACTTAAAGTAAAGCTGAGTGAGGCCAGCCACCTAGGCAAGGAGGCTTCTGAGGCCAAGACAGGTGCCGACTGTGGCCGACAGGCAGAGGTGGATCCAATACTCTGGTACCGACAGGTAACTGTTCTGGAAGGAAATGGAAAACTGTTGGATAGTCTTTCTCTCTTCCTCATAAATCAGGGCCGTCCTTACATAGGGAATCAACACAGTACAGATAGCAGGAGAAGTCTATAATGTTAGGGATTCTTTACCTTCGTAAATCATTTTAATGTTTTTTTAAAAGCACTTTTTACACCAGTGAGAGGTTTTTCCCATTTAACAAGAGATGCCCAGGTGAGTCAGCTTGCTTTGTCTGGAGGTACTCAGGACTTCACCCGCAGAGCCAGGACTGGAGCCGGGCATCTAGTGATGCCTAATCGCGTCCCATGCACTGTGTGGTTCCCAAAGGTGCTCTCTCCAGTTTCTATAGCAGGCGGAAGCACACTACTCAGACTGAACTACTCTCAAAAAGATTTCATAGGCAGAGTTAGAGCTAAGAGCTTGGTCTTGTTTCTCTCTTTATGAGGCTTAGGAAGGCCCCCTTTGGTGCCACAGTTAGCCCACCTTCCCTGAGCGGAGTGGCCCCTACAGCTCTCTGCCCCCAGACATGCTCTGAAGAAGGGAAGCCACCTAAATATCCTTGGAGCAGGAACAGCTTCTTCAGTCACTTCCCTCAAATGCTTGTTTTCTCATAGAGAAGACCCACCAGTGGATTTTTCCCTCTTTCCCCACATTTTATATCCTTTTGTTGGGGAGAGGGGACAGGCATTTAAGCAGGAGGGACCATAGTTGATTTTGAACACGGGTCAGTAGAGGCCAAGATCCCGCAGTGCCCCAGGTGTCTGGTATTGTCTGCTCTGCCCTGGTGTTTCTACTGGGACCTTGGGCTTGAAATCTCTCTCTGTCTTATCTGTACAACACTCACGTCATTCTGTGATTGTTGCAGGAAGCAGAGCCCCGGATGTGGACCTATGTCTATCCTGCCAAGTACTCGGACATCAAGCCAGAGGATGAGCGGTGGAAAGAGGAGCGGGACCGCAAACTGAAGGAGGAAAGGAGTCGGAGTAAGGACTCTGTTCCCAAGGAGGATGGGAAGGAAAGCACAAGTAGTGACTGCAAGCTGCCCACATCAGAGGAATCCCGCCTTGGGGGCAAGGAGCCCCGGCCCAGTGCCCACGTGCCTGTGTCCTCCCCCCTCACCCAGCACCAGCCCTACATCCCCTACATGCACGGCTACTCATACAGCCAGTCCTATGACCCCAGCCACCCCAGCTACCGTGGCATGCCCGCCGTGATGATGCAGAGCTACCCAGGTATGGCACCGCAGCCCAGCTGCTGCTCCGGTCACTGGGAAGGGAAACAAAGCAGATTTCAAATCCAGTTTTCTTGCTCAGCTTTCTTGCTAAGGCTCCTGAGGCTCAGGTAGATGGTAACTCTGATGTGAATGTGGTATTGTGGACACTCTAACCCTGAGCTCCTTGAGGGACCCCTACTTGCAGTCTGTAGGACCACTGCTTCCTCCCTTGCACCAGGTGGAGGGTTGACTCTGCAGTCAGTTTTTGTGGATAACTAAAGGCGAAACCCCGTCTACCAGAGGCATCTTCCCTCAGCTTGGATTTTCCAAGCACATACTTCAAGGACTTAACCACTGGTGGTCCAGCTGTTAAGACTCCGCTTCCTCTGCAGGGGGCGAGGGTTCGATCTTGGTCAGGGAACTAAGATGCCTTGGGGTATGGCCAGAAGAAAACCACATATTCTATATTTTGCAGTGTGCTAGACACTGAGGGGAAAAAGAAATAGAGAAGACTATTCCAGTCCCCTCAAGGAGCTCACAACTTAATTGCAGCAGGAGAGACACGTGGACCAAAGTAAAATTCACATCAGGAGAATGCATGTATTCATTTGCAAGACCATGTTTAGCATAAAGTCATCAGGCAGTCAGGGAGGGGAGGTCCAGTGAGGGAAGGATTCGGGTTTGGGAAAAATAAGCTCTTATGCTGCCATGGAGTCTAAGAGGAGGGGAGGGCAATGCAAAGTAGGAGTTTAGGTGTTTTTGAACTAGTCAGAAGAAAATGCTTGCTTTACTCACTGATCTCTGTTGCCTGAAGAGCCCTTCTTTCACTTTCTGGAGCTCCCACCTCACTGTAGAAAAGCAGCTCAAACAGTCTTGATATTGATGTTTTAAGGCAGATTCTAAGTAGGACATGTGAAGTTTTCAAACAGAAATAGAAATTGTCTCTTCCTGCAGTATTCCTTTCTCCTGTTACCCAGTCCTTCTGTATAAAAACAGTAGTTCCATCTGATGAGTACTTGATCTCGGCCAGGCACTGGACTGATTCATGTGCATTGTCTCATTTAATCCTGTCACCCTATGAAATCACTATTAGTATCTTCATTTTGATGGTCAAGAAGTTGAACCTCAAAAGGTTAATTTGATCTAATGAACTTGTTCATTTGTTCAGAGGTACCCAACTGGTAAGTCTCAGAGGTCAGATTTGAGCCCAAGGACATGACTTCAAATCCAATGACCTTTCTAATCCTATGACTGTAGCACCTCTTGGAGGTGAATCTGAGACTCGGGCTCTAAGGAAGTTGATTCCCCAGAAACTGAGGGCCATGTTCCTAATATCCCTTAGCTGTGTGCCTCTGGAGCTCAGTAAAAGGAGGACACACTACGAATCTCAGCCTGAAGACACTGTGTTGGAACATCCCTCAGCCTGAGCCTCACCAGGCTCACTGATGCAGACTCTCTCCTGCCACTCCCATCTCTCTGAGTGCTTTATTTCTCTCTCCCAGGTTCCTACCTGCCTTCCAGCTATTCCTTCTCCCCATATGGCAGCAAGGTCTCAGGGGGTGAAGATGCTGACAAGGCCCGAGCCAGCCCCAGCGTCAGTTGTAAATCCAGCTCAGAGTCCAAAGCCCTGGACATCTTGCAGCAGCATGCCAGTCACTACAAGAGCAAGTCTCCCACGGTAAGGGACACTCAGAGACACTGGCATTGTCAGAGGCCAGGAAGGGTAGAGCCAGGGTCTGGGAGAAGGTGGGCTGGCTCGAGTCCCAGCAACAGTGTGGTGTGGCCGACCTGACCTGAGCTCTCCCGGGCACCTCCTTGATTCTTGGGTGTTCTGCATCTCTAAGGAGTCAAAGTGTGGGCTCGGGGCATCTTGCTTTCATGTGTGTGCCTCACAGTAGAGCTTTTGTGTCTGCTTTCCTTTCCAGATAAGTGATAAAACTTCTCAGGAGAGAGATCGGGGAGGCTGTGGGGTGGTTGGGGGTGGCGGCAGCTGTAGCAGCGTCGGGGGAGCAGGCGGGGGTGAAAGGAGTGTTGACCGGCCCCGCACCTCCCCTTCTCAGCGCCTGATGTCCACGCACCACCATCACCACCACCTGGGGTACTCACTGCTCCCAGCACAGTACAACTTACCCTATGCAGCAGGTAAGCCTCGCCTCCCCACTGCCGTCCAGTAGCACTGCCATAGCAGGGGGCCCTGGCAAGAAGCCCCTCCTCTTCCTCTTACCCTTGAGCCTCCAATCTGTCCAGAATCCTAGCCTCCTGCAGTCAGTCAGTATAATCATAACATTTACTTCCTCCCTTGAAGCTCAGGGATTCTCAAACTCCTCCAGAAAATTGACTTTGATATTCAGAAGAATAAGGAGCAGGTGTTCCCACAGCCAAAGAGTAACAAGCAACTGAAAACCAGAGCCTGACTGTCTATCCCCAGCTGCTAGATCTGGCCAAGTATCAGATTTTCTTCTGTCAGCACCCCAAAACTCAGTGGAGCTAGGCACTGAAGAAACTCCTCCCAGACCCTCCCAGCTGGCAGAGAGAGCAAGTGCTGCACTAACTTGTCCTCCTCCTCACTCAGGGCTTTCTTCTACAGCCATTGTTGCCAGCCAGCAAGGCTCAACTCCTTCACTCTACCCACCCCCCCGGAGGTGAGAATGGTGAGTAACTTTTTAACTCAGAGAGACAACACAGAGAGAGCAGGGACAGTTGATACCTGGATCACAGAATCCCTGTGGAGCCTCAGTGAAGGCCATCTCTGGAAATGGAGCAGCCCTGGCCAAGCCTCTTGTTGAAGTTTCCCTGGAGCCTCTGAGAGGGGCTGTGGCCACACGCCTCCCCTGGGGAGCAGGACCGGCCTCCCCTGGGGAGCAGGACCGGCCTCCCCTGCAGCTCATTTTCTTGGAGCGCCACCTTGTGGTGGTTTTACCAGCTGATTGAGCACCCGGTTCTCTGTCCCTGTTTCCCTTGCAGAACACCAAGTGCCCGGATAAAGTCAGCTTCATGGGCCGGACTGGCTTACCCAAGGAGGTGCTGGAGGTGCCGTTTAGACATCAGTTAAATGGTGTTGCTCATCCTGTTTGCCGTTCCCACCATGACTGAAGGCAGACCCTTGGCTGTTTCGCCTCCACCAGACCCCCGGACTCCCCTACCCTCCCTCTTCCTCAGGAGCTGGAGAGCTGGTACTTAGCAAAAATATTTATTCTCTTGGCCACGGCCGTGACTGTCGTGGCCTCTGTGGAGATGAAGGCACGGGGAGCAACCAGGGGAACGTGGCCTCAGCCCAGAGAAGCCACTGCTCTGTTCCCCAAGCCCTGGTCAGCCGCCAGAGCAGCACCAACCCCCAGGGAGGGCCCCCAGCACTGGGCAAGGTCTGAAGACAGCACAGCAGCCATACCCCTCACCATCATTACCACCATCACCAGACCCTGCATCTCTCCAGTGGTTTGGGCCCTGGGAACTGGCAGCATGTGGAGAATTAGAATCTCAGGAAAGAAATTGGGGGCTGTTTTCTCTGCAGTTGTGAAAACAAGGTCTTCAAACGTGAAGACTTCTCCCCTCTCACATGAGCACATTTAAACGCTCAGAGCCCAGCCTGGAAAGGGAGACCAAGGCATCTGCCCACCGTGGCCTTGGGCTGCCTGTCAGGCAGAGGGCCAGGGTCCCGAGGCCAGCACCGGGTTCCCCGGGGATTCCAGGCAAGAGCTGGAGCATGAACGGAGTCTGTGAACGAGACGCTGCATCCCACCAAGTCCTGCTGCTGCTTAGCCTCCCCCTTGCCCTTTCCTCATCTTCCCCCGACCCCTTGGTGCCTTTCCCAGGGGCATCTCATCTCTCTTCTCCTTTTCCACTGCTTGGCTTTTAAGACTCAGGCAGGTAAAATCGTATTCCCCCAGCATGGGGAGCTTTGGAGTCTGCCAGGAGGCAGGCCCTGGGAGCGCCTAGCCCTCTGAGAGATGTCCTATCCAAGCAGCCATCCAAGTGTCGGCCTCATCAAGGGGTCCAATTCTGTCCAACCCAGTTTTTCTGTACACAACCACATGACTTCCTATAGCTCAGCCGGTAGCCCCATACATGCCAATATGAGCCGTGTTTCTTTGTAACACACGTTTTTGTTTTAGGGAACACTGCACCTTGGAGGGCGTCTGTCTGTTCCTTAGACCCTAGGACAACACATGCAAGCCATTACTCCTCAGAGCCACCGGGTATAGTCAGTGGAGCTGTGCTCTGAGGCAAAGGCAGTTCTCTGCTCTCCTTAGAAATGCAGTCCAGTCCAGGCGTTATGCTGTTTGTCCTGGGAAAGTGACAATGATTTGGTAGCTTTACTACAGTCACTTTTTCCCCAAGCTGTGGGGAGCTTTAGCTCTTGTTTTTGAGATATCATCCCTTTTTCCTCCTCTCCTGTCTTTCCTTGACCCTCTGGATTGAGAGATGAAGACTTACAGACACCAACCTAGGTTAGAGACGAGTCTTTGTGACCAGAGTGCCAAAAATGACCACTGACGAGCAGGGGCTTGGCTCTGACAGTAGGGGGCATGGAGGTAGAAAACAGCACAACGCCCAGCAGAAGCTGCTTTCCGAGATCCCCGGAGCCCTGTTCTAGAGAGGCTTAGGGTCTTTTGCCCAAGAGGGGCCCCTCTGATCTATAGACCTTTCCTCTAGGTTCCCATGTCCTTGTTTTTATTCAAGTTGCATTCTGAGCCCTCTCCCAAACCCCGCTGACTTAGACCTCTTAGCAGGCCCTTGAGCAGCCTCCCTGTCCTCAGCCCTTCTGCCCCTCGCTGTCCTTTTGGGCCGTGCTCTGAACGGTGACTTCCCTTTTACCCACGGAAGTCATCTTTGTGGACACCTTCACCCCACCTCACCTGAGTCGTCCCCACCCAAAAGATGGCTCTGAATTTCAGCCTGCTCATGCCCTCCTGGCTCCTGTTGGGTAGAGTCATGGGCCCATCTCTGTTCCTGTTTGTTTTTAAATATTGTGTGTTTTGTATCTGTGGCGCTGTCTTACAGCGTGCTCTGTACATATTGTGAAGAACCCATTTGAGTAATTTCCTTTTCTGTTGGGCAGGCATAGCCTGGGGTTCCTGCCCTTTCCACTTTGTTCTGTAACAGAGAAGAGGAACTTCTGTATTAGCAGGGCAGCCTTGGGTTCTGCAGAAGGGAACAGCTTTTTTTCTTTTCTCCCCCTTAAAAAATGTTTGGCTTTTTGATCCTTACATCCTAAAAAGCAGGAGCTGAGCTGCCCAGAAGAGCAGGTGAGAGCATCGATGGCAGAACAGCACTGCCTTTTCCTGATCCTCCTGGTCCCTGATCCTTGCCAGGCCCGTCATCCCTCCCTGAAGTAACATGAAGCAGCAGCAGTGACGGGTGAAACAGCCTTGAGGAGCTCTGAGTGAAGGGCTTGCTGTCCATCTCTAGCCTCTCCCCCTGGGGAGGAGGAGCCACAGGTGGGGAACCCATGGCACTGGCAGCCAAGTCATAGGGATGACATTCTCAAGGATCCCCACCCACCCCACTTCACCCCAGCAAAGCTGGACGAGTTTGCTACTAAGGGCCGAGGTCACCAGACCAAGGCTCTGTCTGAGCTATCCCTGGCCCAGTTCTCTTGACAGACATGGCTCATCTGAGCCCCACAGAGAAGCTGGAGGGAGGCAGCCTCGTGCCCAAGTAGAACAGCCAAGGCTTGGAGACCTGCTCTTTAGAACTCAAATCTGCTTCCTCCTCATTTAAGTTGTGCCAGTTCCCTTCATCCCCTTTCCTTGCCTGTACATGTATGTATACATGTATATTTCCTTCTCTTACCTCACCCACCCCCTCACACATCTCAAGGTCAACAGACCACATGCAGAAGGCTTAAGAGGGCACCCATGAAATGAAATGATGCTTCTTGAATCTCTTCTCTCCAGGCTCCAAGGTGGGGGTGGGAGGGCTTGGTCTTGGGAGCGGGAGGAAAAGGCTACAGAAGGGCTAGTGTCATTGTATACGGGCCACTTGTTATCCCACACACCTTATCACCATCTCAAGTGTCTACTCCAATGCCCCCAAGATTCAACTGGGCAGCTAGCTGGCCCCCTAATTCTGGGCCTTCGTTATTTGTTTTATTATTAGGGCATCCCAGGAAGCTTTCTGCTGATCCTCTGCCATGGGCCCCTCCTGGGATTGAGCCCCTCCCAGGCCCCATCCCCAGCCCCTCCTGCCCCAGCCCACCCGCTTGCCTTGGTGCTCAGCCCCTCATTGGGAGCAGGTTGGGGCGAGCTGGAGGCCCGGGCTGGAGGGGCAGTGTTGCTGTTCATAGCTTTTGTTCCATTGGCGTTGCTCTGTTGGATTTAATTTCAGTCTTCCTGATTCTTCCCTTCTGTAAAGTGTACATTACCAAGTTCCTTGTTTTTTTATATATATATATAAATATATATATATACAAACTGTACTCTTTTTGCCTTTGTACATTCAGGCAAGAAGAGAAAATAAATCTTTTTAAGAGACAATCACAAATCTGTGAGGGCTGCTGGTTATTTCTCCCGGAGTCTGCTGCTGAGCTGCCTCTCCCCTCCTCACTCTTCCACCCTCCCTCAGCTCCCTGACCTTCCTGTCCTGTTCCATACGCATCCTCAGCTCCACCTTCCCTGGCTGATGGCATGCTGTTGAGTCCAGTGTCCAGACCACATGCCCTGCAGCCCTTCCCTGGCCGCAGGCTTTCCCAGGAGCTTTATCCTGGGCCCTGGCCTCACCTGTCACCCCACGCCAACCGCCCCACCCCCATTGATCCCATTCACCAAAGTGGCTTTGGACACTCACCAGTGAGTGGCTTTCACACTCACTGTGAAACTATGCAGCTGGGAGCTCTCTTAAGTTTGCACTACTTAAACCTGCCTGGGAGTTAGACGATTTTTAGGAATGAGTGGGAAACTGAATACTCCCCTAGATGCTAGTCGCCAGAGTTGCTCTGACTAGAGTCCAGAGCATCATGCTTGGCCGGTGGACTCCTTTTGGCTAACCGCATCAGAACAAGGGCTATGGGCTTAAGGATCAAGAGCATTTGATCAGAATTTCAAAGGGCGGTACATTCAGAAAGGCAGCCCAACCAAACCATTGTTCCACCTCTTCAACTTTCTCCCTTCCCTCTAATTTCCTCCTCCTCCTCCCCCTTTTTTCCCTTTCTCTCTCCTTAATTGGCTTTGGAACTGAAGTATATTTTTAAATTATTTGTTGTATTTATTGAATAAAGTTTTTAATGTCCCTGTTCTTAAATTTAGACTTAGTTTGCCTTTCACATATCTCCCCTTCCAACTCAACCCTCTCCCAAGATATTTCACCTTCTAAGTTGTTTTAATTGGAGTGCAGAATTTGGATACCATATTTCTGTCCTGCCAGTGGTCTCATCTAGCAAACGTTTTATTATTTTTGAAAGAGAGAAAACCTGAGTTGAGTGCCCAGGTTTCCAATTCAGCCTAACTCTGGTTGTGTTAAAGAGGATCTACCCAGCAGATGGCAGCAAAGTCCCAGGTGTGTTTCCTGTCCACTCTGCTAGTTTTGCGAACAGAAAACTGTTTTTCCTGGTTCTTTATCCCTGTCTTGTAGATTCCTTGGATTTCAATTTAGGATTCAATCTGAATCCTAAATTGCCTACATTAACTTGGCCATTGTCAGCCGTCACATGGATTCGCATGGTAAATGTCTCACTTGTAATGACTTTACAAATGACTTATGAAGTCATTTTTCAGACTTTATGTTCTAGGGATTATCTGCTCAGTGGAAGACATTTTCAAAGCCCTTCACATTTCAGTTGAATTCATCTCTAGGCCCAGACTTTTTTTTTTGGCTGCACTGCACAGCATGTGGGATCAGATCCTTGACCACAGATCGAACCCGTGCCCTCTGGCAGTGGGAGTGCAGATTCCTAACCACTGAACCACCAGGGAAATCCCTAGGCCTAGACTTTCTCTACTAATACCACATGGGATGGAGGTGTTGAACTCACTTCTTTCCATAAATGTTATATAGGGTCCAAGGTTAATGACTTGGTCCAGTAGCTCCACACAGAACAATGTGAAAATGCACCAAAGACTCAAAATAAGGACAGCCACAGTTCAACAGTAAGTAAATAGTTCTAACATCATAGGAGGTAGAAGAACATGCCCAGTACTTCCTTTGGGAAAACAGAAGCAAAGGAAAAAAAAAAAAACTAGTAAACCCTTGAGAAACTAAGACAACACAGGTGAAGAGGATTCTGTCCCCCTCCAGTGGCACTGAGAGGTGATTCATCAGGCTGGTGGTACAGGGGAAGGGCAGCCGTGCCTTAGGGCCCTGGGCTCCAAAAGGAGAACACTGTCTTCCTAGGAAAGGTGAGTTCCACTTCCTTCAGACACCCCCAGAACAGGAATGTCAGGCAGCAGTGTGTGAAAGCCAGAACACAGTTTCAGGACCTGGTATGTCTAGCCTCTATTCTGGATGAAGCTCTGTGTACATACCTGTCTCTAGGGGGCTCCAGCATTCTGTCCCAGACTCCTAGCAACCCCTTGCTTTGCGTGATAATGTGGCCCCAGAGACCTCAGCCAGTTTGTCCTGATGCAAGGCGGCTTTTTTCCTGAGAAGCGTGTATCACACCCCTGCTGGGCTCTAGACTCAAAAGACAACAGTAGAAGGAAGACGGCCCTGGTTGAGGAGTAAAGGACAGACCAACCACAACTTTAAATCAGTTTATTGACACACTAACACAACACACTTGCCTCCCTGACACCCCCGCCCCCCTCACCTAATCTAGATCTCTCCCCCTTCCTTCCCCCTTAGAACAAGCTGTTCAGTGAAAACAAAAGGGCAGGCCACTTCTACACCCTCAGTCCCACACGAGAGCCCGTGGAACAGGGTCTCAGGCACTACTCAGAGCCTGTTAGGGAGAGGGGGCAGTTAGCACTAGACTCAGCCAGGCAGAGGCATCCAGTCCCTAACAGCAAATTCCCCCACAACCCCCAGGCCCTGAGTTGCTATTCCTCTTCCTCTCCGCTGTCTGTGACCCTAGGAAGGAGACACCTTGGGGCCTAGGCCTAAAGCCCAGAGCAAGAACACCTGGCCATAATCTGAGAATTGGAGTTTGGCTAGTGTTAAGACCCAGGCACCCCCAAAATAAAGCCCTGGTGGTAGGAGTAACTTCAGTGCCCCTATTTTGAATGCGCTGATAACAAACAGATTAAGCCAGCTTAACCAAATGCCAGAATAACACTAAGCTGTAAAGGAGGGGTCAGACCTGCTTTCTCCAGGTCAGACACAAATGCACAGAGAGAAGCCCAGGTGGAGTATCAAAAAATAATAGAAGGACACTGCCCAGGGGCTGAAAGCCTATACTCCAGAGTCCCCTGGGTGGCAAGAAGCAAGGAAAGAAAATACACAAGTCTTAAAAACCAAAAAAGAAAGCCCAACCGCAGGGTAACTGAGCCTGACAATGCTGTCCCCAGCCCTCCAGGCCTGGCCCCTGGATGCAGACAGTCCCTCCCCTCTAGGCTGTGGCCTCCCCTAGGCTAGATAGAGCACATCACACAGCGCAGTTTAAAAAGCTGCTAATGCCAGTTCATAAACATCTTCATTTACTATTGGTGATTACATGTGAATAATATGTTTATACTGTTCTTTATGGAAAACAATTTCAACGAGTCAACTCCGAGAACACAATAGGCAACCCTCACCCTGAGCCCCTTAGCGTCCTTCCTTGGACAGCAAGAAGCCCCCTCCTCTGTCTCAGGGCTGCCTAACTTCCCCGCTTCCCCCACTGTGGCTCTTGGGCAAAGCATCGTCTTTGACCATTAGTCCTCATCGGACAAGTTCTGGTCCAGGGGATAAACCATGAACATCACATCTGGTCGAGAGGGGACACAGGGATGGCCTGGACGCACAATCTCAAAGCCCAAGAAGCTGAAGGTCTTCAGCAGTGGAGCTGCAGAAAAAAGTGTAAAAAAAGATTCTGTTAAGAAACAAAATTAGGCTAATCAAGGGAAAACCCAAAACAAAGATGGAATAAATGCACTAGCCTTTCCTAAATTTGGACANGGGACACAGGGATGGCCTGGACGCACAATCTCAAAGCCCAAGAAGCTGAAGGTCTTCAGCAGTGGAGCTGCAGAAAAAAGTGTAAAAAAAGATTCTGTTAAGAAACAAAATTAGGCTAATCAAGGGAAAACCCAAAACAAAGATGGAATAAATGCACTAGCCTTTCCTAAATTTGGACACAACCAATCCCATGATTTCCTAGGGTTTATATGTCAAACTCAGGAGCCCCACCTCACTAGAAGCCCCTCCTTTTCCCTCCCCAGCCTGGTCTCAAGCTGCTCAGCCCCTCACCTCTGTCTTCCCGGCCCTTCCTGAAGCAGATGAAGACGTAGTTCACTTTCATCTTCTCTTCAGCAAACTCTAGCAGTGCTAACAATCTGCAGGAAGCAAAGAAACCCACTCAAGCCCACTGCCACTGTGGACTTCACCCCATCCTTCTAATACCCCCTGCTCCCAAGGCTTTTCTGAGGCTTACACTCAGCACTGTAAATAGGGAAGCTTCAAGGAGAACTTCCTATTTCAAGACCTCAGGAGCCCTGAGTTCAGAAAAAAAAATAAACCACAATCACTTAAGAAAACTGTTACAGAATTCTCTCTTCCAGGAATAAAGGTTCTTCATCTGAAATTAATACTAGCCAACTTAATGCAATTTACAAGGTGGCCTAGGAAGAGAACCCAGTTTCTCAGGGGCCCTCCAAAGTTGTCAAGTCTGATGGTGACCACCTGCTGCAGAGAGGAACTCTGGGCCCTACCACCACCTAAAAGGACTTCAAGAGGGTGGAGCCACTTGCAAGAACGCCATCCTCAGGAAAGCTTCTTCCACAACTGGGTGGTTGGAGTTGCCCAATCCAATGAAATTCCACTGCTTCTTTGAGCTTCTGGCCGTTAAAACCAGACCGTTATATGCCAAGAATTTGGTTAATGTGGTAATGATCTGCTTTCATTATCATAGGCCCATATTACTGGCTAACACTAACCTTTAAAAAAATCATATATACTTGGGCAGCTGAGAGCTAGGGGAGAAGGCTGGCCATCTGCTGCCCCCCGGAAGCACATGCCCTTCTCTGGAGCGGGCTTCCAGCCCTTGCCCAGCACTTGCTCCTTACCCTTCTTTGCTCCCATCAGCTAATAATCCATCTGGAATTTCTACAAACAGGCTCTGGCTGGACAGGACTGCATCCCAGGAAGAGACCTTCACCTCGGTGACCTCATACTGGAAGTGGACGATGTGAGGCTTTCCATCATTCACAGGGAGGTCCTGGGTCACAGTGAGCTTCTCGTCCTGGGAGGAGATCAGGTCAGAGGACCAGGTCACTACTACTTCTGGCCACATCAAATGCTCCCCAACCTAGGTGGTGCTGAGCCCTCCTGGGCCAGCCTCAGGGTAGCATGTGACAGGGCACACTGGAACATCAGAGCAACATGCTGCCTAAATGGAGCCATCACTCACTGGGTGGCTAAATCCCAACATGATTGGAAGGGGACATTTTACCAAGAGCCCACTGGTTGTCAAGTACTGTACAAGGTACTTTCCCATTTTTCCATCACTATAACAAGCACTTGAGGTAGGCATCAGCATCCCCACTTTAAACCTAAGACACCAGGGGCCCAGTAGAACTAAGGACCTGACCCAAGACTCCACAGTGAGTAAACAGCAGAGCTGAGATTCAAATGGGGTCTCCCCAACGGAAAGCCATGCTTGTCCCCCCAATATTGTGTTATTTCCCTTCCCTCTGAAACAGAATCATCAGAAACAAATGAGGATGTTCCTGAGGCTCAACTGGGGCACAGGTCAACCCAAGCTGGCTCCGGGTGACTGCAGAGTCCATGCTGTCACCCCTGCCACCGTCTCAAGAGCTCCGGACTCAGCTGCCCTGCCACCCCTCAATGCCAGTCTCCGGGAGATGCTAAACTAACCTCTGGGCTCACAGATTAAAAGACAGCAAATGTCCCAGCCCAGACCAATCTCAGAACAGACTCTCAGGGTTCTCAACAGCTACTGGGCTGTGCCCTGAGCTGCCAGGGTGACCCTCTCATTACCACCCCCAACCCTGCAACACGCGGTACCCCATGCCCTTGGTATGGACAAAGGGAAAAGCCCTCCTGGCTCTTGGCATTTCTCAGGAGAAAATGAAGAGCTGCACCAGCAAGAGCACATGCATTCCTCCACTCACCAGCCCCCCTTCCCCTGGCTGTGCCCCCTCACTCAGGACCCAGGGCCAGCACTTAAGAGCTGACCTAAGCTGAGAAGACAGGGTGTCTGCTCGGTACTCCCCAAAAGCTTCCCAGCAGCCTCAGTTCAAAGTCCTCCCCAGTTCCACTACTGGCCTAAGACTCAGAAGACTCAGGAAAACCATCGCTGCCCTTAAGCAGCCACTCAGCAGTGTCTGACGAGGACACTGCTCCAAGCCTTCCACCCCATAGATAGTCCCCTTACCTTATATATTAGAGCTGAGAGAGAAGGATCCCTGCCGCCCCCTCGCCCACCGGGGATCTTCGACAGTGGGTGAGGGGCATCAGGAGCACCACAGAGGCCCCGGAACAATGTGCCTGCAGCACTGGAGCTGGGGACAGTTACTCAAAGGCAAAATACTACTGCAAGAGATAAAGACAGTGAGACAGTAATCAAAGTCCTGAAGATTTAACTCAGCATTCCACCCACTCCTGCCCTGGTTCTCCCTCAACTGCCCCAGTCCTTCCCACTACAGCTCTCAGAACTCCTCCTTAAAGGCAAACCCACCGTCCTACAGAGGCACAGAGAAGCTCGGAGGGCTCAGGGTCAGGTTGGATGTCTGACCAAAGGAGCCCCCATCAAACATCAAACAAATCCCCATGACACAGGCAGACCTTGGGAGGAACCAGATGCTGGCTTGCCTGCTAGGCAGAGAGCCCCAGACCCTCACCAGCCCATCTCCTCACCCTAAGTGTCTCAACAACCTGTGTGACAGAATCACCAAGCCTCCATAATCGCCTCAGGGTGGAGAGGCATATGGGGCTAGAAAGTCACAGGGGCTAGCACCATTATCCCCGAGGAAGTCCCAAGGCCACGTCTCCAATGATGGCCTCCCCGACCTGAACAACAGAACTAAACAAGAAATCACCCAAATCCCTCTAGAGTCAAGAACTGAGTCAAATCCCGGGATCTTGGTCCTGGAGAGGAGATGCACCACAGTACAGAGTATTATGGTATCTGAGTTAGTCCCCGGCGTACCACCAAAAGCAGAGTTGCCCTTCTTTGCTGGAATCTGACCTCAGTGTGCATGGGAGTTCAGGTAATACCTGTGTAGTCAGCAGGGACACTCAAGCGAATGTACACTGCAGGCGTGGGGCTTGCTGGGAGGAATTATAGACGTGCTGGGACCTGAGTAAGGAAGCCAGTCATCAGCTGGGCCACAGAGGGTGAATGGCTCTGAAAGAAGCCCCCTGTTGCCTTCAGGTGTGTGCCCTTCCTGGCTACCACGATTTTCAGGTGGACCCAACAGAGCTTCAGAGCTACTCCACTGCCTTCTTTGAATCCAATTTACTGGCTGTTTCGGCTGAGATATGGCTCACTCCACAGGTGAAGGGCAAGTGAAGCAAGCCAAGAGGAAAATTGTCTGTACATGTAACACCATGACTCAGCAACAGGCCTGGCCCTGGCACAGTGGCTGAGGGCAGCAGTAACATATCGGGGTGGGTGCGGCGGCCGGGTGCTGGAGCCAGATGACACAACAGTGCACATCTTTTCCCAACCAAAGCTGTTTAGTGACAGCACATTAGAATCAGCCATAGGGCGAATAGTTAAACCACAGAAATCAGCATATACCATAAACCACGGCCTCTGTTCCCTGAAAACCCTTTGTAAAATAATGAGGCACCGTTCTGCACACTGTCCTTTGCTTTTGATGGCACAGCATCATCTGGATTCTTTGCTTAGGCTCAGAATGACAGAACTAAAACTTACACCTAACATGGAACAATAACCAGAGACACAGTCCCGAGACCCTCTGTACTAAGAGACGGATACAGGCACTCCAGCTGAGCCAGGAAAACCCAAAGCATCACCACTCTAGCTCGGCTCCTCTGTTCTCTCAAGGATTTCAGCCAGGGGCCTGAAATTACACTTGGAAATTTTGCTGGGAGACGAAGTGGGCCCAGAGGAGCATCAACACCTGGGGATCAACCACATGACCACTTCGCGCCTCCTCTAGAGAGCCTCAGAGCATCCTCATTTCCCTCACGAGGCCTCAACCAACAGCTACTAGCAGAAGGGGCATGACAGAGGACTGTGCTGTTTTCAAGATCAGGGCCTGTTTTCTCCTGGGGACAATGAGTTGTTAAAATCCTCACCTTCCAATGTGTTAAGGGATAAAAAAATAGTGTCCAGGCCAGAAGAAAAGAAGACAAAGGTGGGATTTCCCCAAGCAAAGGCACACACCCACCCCTCATGCAATGGGTCCCTCCCATTCCCTGGAGACCACCTTCAGGCCTCTGTGGAGGTTCCTGCAGCACCACCAGGTAGGTTGGGCCACTGGAAAAAGCTGCTTCGCTTGTACCAGTCAGTAGGGCTAGCCAGTAACTGAGGGTAGATAGCTGAGATGTAGACTTGTATATCAGGATAACTACAGGGGTTCATAAAATAAGCAGATCGCCAAGGCCCTGCTGCTGCTGCTGCTGCTGCTAAGTCACTTCAGTCGTGTCCAACTCTGTGTGACCCCATAGACGGCAGCCCACCAGGCTCCCCCGTCCCTGGGATTCTCCAGGCAAGGCCCAGCAGCTCTAAAATTCTGGTGCTAACTCACTTCCAGAAAAATTATTCCTCAATGCTCTCTAGATGGGAGAGCTACTTTCAACCCCGGCCTGCATTCCAACCACCACCTTTTTTCTGAACAATTTTCACTTGCAAACAGCAGAAATGATGGGGCCAACCCACTGAAAAGAGTAAGATGGGTTTTTATCTTTTTTAGATCCAGAAGCCCCTTTGTCTTCCTGGAAATAAACCCTAGGGCCTGCCCCGCGTCCAGCGCTCATCTATGAGCTCGTGATGTTTCTGATGTCATGATCTCACTCCTCCTTCAAATAAAATGCAAGACGTCTATTCCATGGTAACAAATCATTTACTTTCCCATTCACACAAGGATTCTGGGAACTTTCCTCCCCAACAAAGTCTGCACAGAAAGCAACTGTGTATGTGTGCATGCGTGCAAGTTGGGGGTGGAAGGGTATTTCAGGTCCCCACCCTGAGATCCAGCTCCAGTTCCCTTCAAGAAACAGCTGGGGTCTGGGATATGCTTAGTAGCTAGCAGTTCACAAACGTTACTTTAATCGCCCATCGTATTAGATCTGTTTTCAGTTACTTGCTGTGTAAATGCCAAACTCCTCTCTCTCAAAAAAAAAACAAAACTGTCATTTCTGACATGAAAAGGGAAGGGATATGGGTACATATATTGTGGTTAAAGTAATTAGGGGTATAAAATTGCCCAGCAATGGCCTTCTCATATCAGCTTTTGTGTTCAAAATATTGTGGCAAAATATGCCACCAACCTTAACAGGAATGTGAATCCTAGAGGAACTTAAGCACAAAAAAGAAAGTGGTTTTTAAACCCAAGTCTCCCTGTCACAGATCCAAATCAGGTGAGGTTTCATATTCAGTTCAGTCTTGTTTCTACTGGCGCCAATGCCCAGCTTTTTCCTTTCCTTCCCCATATCCTGCTTACTCCACTTGGGGGCAGACATGGTTTAATCTCTACCACCAAAGGATGATTTAAGAAGCTCAGCCTAGAGGCTGAAAAGATCAGACTGATTAAGGAGAATCAAATGTGTCAGACTGAACTCAAACATCCAGCTGGGCTGGTCCTGCTTTTGGAGAAGAAGGAAAAAAAGACCACATTGGAAATGAGGGTGTCAGGTATCCAAGTCAATTCGGAAGAGAGATGGGAGATTAGAGCCGAGCCAATCTGTTGGTGCTTTTATTTTCTCAGTTGTTATCAGACATGTCCTTGGAAACACTCCTCAGGATACATATGAATGCTACCGACTTATCACATCCTGCTGCCTCTAATTTAAAGCATTCTGTGAAACTGCTGTCCAAAATGTCCTCAGCAGGTTATAATTTCATATGCCAGCTACAGACAGGCAGCGTATGCTAGATGTATTCCTGGGGAACAACACTAGTAAACTGACTTTTTATAATTCAAATCCTATTTTTAAATCTCTAGGATGCTTACTATTTAAAGGAAGTAACCTAAAATTTCTTCAGAGAATAAAAAGATTTCCCGCTAAAGAATCACTTCCAGTTGATTTTATGTCAGTTTTGATTTTCACACTTAGTTTGCTCAAAGAGAGTACAGTCTGCTACACAGAGTAGAGATTTATATAAAGGTAATTCTATGGCTAGTTTCTATTCAGCTACATTCAACAAACACTTGAATTCACATTCTCCTTGATACACTTTAGATCATGTTTCACTTTAATCAGTAGCCTAAGCTTATCGGGTCTATACCCTCTCTCTCTGAGTTCTATTCCCTGATAGAGGGTCAGATGGCCTTGGTATTACAGACTTTGTGGTATCGATCGAAGACATAAAAAACCACATTCCCAAGCATTCTACATTCAGTCCCCTCTTTCAGCCTCTTCTGACCCATTCCTGTCTCAGCCCTGCCTCACAGAACTCTCTCTCTAGGGGGCCCTGACTATCCTTCACACAGGCTGCTCTTACTCTGAGATGGTCTCTGATGACTAATCCCTATGCAGCAAAGAGAGACCAATTCAGGGCTGCCATCGCACTGGGCTAAAGAGAAACAGGAAGAAAGGTGGGAGGTGAATGGCCACCTTCAGTCTAATGTGAGCATAGAGGCTGATTTCCAGCTGCTGATTCCTTTTCCATATGAGAAAGGGGCCTGGTCAGATGCCAGGCATAAGTCATCTTACTAGGGCTGTTATGTGTGCCAAAGGGAGTCTACTTGCTAAGCACGATTATAAAGAAAATGACATCACCACTCTGAATCACAGACTGAAAGCAACACTGGGTTCTGGTTGATTTTCCACAAGAAACACACTTATGGTGGCAATTAGAATATCTTTGTCTCTGAGATTTACTTATCGCGTTACACAGCTGATACCGTTAGATTTTCCGCCAAAGGTAGGCATATGCTGCCAGAGGTGGGGAGATAGCTAGGTGATCATGCTTCCAGACAGGATCTTAATTCTGCATTTCAATTTAGTTTGTATAGTAAGCTCATCACCCAGTTCCAGCCTCTCTTCCCAGGACAGAATTACTTCATCGTTTATACACTATCAAAGGCCTGGGGCATTTTCTTGAGGCTTATCTTATACAAAGCATTTTACTCTGCTGCTGCTAACCAGAAACAACCTATTTTGTTCACTTCAAGTAACAAAATTCTTGCTAACCTACTTGACCATTTCTGGTCTATAGATTTCAATTAGGCTTCATAGCCTTCCAAATCATGGTATCAACTTGAATCAACACTGTGTACTGTTTCAAAAAGGGATGAATTACTTTTTTTTTCCTCCTAGAAATACACATATATAACATTCCTCTACCTCATACTTTAGTCCCCATTTTTTATATTTCTGAGTTGCTCTGAGGCTAAATTTGGATTTCTTGGCAAAGTGAGGGATTACTATTATTAGTCCACACAGCTTTCTAAAGCATACCTCCAATTTGTGGGGATTCCTGACTATGCTAGGAGTGTCTCTCTCTCTCTCTGTGGGGATGACCTTGAAGGCACATCAAAGGAAAATTTGCTCTCCCTACCACTCCACACCCATCAAGTCACAGTGCCAATAAATAAGGAATAATCAAAACCAAATTCCTGGTGAGAGAGACAGAAATCCCATTACTCAGGGAACCAACCATTCAGTGAAGATGCTCAGGGTCACCAGGATGTGCCCTTGTACCCTGGCTGCTCCACCACCCAGAAAAACCACCTGTGGAACCAAATGCTTCTCCTCAAAGCCCATCAGACACAGACTGATTATAAGGCTGTGAAGCCAGGGCAAGCTCTTCTCCACACACTGTACTGTCAAAAGGTACTAAGCAAGCCCTAGACAGACACTTCCTGCCCCCACAATCCAGGGAGAGAAAGGTCCATGAAGCTTGATTTACTTGGATTTAAACCTGTTGCTCAAAAATCATAATAAAAGTTCTTGTACTAGTGTCTTCCTTCCCCCACCATTAGGAATTTTGATGTTTTGGAGGTACTGATCAGAACAAAACTGGAAAGGAAGAGCCTTGTTTTCAAAACATACTGCAGGCTCCTCTGTAACTGTTTCTTCCAGGAAACCAAGCCTCCATCTCTTGAGTATTTCACTGAAGCCAGAGAAGCTCCAAAGCCCATCCCCCACCCAATGGGCCTCAACCATTGCTCGCCCCTCTGTGGACAGAAAACATCAATACACTGACTGGGAACAACATCCGGATCTTAATCCAAATCCTCAGTTAGAGCTCTAGCAGGATTCCTTTTAGAAAGTTAGGGGCAGGCCAGAGGAGGCTCAGAAACATGCTATAGAAACAGGACTGCCGTAACTCAAAGAAACCAGACACCCTGCACACACCACCCCACCCCCAGGCCAAAGTGGAGGAGCCTGATCCAAGGCCCTGCTCCTGCCCAGGCCTCACAGGCCAGCTGGCTCCTCCCTCCACCTGCCTTTCACACAGCCAAGCCCCTCAAATTACCAACACGCTAAGCAAGGGTTCTCTGGAAACAAGCAAGCCTGTTTTGCCACTTAGGAGTCTGGAAGAAATCTTCAAAGTTGAGTGAACCCAACCCTCTCTTTTTTTAACATGTAAGCACACTGGCAAAGACAGGACTGGAACTCACAGTGGGCGAAGACCCTTATAAACTGGTCCCAAGTGCTCAACTCTCGGGGCTCAGGCTGAAAAGGACTTGGCACTTAGACCAGTTCAGTCTGGAGGACTCTAGAGAAGGCCTGCTGAGACCGCATCACCACTTTCCAAATCCCACTGCAGAGACAAGAACCTAAGACTACAAAAGAAAAACCCATCTCACAAAGCCCCGGGATTTCTGGTAGATTCCTCAGCTTCTCTCTGCCCCTGCACTTCATCATGCCCTCTCATACCTGGGTTCTATCCTCAGCACACACACCCTTCCTTATCACAAGCAACATCTTTTGCATCCAGCACCACCCAAGTGCATATCCACCTCCACCTCCTCAGCTCCAGAGGACTGGTTTAGAGAAAATGAAATAAGGGACTGCAGAGGAAGATGGACATCAAGAGTCTTGGAAAAGGGAAATAGCACCAGAATGGGGCTGTAGGTAAAGAGGGCTTGGTAGGCGAGGGTACTGGATCAAACAGGACCATTACAAACCAGGAAATGAGTGAATTTTCATTCTGCATGTAGGGAACAAGGATGAGGGAGCTAGATAAGAGTCTAAGAATTAGAAGAAAGTGGCTAATGGCTGAGAACTGAGGAACAAGGTAGAATTTAAGAGGCTGCTGCAGATATCTTGCATATCTCTAGAGAAATCTTGGAATAGTTCTGGAGAGTTCCTGGGAGAGAAGGACTAAGAAATCCCTGAAGATGACAACACCTTTTTCCTCAGAGAAAGGGCTGACACCCACTAAAGGAATATGATGGGAAGGGTCTTCTCGGGGGAGGGGAGAGGAGGCAATGTTTCTCAACCCTGGCTGCCCATTAGAGAGCTTCAAATATATGCTAATACCAGGCCACACCCTGGGCTAATTATACAAGCTCTTTGAAGGGTGGGGGCCCAGGGGTTGATTTTTCACATGTGCACCTAGGGTTGAGAAACACTGAGATGCAAAAAAAAAAAGCTGAAAACTCAGATGGAATATTTAAGGATGGGGCTGCTAAAGGAATGGAAAATAGCAAGTTAGAAACCACTTTTGGTAAGAAGGGAACCCAAGTGTTAGAGAAACCTTGAGTGGTAGTTAAGAGCTGTGTGTGAAGAAAAGCAATAATGAAGGCTACGTTTTTAAGAGGAACTAAAATCCATTTCTTCTAGACAGACCATGCCACAACTTAAGGATGATCTGCAGGGAATGAGTCCGCTTGCAAAACAATGAGGCTCCAGTGAAAGGCAGAAGCCAGAAGGCCAAATCTGGAGACAAAGGGCCTGGTGTGGGGAACTAATGAACTTCAAGCTCATTCTGGAGGGGGCAGCAACAAGTCTTGGGAAACAATGAGGAAGAGAATTAGAACCCAGTTTGTAAATATAAAAGCCATCCTGATGTATAAGCAGCTGGGGTTAAAAACCATGGGGAATTAGGAAACAACTTCACAGAAGAATTTGGGGAGAAATATGGGATATGCTGGAGGGAGAGATGCATGACGAGGGCTGCCTTGGAGAAAAAGCGAAGTAGAGAAAGGAAAACTGAATAATGAACTCCACTGAGTGTCCACAGGGGCAAGTACATATGAAGCACGTTAGAAAACTACTGGTGCTCAGTATCAGAAAGATGTGCAACCTTCCTCTACAATTACTGGGGGGAAGCTGGAGTTAGGTTTTGAGGGAGAAAACTTCCAAAGGCCCAGTGAACAGAGTATGAGGACTAATTTGAAAGTACTGGAGGTACAGGTAAAGAGGGCAGGTTTTCAACAGAAGCTGAATGGGCTGAGTTCTGTGTATGATCTAATATTCTAGAAATGAGATTCAGTTAGGATGGGAGGACTAAGACCAGTCATGAGAGAAAGTGTTTAAAGGGTAGGAGTGTTTAGCAGAGTGTTAGGGGGAACGGCATTAGGGGAACAGGATGGCGGACAAGAGTCAAGCCCAAAGTGAGAAATAAAAAATGATGATGTTGTGAGACAGGGAAAACGGGGCCTAGTTGGGGAAAGGGGTGTCTAAGGAGGACGGGAGAGAAAAGAAGAAGCTGGAGTGAGGGACCAAGGGGAGGGCCAAGCATCACTGTAAAGACTATTAGGCCTGGGGCGGGGGGGGAGTCGCAC
>SJYA01001465.1:62058-84380 GCA_006410615.1 Neotragus moschatus
TGTCATTTGTAGGCCCCAGGATATTTTATTAACCAAAATCGGAAATCTAGGAGTACTACATATGTACTAGTGCCATTTGAGACTAAGCCCAAGCCCACAAATCCGTTACCTCAGCTCATATGCAGATCAGTAACCTCAGCTATCACCTGAGATCAACAATCTGCGCACCTTACAGACGGGTCTCAAGGGCAACGGTCAAAGCTTAACATTGACTGAAGTCATCTGAAGTTTAATGGCTGTGGGTCAGGATCGCTGTCGCCTGACAGCAGTAGTGAAAGGAACCAACGCTGACTTGTTTAGAGGAGCTTCGCATCACAATGATGCAAGGTTACTAGTTAACAGTCACTGGCCCTGCTGAACCTTATCCCAGATCAGTGCCAACAGGTTACAGTCACCGGTGCACAGAACCCTCAGATCACAGTGACTGCGGGCCACAATCACAGACAGTTCAGTAGTCATCAAAGCTTCTGACTCTGACTCTGTCAACCCAGACTACAAACAAGAGCGGTCACATTCTCTCAGCTCACAATGGGCACCTATCACCTCAAATCTCATTCATTCATTTATTCAACTGATAAATAACTGGGCAGCTACTTACTCTATGTTCCTGGCATGTGCTGGAGTCCAGGAATACTCAATGATCAACTAGGCAAAGTTCCTGCCTTGGATGTCACAATCTGATCAGAGGGACATAGGCAGGCCATCATAATATGAGGTAAGTGCTCAATCTGAGGGAGGCCATGGAGAAAGTTACTAGGGAATTAGAGATGTCTTCAAAGAAAGGGTGATCACAATCACTCCAGCTCAAAGGTTACTATGACCCCCAGTTGACAGTAGCCTCAAGTCACAAATGTTCCACCTTAGAGCCATTTAGGACACTATAACTCTTCTTCACAAAAACAATCTTATGGTCTTTAGATGATGGAAATTCAGGGATGGAAGAGAGGCAGGAGCTGCTGAACTAAGGTTTCTACAGCAAACACTGAAGTGGTAAACCAGAACTGCCCAGATTATCACTAGGTATTAAGCACAGCTAGTACCTCAGAGTCCCATACTCAGCTCACTTTAGATCCTCTACCCGTCCCCATGATTATGCCTACTTGCATTTCTGTGTTCAATCCAGGTATGTTCTTACTGCACAACAGAACCGAACAATTAAATCCAGCCCTGACCTACCCATCTCATAGTCCCAGGTGGGTGGGTGGGTTAGTGGCCTAGTCGTGTCCAACTCTTTGCGACCCCACGAACTGTAGCCCATCAGGCTCCTCTATCTGTGGGATTCTCTAGGTGAGATTACTGGAGTGGATTGCCAGTCCCTTCTCCAGAGGATCTTCCTGACCCAGGGATCTGCCGGGGGCCAGTTGCTGGACTGGCTTCCCCCGTGTCTCCCTATTACTCTAATTTCTGGCTGAATTCCCATCTGGGGCATGGAGGCTTGCCGTGTCTACTTACTTGCCCTGGCTTTTAAGATCCATGCTAGGGGGTGCCCAAGGTGGGGCACCCCCCGATATTCAAGAGGATGCTGGTGGCCCACGTAGATGGTGCAAACATCTTGTCTCAAGGTTTTATTGGCTTTCCATGTAAACCAAGTTATTCAGCCTCTTTTCTCCACCTAAATTTTCCTACTATACTATTATTTCCTAATCTTATATTTCTGAATAAATAAGTTTTTCCTCGCCGACTCCGTCCTCGCTTCGAATTCCCTGGATCCACCGGGGCTGGACCCCGGCAGGGATCGAACCCAGGTCTCCTGTGTTGCAGGCAGATTCTTTACCATCTGAGCTACAGGGAAGATCTCCATAGTCCCAGAGACCTGGGCAATCCTCCTGCTCCTTAAAGGAGCTGGGGTAGTTTACTTCTGCCAACCCATCACTGGATAAGGAACCCCTTGACCTAAAGGACTATTTTTGACCAACAAGCAGATAGTAACTGTCACTAATAGCCACCATTTATCAAGTATCATACTACTAAAGCGCTAATTTTTATAACAGCTGCCCACTCCCATTTTACACATGAAATGAGATTTTGCCAGCTATCCAGGCAAGTTAATTTATCTGCTCTAATTCAAAGCTATTAAGTAGTGGAGTTAGAATTTGGACCCAGAGTGCCTATCCTGTGCTTTGTTTTCACATTGTGGAGGAATGAGAAGGGATCTGTCACAACTTGCTGCTTGAAAGAGTGACCACTTTGATGTCTGCCTGAGCAGCAAGTAAAAAACGTAAAAAACAGGGAGCCACCTTCCTCTAATCTGTACTGTCAGATATGTAAGCCACTAGCCACACATGGCTATTTAAACTTAATTAAAATGAAACAGTTAAAAATTCACTTCCTCAGTCCCGGTAGCCACATTTCATGTGCTTCACAGCCACGTGTGGCACATTGTTACAGCACTGATCACTGCAGATTTTCCAACACGCAAAATTACAGAGAGCCCTGTATCCCATCCCTCCGCTAACCCTGTTTACAGCAGCCATCATCACAGGTTCCAGCCCCATCTCATTCATCTATCATCACCCTATCCTCACACCTGCTCCCCTCTCTCTGCCCCAGATCACATTTCCCAGCCCCTGCCTTACGAGATGCTACCTTCACCTCTTTGCCTTACCTGAAACCTGGCTCTGGCCTGCTTCTTTAGCAGCCCTCTCAGGGGAATGCTATTTTCTTCTCAGTCGTGTGTACCTCAGGGTCAGGAAGAGGGTAAGCCTATTTCTCTTTCACCCCCAATGCCATTCTAAACCCCTCCTTCCTACAGCACTTCCTTTCTCTCCTACTAAACCCCAGTTCCTTGGAAGCTTCACTCTCTGGACATAACCATTTTGGTTGATGTCATCAATCAACTTCCCGGTCGATGCCCCTCATTTAGTTTTTGGCTCACTACTCTCTGCCCTCAATTTTGTTATATTTGGACAGCTCAACATCACTGTGAATGGCCTCTCCAACATCCTCCACTCATTTCCTTGACCTCCTCATCTCCAGCGCTATTTCCCATAGTCCACAGCAGCTGCTCACTCCTGAACTCACACCCTCAACTTTTTCACCCAGAACCACGCCACTTCCAATATATAGACTCTCCGACCACAACCTTTTCCTTAATTAAGCCTTCCTCAACAATTCATGAGCTCTGATCCCTTGACCTTACTTATTTCTCACTATTCATGAGCCCCAGTTGCCACATTTCTCATTCTCTAGCTCAGTTTCCATCATCCCTCACTATAAACCCTCTCTCACCCTGTCTTCTCTTTTGGTGCTCAGAGAAGGAAATGGCAACCCACTCCAGTATTCTTGCCTGGAGAATCCCAGGGACAGAAGAGTCTGGTGGGCTGCCGTCTACGGGGTCACACAGAGTCGGACACGACTGAAGCAACTTAGCAGCAGCAGCAGCAAAACCCTTACTCTGGATCAACCCACCATTTGCCTTTCCAGTGCTTTTGCTGGAGCAAAATCACAGTACCAGGTAGACTATTTTCATTTTACAAATCCAAACCTCAAACAAGCTCTCAACACTGCCTGGGACGTCTTACTACATTCCCCCAATTTTTCCATTCTCTAAGATGAACTGTGTGCCTACTCTTCCTCTACAAAACCTCTTCACCTCTCATTTTAGCTGATGGCCTAACCTCTTCCCCCCCACCCCAGTTTTATTGAGCTATAATGGACATATAACCTTGTATTAGACTTTGGTGCACAATAGGATGATTGGATATGTATAAATATATACATAAGGGACTTCCCTGGCGGTCCAGTGGTCAAGACTCCACGATTAAAATGCAGAGGTCCTGGGTTCAATCCCTGGTCAGAGAATTAGGATCCCACATGGTGTGCAGTGTGGCCAAAAAAAAAAAAAAAAGAGGGTCACATACACATTGCTGTATTTAAAATGGATAACCAACAGGGACCTACAGTATAGCACATGGAACTCTGCTCAATGTTATGTGCCAGCCTGGATGGGAGAGGGGTCTGGGGGAGAAAGGATACATGTATTTGTATGGCAGAGTCCCTTCACTGTTGACCTGAAACTATCACAACATTGTTAATCAGCTATACCCCAATGCAAAAATTAAAGTTTGGGGGGAAAAAAACCCAAAACAAACCAAAAAATGTGTGTGTATACACCTCTCCTTAACTTCTTATGTTACTGAGGAAATAGAAGCAAAGAACTCCCTCTCATTCCTAATACAACCTGCAAAGCTATCTGCTTCTCCACCCACTGTATCCCCTTCTAGTGCCCCCTCACTTAAAAAAGACCAGCCAGTCCCTCCACAGGAGCTACAGAAACCATCCTCTCTCCCCTTTTCAAAGACCTGGCTCAAACAATCTAATTTCACTTTTCCGCATACAAACACAGTCTCTGATCCTTAAAAAAATAACAACACAGCCATTCTAGAAAACAGTTTGGCAATTTCTTAGGAAACTAGCCATGCAACTGTCAGCTGACCTAGAAATTGCACTCCTGGGCATTTATCCCAGAGAAATGAAAACTTATGTTCACATAAAAGCTTGTATGTCCCTAGCAGCTTTATTCATAATAGCCAAAAACAGATCAGCTCGGATGTTCTTCAGCAGGTGAATGGTTAAATGAACTGGTACATCCAAACTCCAGAATATAATTCAGCAATAAAAAGGAGTGAACTATCAATTGGTACATGAAACAACTTGGATGACTCTCCTAGGAATTAGGCCAATTTCAAAAAGGTCACATATGGTATTATTCCATTTATATAACCTTTTGAAATAACAAAAATATTAGAAATAGAAAACAGGTTAGTGGTTGCCACGGGTTTGGGTTAGGTGGAGGAAGGCGGGAGGAAGTGGGTGTGATTACACAAGGGCTACACTGGTGGGTCCTGGAACTGTTCAGCATCTGATAGTGGTGGTGGAAACATGAACCAGCTCAGGGGCTCAACCTGTATAGAATCAAACACACAGGCACATGCAAATGAGGACAGGAAAAACTGGGATAACCTGAATGAGACAGGTAGATTGCATGAATGTTTATATCTTGATTATCTGTGGTAGGTTTTGCAATATGTTGCCACTGGGACAAATTGGACAAAGTGTATAAGGGCATAATATTTCTTACAACTCCATATGACTACAATTATCTCCATCAAATGTTCAAATAAAAGTTTATATATATATATATATATAATGTGATAAGTTTGCATTCTTCTGATAAGGTTATATACATATATAAATACATGTGAGAAGGTAATTACATATATATAAATATAACAAAAAATGTATTTAACAACAACAACAAAAGCTATGAATTAGGTTACAGGGCAGAATATTCTAGTCCCTGGGAATTGCTCTTGCAAGTATGAGAGTGACAAACTCAAAGGAAAAAAAACAAGTAAGGAAAAAATAGAAGAAGAGGTAAAAAGGAGGCTAGAGGGGTAATCAGTGGACCTTAGTGTCTGTGGGATCTCATTCAAGAAGGCTATGTGGTTGATATCACTTATATGTGGAATTTAAAATATAACACAAATAAACATATCTGCAAAATAGAAACAAACTCACAAACGTGGAGAACAGATTCATGGTGCCAAGGGAGAGGGAATGATTAGGAGTTGGGGATTAGCAGATGCAAGCTGTTACATATAGGTTGGATGAACACCAAGGTCCTGTTGTATAGCACAGGGAACAATATTCAATATACTGTGATAAATCACAATAGAAAAGAATATGAAAAACACTTTGCTGAAGAAATTAACACAACATTGTTAAGTCAATTATACTTCAATAAAATTTTAAAAAATAAAAGAAAGCTACGTGTCATGTAGCTCCAACAAATCTGAGCTTGGCCACTGCCTGGCCATATGATTTTAGACAAGGCAGGTGGCTACTGAAGGCCTGTCTCCTCCTCAGTGAAAAAGAGGGGCCATGGCACTTCCCCTCCAAGACTGCCATGGGATTAAATAAAACAGTGTGTGTGAGGACTTCTCTGGTGGTCCACTGGTTAAGACTCTGCACTTGCAATGCTGGGGACATGGATTTAATCCCTAGTTGGGGAACTTAGATCCCACATGCCAGCTGGCACAGCCAATAGATTAAAATATGGTGTATATGGAAACACCTAGCCCAGGGTCTAGAAGATGTTCCATAAATGTAAATTCAGTCCCACTTCTCTCCGTATAAAAATCTTTCCAGAGAAGATCTGATAAAAACTAATTTATAATGATAAAATTCATGAGTGCTCATTGATGCTCAAAAGGAAAGAGAGAAAGGAGAAATTAAAGGAAGAAAACCCATCATTGACCACCTTCAGAGAATTCATAGGAACTAACTCATTTTCTGAAAACTGGTAAGTAAAGGGAGAGAATAAAATCAAGCATTTAACTTGCCTTTCTTATCAGAACTGTGTTTCAGGTTAACAAAATGATTGATGGGAGATGATTCTGAAAACTGGTAAGAAACAAGCATTCAACCTGATTTTCTTTATAAGCATGCTTCAAGACAAACAATTAGGTGATAAAATGAAGAAGGAATAATAGAGTATCACCATTTTGTAAACGCTTAATGAGATCATGTGGAGAAGGAAATGGCAAACCACTCCAGTATTCCTGCCTGGAGAATCCCATGGACAGAGAGTCCCATGGACAGAGAATCCTGGCCGGCTGCAGTCCATGGGGTCGCAAAGCGTTGGAAATGATTGAGCGAAACGAGGAGGAGGAATTCGATCATGATCACCAACATCTCTAGCTCTTAATATGTCAAAGGAAGCATGTGAATGAAGGTTATAAGCCTCCTAATGAAAGGCTGCATCACCACCAATGAAGTATTTTTAAAAAAAAAAAAAAAAAGAACCTGAACCTGAATCAGAGCAAGCCTTTATATCTATGTGCTGAGTCGCTTAGTCACGTCCCATTCTTTGCAACCCCATGGACTATACCCCACCAGGTTCCTCTGTCCAGGAGCCTGGGATTCTCCCAGCAAGAGTACTGGATTATATCTAACTACAGTTTACAGTTCTGTAAAAGGAGACAAAGGAACTTGTCGAATGGCATCATGGGACTGTTAAATGCAATCAGCAAAATCCCAAGTGTTGGAAATTTCTAAAGGACAGAACTCTCTACTTTTTCATCAGAAAATAAAAGGAGAAATCTGTAGATTAAAATTGACTTAAGAGATAGTAATCAATGACCCTTTTTATATGGTGATTCAAATAATCCAATTGTTTAAAATACACATACCATACACACACACACACCTCAACAATGCACCCTGCAGGAAATTCAGGAATAAAAAAAACAAGATACTGGCCCTAGACAGTTGAGATGCATATCTAAGAAATGATTTCAACGAGCCCAGACTCTTGCATCTTCTCATACACAGAAAAAGCACTAAAATAATGAATTTGAGATACGTGATTTCTTTCGTGATTAGCAGTAATCTTTTGACAATCAACTATATGGTTTGGTTTTGTTTTCCAGCAAAACTCCTATATACCCTGGCTTCTCTCTTACCCCTTTGGGAACAGTTTCTCAAAGATTGGCTCCGAGGCAAAAGTCCTGAGTAAGGTTTCCAAATAAAACACAATTAGAAACTTTTAGGTTACAACAGCAATAGTGACCATAATTAACAATACTGTGGTACATATATTTGAAAATTGCCAAGAAAGAGTTCTCATCACAAGAAAATAAAATCTTAACTATGTGTGGTGATGGATGTTAATGTAGTCTGCCAATCATTTCCCAGTATATGCGTGCACCAAATCATTATGTTGTACTAAAACTAATACATGAAGTAAAATTGAAAGTGTGAGTCACTCAGTCGTGTCCAGCTCTCTGGGACCCCTGGACTGTAGCCCGCCAGGCTCCTCTGTCCGTTAAATTCTCCAGGCAAGAATACTGGAGTGGGTAGCCACTCCCTTCTCCAGGAGATCTTCTGGACCCAGAGATTGAACCCAGGTCTCCTGCATTGCAGGTGGATTCTTCACCATCTGGGCCATATGTCAATTATGTCTCAATTTTTAAAAATTAGATTTTTTTATGTCTGATAATTTTTTTTTAAAGAACCATGTATTTTTGTGAAGCTCACTGAACTATTTATGGATGAAATGAAATGCCTGAGATTAGCTTAAAAGAATAAAAGAGAGAAGAGGATATGGATGAAACCAGAAACTGAGTTGATAATTGCTGAATCATGCTTTTAACGTGAAAGTTTGACAGTTTCTGTAATAAAAATTTTTTTATTTAAAAAACAAAACAGATTGGGAACTCAACCTGAGATGGAAAAAAAATTAAAAATAAAAATTAAAAAAAAAAAAGTGAGGGGGACTTCTCTGGTGATCCAGTATTTAGGTCTCCAAGCTTTCACTGCTGGGGCCCAGGTTCGATCACTGGATGGAGAACTAAGATAGCCATATGGTATGGCCCCCCAAAAATTTTTTTTAATTGAGAAAAATACAAAAACAAATTAAAAAACAAATAGTAATAATAGCAACAACAACAAATCTCAAACCCCACCACTGATATCCACCCAACCACTCCACAAAGACTGCTCCTGTGTAGGGCCCCTCTAATCCCTAAGTGGCCAAATCCAGTGGTTTTCTGTCCTATTGACTTCAGGAATGCTTTTCTCTTCTTTTTTTGGAAATCTGTTATTTTTGGCTGCACTGGGTGTTCGTTGCTGTGTGTGGGCTTTCTCTAGTTGTGGCGAGCAAGGGCTGCTCTCCAGTTGCGGTACATGGGTCATTGTGACGGCGTCTCTTGTGGAGCATGGGCTTTAGAGTGTTCAGGCTTCAGTAGCTGCTGCATGTGGGCTCCAGAGCACAGGCTCTGGAGTTGTGGTGCACAGGCTTAGTTGTTCTGCAGCATGTGGGATCTTCCTGGATCAGGGATCGAACCTGTGTCCTTTCGCAGACGGGTTCTTAACCACTGGACCGTCAGGGAAGTGCTGACTTCAGGAATGCTTAAGAGTTGACCACTCCTTCCCTCCTTTCTTCCATGACATTCTCCCAAGTGGCTCTCTGGCCAATTCTTCTAAATGTCCTTTTCAGTTTCACCAACTCTACCTGCCCTTTAAAGGTTTAGTCTCCCCAAGATCCAGTCCTGGACCCTCTTCTTTATATCCCTAGGTAATCTCTTTCACTGCCATGGATTTCAGTATCATCCTAGTCTAGTGGCTCTCAAGTCCATGTCTCTAGCCTAGTATCCTCTTTTAAGTTATAGACATATAAGTCATATGACATGACATCTGTCAAGGGTAGCCTGACATGTCTATTAAATGGCTTTAACCTGACAAGCCCAAATCCTTAATTCTACCTGCCACCTCAAACCTGGTCCTTCCCAGGGCTTCCCCATCTTTTCTATCTCCTTAAATGACCCACTAACATTCTGATTGCTCAGGCAGGTACCAAGATGCTGTTACAATTCCTCTCTTTCCCTCATTTCCTCACCTCTTGTCATCCAACTCACCATAACAAGTCCTGTCATTTCTGTCTCCAAAAGGAGTATGTGTATCCTCCATTTCTCCCACCCCGATCCAATCCACCGCCATCTTTTGCTCAGATTACTGCAGCCTCCTAATGGTCTCTCTATCTCCTTTCTTGTCATCTTCCAATCCATTCCCCTCCAAACAGCCAGAGTAATATTTTAAGTATTAAAAATATAGATTGTGTTATTCTGGTACTTTAAACCCTCCAGTGGCTTCCTATCTCACTTGTTGTTGTTCAGTCGCTAAGTTATGTCTGACTCTTTGTGATCCCATGGACTGCAGCACACCAGCCTTCCCTGTCCTTCAGTGTCTCCTGGAGTTTGCTCAAACTCACGTCCATTGAGTTGATGATGTCATCCAACCATCTCATCCTCTATTGCCTCCTTCTCCACCTGCCTTCAATCTTTCCCAGCATCAAAGTCTTTTCCAATGAGTTGGTTCTTTGCATCAGGTGGCCAAAACATTGGAGCTTCAGCTTCAGCATCAAAATCCAAATTCCTCACTTCACCTGCACATGAGACCATGCAGGATCTGAGCCCTCCCACCCTCCAACTGCACCCCAAGTCCTCTCCTTCCTGGAGTGCCTCTGGCTCTTTTTCAAGGTCTTAAACATGGCACACTGCTCTTTGCCTGAGCCATTAACTCCTACTACTCCCTTGGTCTGGCCCACACTTCCCTCAGATCTCTACCAGGCTGGCTCCCCATCCATAAGACCGCTCCTAAAATGCCACCACCTCAGTGAGCCCTGGGGAGCTTTACTGTACCCTGGGCATTTCCTTCATAGCAACTATCACATCAGTAATCATTTAGTGAGTTGTCTCCTTATGCAAAGTGTCTTGTGACCTTTCAACTGAAGACTCTATAAGGGTGAGAAGCAAAGAGCTTGGGCCATAAGCAGTCAGTGAATTCTCTTTTATCATGGTAGAATTCCATGAACCTTTTGTGAAGCACAAAAGCTTACCGTCTTGTTGGAGACATGGTTTATACATATGAAACAATTAGGAAGCAAATGCAGACGGCATAATTAGTGCAGAAGTGGGTTGCCCAGCTTGTGAATGCAGGAGTATAGAAGAAGTCACATCAGCTTCTTTATTAAGAACAAAGACAATTCACGTGCCACTTTTTCAAGGTGGAAGTAGAGACTGGGGCACTGAAAAATGCAATAAAAAAGAGGCTTGGAAAGACCCAAGCAAGAAAATCAGGATACCAAGAGACTGGCATTTTTCTCCTGTCCCTCCTGATGCATCCATGCACATTCAGTCACTCAGTCGTGTCCGACTTTTTGTGACCCCACGGACTATAGCCTGCAAGGCTCCTCTGACCGTGGGATTCTCCAGGCAAGAATACTGGAGTGGGTTGCCATGCCCTCCTCCAGGGGATCTTCCTGACCCAGGGATCAAACCAGCATCTCTCTGCATCAGCAGTTGGATTCTTTTACCACTGAGCCAACTAGGAAACCTCCCCCATGTCCCCATTCCCTCCAAAGGTTATGCCAAAATCACCTTTGCAAGTCGCAGAAGGTTATAAACAGACATTGCTCTTTGTGGCTCCGTTTCTCACCTAACACACAAAGAAGCAGACTCTTGAAGGCTTTTGCCTGCACTCCAGACTTTTTAGGTTTCCAAGTGACCACGTGTAGCTGAGTGAGCAACAAAGGGGCAAGAGATCACGTACAGGGTGAAACCAGAGGTCGAAGGAAAGCCTCTGGGACTCAGAGCTCATCTCAGCATGTTCTGGAACCACACGGGGTGTGTTGGGAGATCAGCCTAGTCACCTATGCAGTAACTGCTTCTATCCACTCCAAGAGTCAGGACCTAGGGAAGAGAGGGCAGGCTGGCTTTCAGACACAGCCAGAGATTTGTGAGGAACCCTGCCCCTTGGCTCCCAGGCCAGGAAATGCCTGGCGGAAGGCGAGGCAGTTGAAAGCTCTCGGACGAGAGCCAGCCAGCAAGGGGCAGGGCTGCCCAGGGTGTGGGGTTCTGGGCCCAGGGAGAACATTATTTTAGACCCACAGGAAAAATAAAAGTCATGGTTCCCACCAACTGCCCAGCCCCTGGAATTGGGAATCACTAGCCACCCCCAGGCCTGTGAACACTTCCACCTCTCCCACTCCCCAGAGATGGCTCTCTCCGGAGAGGAAGATGAGCCCGCAGCATGCACTCTACCAGCACAGTCTCCATTCACAGGGCTTGCTTTTGCCTCTGGAGAAAAACTTTAGGGAAAAAAAAATGTCTTTTCAGTAAATTTCCTGGTGACCCAGTGGTTAAGAATCTGCCTCGAAATGCGGAGGACACAGGTTGGATTCCTGATAAAGAAACTAAGCCTGCGTGCCATAGGACAAAATGAAGACCCTGAATGCCACAACTAAGACCCACTGCAGCCAAACAAATAAATGAACATTTCCTTCAAACGATCTTTTCTCCCCACCCACTCCCGCGGGCCACAGTCTGTCTCCAGCCTCAGCTTCAGGCCCTCATACTAGGAATTATACCCCAGAGGGAGCATGGACACCAGCGGCCACCACGCTGTAGGAGAGAGGAAGGCGGGAGAGAGTTGTCAGCTATCTGGAGCTCCGTGGCGATGGGGAGAAGGTGGGGAGAGAGGTCTGTGGAAGGCCAGCCTTCAGGGAAACCAGCTGAGGGGGCAGGTGTGAGGTGGAGAAGGGCAGCCAGGGTGGGAGCCCAGGCCCGCCAAGGACCGGCCCTGGGTCCCGGGCCCGGTGCCCACTCTCTGATCCTCCGCATTGTTCAGCTACTTCCTCCCTGGAAGTGGTAAGCAGGCAGAGGGGCCACAGGGGCTGTACGGTGGGGAGTGAACGGAGCAGGATGGAGTGTCCACTGGGGGAGGGGACCTCTGGTCCATTCCCACGACCAGCTGCCCTTCCGGCTGCCCTGGAGCTTTGTGGGAAAAGGTCTTGGAAGTGTTGGGGACAGTGTGCGTGTGTGTGTGTGTGTGTGTGTGTGTGTGTGTGTTTTCATTTTTGTCTGACTGCCTTGCTTGGCTTCAGTCACAGGACAAAGCCCTTTGAGAAAGTCACCAGTCTACATTCCCATTGGGCTGTGTCCAGGGAGAGGTGTAGGAGCCTGCCTCAGCGCCTGAGAGAATAACCCTGGATGCCTGAGGTCCAAGTCCCTGGGGGAGTCTTGGCTTCTCCCGAGTCCACATTGGCTGACTTCCTGGGTTTATGCGGATGCTTCTGGAACCTTCTACTAAGCTCCCAGCATCCTAGTAAAGCTCTGTTACCAGCTGGATGTTGGAAAGGGAGTGGGAACTGGACATGGAGAGTGAAGTCAACCATTCCCACAGCATCTCTGTAAGAAGCCCAGAATCCTTCACAGCCACTTAGATCTTAGTGCCAAGTGGCTTGCCAAGAGATTATGTGACAGGCCAGTGCTCTGCCTTCAGGCAAGACTCCTTAAAGCACAGACTAGCAGTCCACAGGCCAAGTCCAGCCTGCAGACACATGCCTTGTTTGGTAAATGCAGCGCTTAAAAAGATTTTGAGAAAATACTGGGAGATTTCACACCAAAACCTCCATTTTTGAAAAGCCCTCAGGTGTGACTAACATTGTTGCCACAACCTCCCAAGATGGCCGTTCCTCCTGATCCCATGACAAAACTGAAACCCCTTAGCCTACGTGCCGTATCAGGAAGAAACCTGCAGCATGGGTACACGCGTCCACGGAAACACATCTGAGAGAGCCAGCCCCACACTGAAAACCAAGGGCACCTCTGCAGAGGTAGGAACGGGGCCAGAAATGGAGGAGATGGAACCAAGTTTATCCGTAAAGCTTCACTCTTATACAAGGAGATTAAAACCTTACAAGACTTGAGTGTAATTAAAATTAACAAGAAACCAAAATGCCTCAGCTAAATACCTCAGCAATGATCTCAATTTATGTTCCCAGTTCATCTCAGATTGCTGAGCACACCCTCTTTCTGCTGGTGTATCACTTCTCTCTCCTTCAAACCCACAATGCCTTTCTCCTCCCCAACCCCTCTTCCTCAAAGCCGGCTCTAATCCATCCTTCAAGGTGGTAGTCTTTCAATAATTTAACTTATGCATACTCTAAGCAAAATTTTAAATTATATACTCCACAATAGAGCTGGTTTGGGGGACTTCCTGGTGGTCCATTGGCTAGGACTCCACCCTCTCAGGGCAGTGGGCCTGGGTTTGATCCCTGGTCACAGAACTAGATCCCGCATGCCCCAACTGAGACCTGGTGCCAAGTAAATAACTAAATATTAAAGAAAACAAGAATAAAGCTGGTTGGGACTTCCCTGGTGGCACAGTGGGTGAGAATCTGCCTGTCAATGCAGGGGACATGGGTTTGATTCCTGGTCCTGGAAGATTCCACATGCTACGGAGCAAGTAAGCCCATGTGCCCCAACTACTGAGCCCACGTGCTCAAGAGTCTGTGCGCCATGGCTATTGAGACTGTGTTTCAGAGACTAGGAGCAGCAATTACTGAAACCTGAGTGCCCTAGAACTCATGCTTCTCAACAAGAGAAGCCCCAGCAATGAGAAGCCCACACTGCAACTAGACAGTAGCCCCCTAGCTTACTGCAACTAGAGAAAGCCAAGCACAGCAACAAAGACCCAGCACAGCCAAAGAGAAATAAAGACATACTCCCCTAAAAATAAATAAAGCTGGTTTTTAAAAATCATGTATTCTGTTAAAATTTTTAAATAAGAAAAAAAAAAAGCTTTCCAACCAGCTTTAAATGGTAGCAAAGGATGTGATTCCTGGTATGCTAGAAATATTGACATTTAAAAATAAAACTTAAATGCATCCAGTAGAATCACAGTGATTTTATATCCATTATCAATCATTTGCAAAATACATAAGCAAACTCTTCTTTAACAGAGGAAAATTTGTATCTCTGCTTTTTCTCTTTGAACACATATTTTCTTTCCTCTTCCCCCGATATAATGCTGTCCTAATAGAATATATAGTTTATGCTTGAAAATCTCTTATTGATGATCATCAAACCATACTTCTCTACATAAATCTATATATATAAATTAAAACAATAATGAATAAATTGTAGTGTATACAGCCAATGGTATATTTTTTAGTCATAAATAGAGTTCACTCTTTTTCTCACTCATGTACTGATACATGCTACAAACATTATGCTAACTGGATGAATCTCAAAAACATTAAGTGTAAGAAGCCAATCACAAAGGGTCACATTATTATACAATTCAATTCATAGGAAACATTCAGGAGAGAGAAATCCACAGAGACAGAGCACAGATTATTGCCAGCAGCTGAGCAGACTGTTTAATGGGTATGAGGTTTTTCTTTGGAGTGAGGGAAACCCTTTGGAACAAGACAGAGGTAGTGATTGCATAATATTGTGGATATACTAAATGCCAATGAATTGTTCATTTTATTTTTTTTTCTAATTTTAATTTTATTTTTTTATCTCAGGTGTACATGAGTTCCCAATCTTGAACCTCCCCCCCAAGAATTGTTCATTTTAAAATGGTTACTTTCAAGGACTTCCCGGCAGTCCAGTGGCGAAGACACCACCTTCCAATGCAGGGGGCCTGGGTTCCATCCCTGTTCAAACTAGGGTCCTACCTGTTGTGGGGTGCAGCCAAAATTAAAAATATATAAAATAAAATGGTTACTTTTAGTTATGTGAATTTTACCTCAATAAATTATGTTTTAGAAGCTTAAAAAATTAATGTATCCTTTTCCTATGTTTGGTGTCCATAAGTCTCTAGAGTCCAAAGTCTTCTTCTGGACTGACTTAGCATTCACTGTCAAAACAACAAATACATATGCAAATGCTGATGAGGAGTTATTAAATATTAGAAGTAAAATTTTATAGGAAATACATCTCATATTGAGATCGATGTATACAAGCTGGAATGGAGAAGGAACTGGCAACTGACTCCAGTATTCTTGCCTGGAGAATCCCAGGGACAGAGGAGCCTGGTGGGCTTCCATCTATGGGGTCACACAGAGTCAGACACAACTGAAGCGACTTAGCAGCAGCAGCAGTATACAAGCTGGAATGAGACAGTGATCCACACCAATTTTATTTCCACATTTCATTTTTATAGATGCTAATGCCAAGAACCATATTCACATAGATAAGGGTGCAAGAGTGGGAAGTTCTGCCAGAGCCCCTCAACACCACCTTATCATCCACCNAACTGAAGCGACTTAGCAGCAGCAGCAGTATACAAGCTGGAATGAGACAGTGATCCACACCAATTTTATTTCCACATTTCATTTTTATAGATGCTAATGCCAAGAACCATATTCACATAGATAAGGGTGCAAGAGTGGGAAGTTCTGCCAGAGCCCCTCAACACCACCTTATCATCCACCAGGTGACAACTGAATTTGTTTCACCTCCTTCAACTGTTGAAAGCAAAATATTACAAAATCTTTGATTTGCAGAAGGATTTATTGCCCAGTCATTTTGAGTCATTCACTTTCTCAATACTGAAATCAGTCTTTTATTTTAATATTTTTACCCACACTGCGGCACATGAAACTTCTCTGATCAGGGATCAAACTTGCCCCCCTCTGTAGTAGAAGCAGCGTCTTACCCACTAGACCACCAGGGAAGTCCTGAAATCACTCTTTAAAATTGTTTCTTTATTTGGATCCCCAGAGAATTTTACACGCCAAGACAACATACCAAAATAAGATTTAGGATGGGCAGGAGATAAGTCCTTTATATAGTCCAGGCTGAGTTATCCTGTAGGAACAAGTAACCTCAAAATCTCAGTTCCTTAAACCAACAAAGGTTCTCTTCTCCTCCACCCCAACCCCCAACTCACGATACATGTCCATCGCAGGCCAGCTGGAGGTTCTGATTCGTGCCATTCTCACTCGGGCATCCAGACTCCACCATCTGAAATGTCATCGGTCACCATGGCAGAGAGAAGGTAAGAAGAAGAATCACACACTGACTCTTAAATGCTTCCACCCAGAAAAGACTCACTTTTGCTCCTGTTTCACTGGCCGGAGCAAGTCACATGGCAATACCTAACTTCTAAAAGGTGGGGAAGGACCTAGAAGGAGAGCAGGGAAAGCAGGTGAACGGCACCAGTGATCACCAGACCTTTCTTCTGTGAAGTGGGAGTCAAGCCATCGTGAAAAGGAAGTGAGGAGAGGCATTCTCAGGTGTGGAACGGTACTTCTTCACAGTGTTTTCTGGAGATGGATCCCCTTCAACACAACCCTGCCACCTACCCTTAGAAAAGGCTTTCTGTATCTCTAGGGGTATAGATGCCCAAGCTTGAAGACCACTGCTGCCCTGGCAAAGCTCCCCTACCTTTTAGGTGCAGGGACCTCTCCCTGAGCTCCTTCTGTTCTGGACTAGCCATTTGGAAACTTCTAGGAATGAGTTACCTTTGATCCATGTGTATCATGTTTTCCTAACAAGCTGTAGTCTTTCAGGATGGGAATGGTATCTTCAAGTTTTTATATCCCTTTAGGTTACTTAGCAAGGATGCTCAGAAAATATGAGTTCTGCTTGTGGGTTGAATTGGTCACTTTCTCTGTATGCTTCCGTCTCCTCATCTGTGAAACTGGAATTGCAAGGCTTGCCCTTATGATTACAATTAAGATGACAGGAAATCTCTGTCCCCTCTCCTTTATTTAACAAGGGTCAGCATCTTGACACTGCACGTCTGAAAAGCTGTATGTGATCGTGAGCCACTGAGGGCTCTTGAGAAGCTCTAGGGAAAGCAGGTTTGGGCAGATCAATTTGACATCAGCGATTGATGGGTGGTTGGGGTACATGGGAAACAGTTTGGCTCAGGGGCTAACGGCGAGAGGTCCAGGTAGAACGTTTTTCCCCAGTGATACAGAGATGAGGCGATAGCACCCACTGGGAGGTGAGGCAGGGAATGGCGAGCTACACTGCAAGCTCAGGAACGATGCCTTTCTGAACACCCACATCCGGATTCAAGACAGATCTGCAATCTTGGCAGAAATCTTCTCTCGTGGCCAAAACCAATTGTTTCCTGCACCCTGCCTCTGCCCCCTGGTGGCCCCTGGAGACATTGCAGATAGAGTGTCAAAACAAAGCTGAATGCTTCTAGTTCCCCACAGGGAGATTCGAGATTGAAGTGTTACAGGGAAAGATGACCCAAGTTGCTTCTGTAGTAAAAAAAAAAAAAAAGAAGAAGAAGAAGAAGAAAAGAAAAAATGGAACAAGGGACGGATGGGAAGGGGCCTCAGATACCTGGGTAACTGAGAACAACTTGGGGGCAGTTCACAAAATGAAAACCAGAAGCAACCTTCAATTTGCCAACCAACAGCATATGGACCTTGGTTTAGCCTGCACAACAGTTTTAACTTTTGGATAGTTGCCAACATCCAGAATCATGAATTTTCACATTAAAATCCTAATGTCCAGTTTCTCTTGAAAAATCAGAACATCAGGTCACATGGGGCTGACCAGCTGACCGGAGCTGAGGAGAAGCCCAGGCCCCTTTCAGTGCAGCGTGAGTTCTCCTGCCGCCCAGTCACCCAGGCTGCCCTCCTCAGTCCCATCACCCCTGGCTGAGAGCTTACGATTCCTAAGGCGGAAACATCATGATGGAGAACAAGGTCAAAACATATCAGGACAGAAGCCGCCCAGTCATCCAGGGCTTGATTCGCCTTCTGAACATCCCACCAAGCACTGTCCAGCAAGCATATGCTGGAAGACCTTCAGGGACAAAAAGTCATCGCCCTTACGGCAGCTCACAGCACCTTCAGATCGCTCTGACTGCTCTCACAGCGTGGGAACCTCTGTCAAGTGTGCATTTCCACGAGGATACATATCTAGAGAGAAGAGACTTGCCTGCTCTGTGTCCCAGAAGGGAAGGAACCAGTTAGCAGGCTTGTGTTATGTACCACCAGGTGCCCTAGGCTATGCTGGTGAGTGAGGATGGCATGATCTATGCCTTAAAGAAACAACCCATCTGGGCAGGGACCAGCAAAGTCCACATAGATGAGATCAATGCTTGGTAGTGCCGATAAGACTGACATCTGGGTCAAGTGCATTGAAAGTGCTCAGTTGCATCTGACTCTTTGTGACCCCATGGACTATATAGTCTGCCAGGTTCTTCTGTCCATGGAAATTTCCAGGCAAGAATACTAGAGTGGGTTGCCGTTTACTTCTCCGAATTTTGCTTATATGGCTAATTGCTTATATGGGTCTTGCCAATGACAAAATAACAAAGCTTGATAAGTTTATCCATGCCCTGTGAACTTTGTACACTGAAGGGGAACCATCCAAATAAGAGCTCCCAGGGAGGTCTAGCCTGGCCACTCCAGAAGGTGAAAAGTCAAATATGTAAGCTCTGAAGACACCAACTGTGGTTTTTAAACTCTTTGTCATTCCTGGCTTATTACTTTGGATATATTGGGATTTCAATCAGTGAGATGGAAAAGGATGCAGGTAACTGATTGGACTGTCTATGAAACTGTGAGTCAGGACACCTGAGTTTTATGTTCGTTCTGCATAACTGAATGCACCTGGGCACATCTCTTTGCCTCTGATGGCTGAGGCGTCTCCATTTGTGAACTAAGTCAGGGTGAATCCAGTTTCTCAGGACCTCCTATTCACCTTCTACCTCCAGAGCCAGAGCAAGGACTGGCTACCTATAACATAAACTAGGTACCAATGGAGTAGGGGCTCCATACATGTCTGCAACTGACTACCAACTCTGCCTCTGAGAGCACTGGCCAGAAAAGAGGCTCCCAGGCAGCCCAGAGCAAATGGACCCTGAATTTTTTTCCCAGGCAGAGTTCCTCCTGGAAGACAAAAAGTAAAAAGTATCTGTGAGGCATGTGAGCATTTTTGACCACAAGAGGGCACCCCAGGCTCACTCCACGCACCCAGCACCTGAAAAGAGAGGCCAACAGTGTAAGTTGTCTCCAGTGAGCGTAAGTCTTCCCTTGGGTATGGCTGGGGCCAAGACAAGATGCCTGACATGCAGACACAGGTGGGCACAGGACAAGGGAGCAGTGAAGACTGCAGAGGTGACAGGGCCCGCAAGGGGCCAGAGAGAGAGAGGGACTTGCTTGAGTCATAGAGTCCCTAGACCTGGAGTGAGGGCTCACCAAGGCCCCCACCACCTCGAGGACGAATGCAGTACTCAGTTTCATAGGGAAAAACCTCTCCCTGTGAGCATCTCAGAGTCTGCCCATGTCTTGACTTGAGCGCACAGTGAAGAAGGGGCCAGAAGTCAGACTGGGATGAGTCTTGAATGCCTGACTCTGGCCATCTACCCATAGGCTCTAGAGGACCAGGAAAGAAAGCTCTTTGAAATCATGAAAGTGTATTTTGGCATGATTCATCTGGCAGCTGTAAACAGAAAGAGCTTTTAGATATATCTCCATGCAATGTATAAGCAAGACACATTTGGGAGTATGGTCTTCGGGAGAACTCCTCGTGATGACCACTGCTCTTTGTTCCCCTTTTATGGTGCTTTTGCCTCCATCTCTTCTGAGCTAGTTTCCAGGAGATATACTCTGTTGGTTCCAGGAAGAAGAACCCAGGGCTAGAGAAGCAGGCACATTTGAGACACCTCTGCGGTGAGAGCCCACCTTCACCAGAGGATGGAATCTGAATGTCTTGCTCTAGAAGCCAAGAGGGGTGACCCTGGGGTGGAAAATGGGGCACTTCCCTCCAAGCCCATCTCTCAAGTCTCCCATGTAGCTGTTCTGAGAAGCCAAGCACAGAACCACACCACTACAGGCTCGCAGGAGGGTCTGTACTCATGCAGGGAGGAAGCAATGGGGCAGCATGGGGGCAGGAGTGGGCACCAGCCATCTGGAACCACTGCTCCTAATCTGCCCCTTCCTGGTTACCCCCCATTTCAGTTCCTCCACAGATCAGGCCCTCAGACCCCAGGCTGGACCTTGAGAACAGCGACTATACCTCATCCTCCACCTCAGCCCCAAACACAGGCTCCAGAGAGCAGAAGCTCAGTATTTGCCCAAGGGAAGGATGGATGGGTGGAGGTGTGATACTTCCCCAGGGATGGTAAGAACCCGAGTTCAGTGCCTCGCCGTGGCACTTACTGCCAAATGTGACTTAAACACCTCTCCAAACTTGAACTTCCTATCCATGAAATGGAGATAGCTGTTCCCTAGACTACGTCCCAAAGACAGGAGGATTCGTGGCTAAGCCTGGGAACTTTGGTCCCCGTATCCTCATGTGGTTACATTACTGAAAACAACAAACTCAAGCACTTCATCATCAGCAAGAATTCCTTCAGGCAGTGCTGAGGATAGTCACTCACAGACCCTAATGAGATACTCAGACACAGGTGGTTGATACTGACACATGAATAATCCTGCTCTGGCCAAACTAGGAAACAAGGCCACTTTAAGAGATTTCTGAGGATGAACTGGGAGATTGGGGTTGACATATATACCCTACCATGTACAAAATAGGTAGGTAGTGAGAGCCGACTGTAGAGCACGGGGAGCTCTACTCAACACTCTGTGGTGACCTGATGGGAAGGAAATCCAAAAAAGGGGGAGATATATACATAGCTGATTCACTTTGCTGAATAGCAGAAACTAAAGCAACACAACATTGTAAAGCAACACTCCCATACAAATTAATTTAAAAAGAGCTTTGCTCCCCCTTATCCAGTCAACCTTTTTTCCCTCCCACACACCCTAATGGTTGTAGCCTTTGTTTTCCTTTTGTTGGTTGATTTCTTAGCCAGGTTACTAGAGAGGCTTGGGGAATGGCTGGCCCTTCTAACTGCTCAAGTAGGGCTTCTCTGGTCCCCATGACGCCCCTCCAGAGTCCCCCAGGAGTGCTGGCCTGATTCATGGGATCCCTATGACCCAGAAACCCCCAGAATCATTTAACTGTGAACGGTGACACCAGAAAGCCAGGGTCTTGAGCCTTCTGTCTGCTGTTGGACCTTCTGAACTTTGGTTTCCATAAGTGCAAAAAATAGGTTAATAGTGCCTTTCTTGCTTATCTCAAAGGGCTTCTGAGAATCACCAGAGACAGCATATGCAAACATGTTTTGTAAACTATAAAGCTGTATGTGAATGTATTACTATTACTTTCCGTTGCTGCTGCTGCTGTTGTCAGAGCTCTGAAATCCCACATGATTTGATCAAAAGGCTAAAGTCAGATCCAAAGGTGCCTAAGTGCCAACAGCTAGCTCTGGGCGCTTGTAGATGGTTTCCATGGTTCCTGGGTCCCTGCCCTCTCCTTCCTCCACCTCTCCTCCCAGCAGGGGAAGGGTTAAACACCTTTCGAGGATTTAATACACTGTTAGAAAAATAACCAAGGAGAGTATAAGTTAGCATCAACTCAATTTCATTTCTGGTTAGGGATGAAAGAAAGAGGAACCTCTGTTCTTTGAAGATGACTGCAGTGAATATGTATGGACTACCCCCACTGGAAGAGGCCCGTTTCTGCACTTTCATTGACTCCCACAGCAGCCCTGTGAGAAAAGGGCACAGATTTGCAAAGAAGACATTCAGAGAGGAAAGATGGGCTCTCACGGAACTATACAGCCATTCTTTAGTTCTTAGACTCCTCCGACTGAGTTGAGTTGCATTTTCTCTACCACGCACAGAGGTACAGAGACAGAATCTTGGTTCTTGCATGCCCAAATGGGTCTTGCAGACCCAGTGACTCTGTCTTCCAGGTTAAAAAGCCAGAGAGACTGCACAGGGCTAGACTGAAGCTAGATTAGTCACTAGGGGCCCTCTTTTTGCCCCCTGATCAGGGAGCAGCACGCAGGAATCCAGGGAGAGGTCAGGCCGAAGTGTGGCAGGTAGGAGACATGAGCTCTAATCCTGATTCAAACTGTAGAGGCCGCCAAGCCCACTGCCATCCTGCGCCTGCTGCCCCTCTACCGGGGGGGGGGGTGGGGGGGGG
>SJYA01001465.1:84519-143314 GCA_006410615.1 Neotragus moschatus
CTCGGGGGGGGGGGGGGGGGGGGGGGGGTTAGAGAGCATGCGTGTGGTTCTGAAACAGCCGTGCAGGGCAAAGGACTGGGAATCAGGAGATATGGGTGGAGCATACCTTGGCCACTGTCTTCCTGACCTTAGAGCAAATTTCGACACTTCTCTGTGCTTTGATTTCCTCATCTGTAAAATGGGAGAGGGGACTGGATCAGAGTCTCCATGCTGAATTCTGACTCTGATGGGGAAGAACCCTTCTGATGGTCTGCTCTAAGGTCAAGAAGACAAAAATGGCCCGATGCCACCTGACCTCACTCACTGACTTCCTTCAGACCCCTACTGGGGCTCCCGCTCACTCACTCAGCCCAACCAGAAGCCAGAGGGTGAGGGCGCCCCTGGATGTTGTCCACACTGCCCAGAGGGTGTGGGTGGGCTGTGTGACAAGGCGAGGAGATCCAGGGCAAACAGGAGCTCAGGTCCCTTTCTGGTCAGCTCTCGGAACGCTGCTGGGGCAGTGCCCAGCCTCTCTCCTTACAAGGGTGCACTCTCAGCTCCTATGGCCCCTCTTTCCCGAGGGAGCACTTCAGGGAGGAGGGCTCGCCGTCCCGGAGGAGGCCCGCCCCAGTGGAGGCCCTGTAGCTGGACAGAGTGGGGAGAGGATGCAGCCAGGTAGAGAGGGTTTTGCTCTCTCCTCCTGACACTATGCGGTAAAGTCTTTGCTCCCTTCCAGGGTCCCCTTCTGGCACTCTCCCTAAATCCTGCCCTGAAAGCTTTGCCCTGTTTCTCAGGCATATCTGTGTTCTGTCAGGGAGCTCCTGGAGATCAGAAAGTCTGGATTCCGGACCTCTGCAAATGAGGCAACGCAGGCGTGATAGGCAGAGCAGAGGGAAGGGGTGAGGTGAGAGCCTGAGCCCTCCCACATTTACCTGCACGGACTCCCCTGGAAGCGCAGTGTCAGGGCCTGGGAACCTGCTCACTTGTGAAGGCTCCAAGAGAACCCACATCCTTAAAAACACTGGCCAGGTAGCAGCACCCAGTGACCCAGTTGGGGTGACGAGCCTTGCTCCCAGCCTGGAAGTACAGAGCTGGCTTCCGGCCAGGGCCTCGACACGCATCCACTTGGCGCCAGCCTCATCCGTGTGAAGCAGTACGGGGGGCATCACGCTTATGAAGGTGGCCTCCTCCGCCATGGGGGAGATTTCAGTGCTGATGGGAAGGGACCTCCGAGGAAAAGAGGCCAGGTTATTCCAAGGCCTAAAATCCTTCCAGAAAGGAAAGAAGTATTTCAAGTAATCAGATCAGCTGGAAAGGAAGGTGCTTTCTAAATGGGGAGTCAGGACCTGGCCGCTGCTGACCCCAGCTTACTGTGTGCTTGTCTGGAAGCTCTGACACCTCCACGCTAGGTCCAAACGCGACCGTCCACTGAGGCCTCTCTGCAAAGGCCTCACCCTAAAAAGGCCCCCGTTCAGCTGGAGAGCCCCTCCTGGGATGGCCTCAGGGCCTCCCTCCCACTCCTGTCAGACGCAGGCCCTGCTCAGTAAAGCGTGAAGGAGGCCCCCCAGGGAAGCTGCAGGAACAGGGGCCTTTAAATTATGAAGCAGCTTTCTTAGCCCCTCTCAGAAAGGCCCAGGTGCCCCAGCTAAATAATTCACTACCTCAGGAAGACCCAGTGGCTCCTGCCACAGCTGAAGTAGGTCAGGCATCAGTCTGGCCCCGGGTGGGGGCTGTGGGCCTCTGTGCCGCTTCCCCAACCAGCACTAGGAGGGGCGCCAGGCTGGGAACGCCTTGCTTGCTTGGCAAGTGCAGAGCAGGTCCAAACACTGTAGAGGGGTCCAGACAAGAGAAGCGTCAAGCCCCCTCTTGCTGGCGTGAACACAGCCACCAACCCCCTCTCCTCTCAGAGCCTCCCTCTGGAGCCCAGACAACCCACTCACCCGCCACCCAGTTTCTTAGAGAGCCAGGGCCTGGCCAGGCTCCTCCTCCCTCACAGCAGCTGGGGGCAGCCTCCCTTCACATGCAGGTACCAGCTGGGCCTCCATGTCACCCAAGAGCCTTTCACAGCAGACAGACTCATCCGCAGGACACCTTAGATACAGGCAGCTCAGTGCAGGCCTGGGATTCAGGAGAGCGGGTGAGGCAGGAGTGGAGAGGGACACCAGGGGCACTTTGGTGACCAGGTGAGGAGCTGACCAGGGCCAGCCACAGCCACTGCAGCTTCGCTTGAGCAAGGCTGGAAGGAAGCCCAGCAGGAGGGGGGCTCTGGGGCCTCCTCTCCTGCCCTCCCCTTCTACGCTCAGCCTTGAGTCAGGCTGGGAAGGGTGCGGGGGTGGACGGAAGGGCCAGGGGATGAGGGCAGGGGGTGGAGACGTTAAAGACAAACAGCCATCAGGTCAGTGCTCCCACCCTCCAGAAGGAAAGAACTTCAAACCACCATTTCACAGATGAGGAAACTGAGGCCCCGAACAGCAAAAGGGAAGAATCAGGGTCGGCTGCTGGCATCCTGACAGGATCCAGTGCAGCCCGGGGTCCAAGCACCTCATCATTTCCCTCACCTCTGTACCCGCACTCAGCAAGAACCAGCTCAGGAATGGAGCTGCAGCTGGGAGCCTGCAGGGTGGGTGGGCTTAACTCTTCCAGGCCCAACTCCTCAGTTCTCTGCTTGTCTAGCAAGGGACGTGACACACACCGAGGACACCTCCACAGGACTCTGAAGCCACAGTCCTCCTCCACAAAAGGGCTGAAAAGGCCGTGGAGTTAGGCCAGCCAGAAGACACCATCGGAAACAACGAATGTCCCATCTGGGTGCTTAACGTGGGTGCAGGGAGTCTCCGCCCCCATCCTCAGACATGAAAGCAAAGAATGAAATAAACCCAGGCTGGGCTGATAGACAGGCCCCTGCTGCATGAACCCTGGCCGGTCACTTCCTCGGCAGACTCAAGTCACACACAGGAGGGCAGGAGGGAGAGGCCACGTGAACCGAGGCCCGGGCCTGCCTTGCCTCCTCCCGCTTCAGTCTCCAGCACCTGTCCTCTGGCTGCGCCCAGCGATGGCCATCTACAACCCAAGGAAGCACAGGTCGGAGAGCAGTTACTTTGGATGATTTCTTTTTATTTTGCGTTTCATATATTATCCAGTTTCACATTCTCACAGGATCAGCAATTACAACAGCCACCTCGTCTCCCAAGTCTGAAAACGGCAAGACAGCCACGGCCGCGGCCAAAGGCGAAGCACTGATGTGCTCACAAAACAAAAATTGCACAATTTTTCCTTCATTTTTCTTAAACTAATGGCTGACGCTAAGGCTCACTGCTGGAGAACGGAAACCCTTTTCTTCTTCATGCCTCAAACGAAAACGTTAAACTTATCTGACAAGGTGGACAAGGTCTCTTCAATAATTAATTGCACACACACACAAAAAAATCCTTTATGTTGCATAAATATTTTGTTACACAGGGTACAAAAATACTTTCACTTTTTTGGTTGGTTTCAAAGTTTGGAAAGAACGAGGAGCCATGGCAGGGGTGGGGTGCGCCGGGGAGAGGTAAGCGAAACGGGTAGAGAAAGGATTTTCTTAACGGTTATTGGCCCATCTGAGGAGGAGGAAACAGAGGACCCTGATTTGAAATGACCAGGAAAATGCTCTGTCTTGGCTGGGTGGTCCTTCCTGTTCAGCCTGGAAGTGAGTGGGGTGGTGGGGGGTGTGGTGCCAGCCACTGGGCGGGACTGGCTGCGGGGCTTGGTCCTCACTGAAGCGGGTGGGTGCAGGGCAGGGGTGTGGGGAGAGGGACCTGGAATGATGAGCTGTTAGTGGCCAGGCCTTGTTGCCATGGTGACACAATGTGAGAACAAACTGTACACTCACATATACACAAGTTTAAGTGTCTTAATTCATGCCAGAAAACATGCAAAATTAAACGCCTTGTGTCTCTGAGGTGGGGCTATGGAAGCAGATTTGGACTGGAGGTCGGGCCTTGCTCAGTCCCCAGGGAGGCCTCCCCACTGGGCCTGGGGGTCCCAGCGAGAAGACCCCTGAATCCGGCCGTGAGGCCTTGGAGTGGGGATGTGGGGCAGGACAGGGCTGAAGGGGAAGAGAGGAAGGAAAACAGTCCACTGAGTCAGGCTTAAAATTCACAGTCTTTGGAGGGCAGCAGCAGCAGCTCTGCAGGGCCACCTGGGGGCAGGGGGGGCGCTAAGGGCGGCTTCCTCCCCCGTGGGTCGGGGGCCTCGAGCTGTGGTGACAAGACCTGGAGGGAGGGGGGAGAGAAGGGGCCGTGAGCAGAGGTGGGAGACTGGAGCAGGACCCAGGCCCACCCCCTTGCAAGGAGGCTGCCAGGTGGAGGGTAGTGGGTGGCAGAGTTGGGGGAGTGGGGAGAGCCAGCCAGAGTGCCCCCGGTGCAAGCTCAGGTCGGGTAAGCACCAGCGAGCCCCGGAGCCATGGCCCTGCAGGAGGCCGGGCTCTGGGAGACTCTCTGTCCTGGTCTCAGAGCCCGCACTTACTGAGGAACTAACAGAACTGCCGGTATTTCCATCCTGGCTGGGTGGTATCAGAGGAAGGGTACCAGCGCACCTGTAAGAGAAGCCAAGGTTAGGAGCTGGCTGAGCAGTGCCTTCGCTCAACGGGGGAGCCCAAGAAACGTGGCCTCCGTGCCCCTGTCTGAGTCCTGGTGCTGTCTCTGAGGGCGGAGGCAGGCCAGTTACTCACCACCGGGGGTCAGCTTCCTCATCCCCAAAATGGGAGAGTGCCTTCTGACCTGCCTCTTCTACAGGACGGAGGTTCAAAGCAGAGAACAGTTACACAGCTGTTCACGCTCCTCCACTGAGGCTGGCAATAGTGGGAGGAGGCCTGGCAGCTAGCGGGGGGTGGCGGGCGCACGGGCCCCAATCTGCCCATCCCCCTTAACCAGGAGAGCGTGGGACTGCTAACACCAAGGAAGGGACTTAACACATTTTCTCTCAACTTCTTTGAGCCTCAGTGTTCTCACAGCTCCAGAAGAGACATGACTAAGTCACAGGGTATGACAGTGGAGGACAGGAAGCCTGGTGTGTTGCAATCCACGCAGTTGCAAAGAGTCGGATGCCACTGAGCGACTGAACAACAAAGTCACAAGGTGTCCACAAGGATCAGGTAAGACAGAATATAAAAACTCGTTAGAACCAAAGTCTGTGTGGTCTCCAAGGGGTAGGACTCCCAGATGTTAGTCCTGTCCTTACAGCAGTCAAGGAAGTCACAGTCGCGACCCAGCTGGTGCTTCCACACCCATCCACCACCCCTCCTGTCCCCTCCACTATTACTGTTGCTTAGCCGCTCAGTTGTGTCCAATTCTTGTGACCCCATGGACTACCCCACCAGGACCCTCTGTCTANTCCACTGCCCTGGTCAAGTGGCCTGTGTTCCCCACCTCTCAACAGCCAAGCTGTTCCCGAGCCTCAGCCAGCTCACTTCGCTGATGAGAGGCCCAGGTGCGCTCGCCACTCGCCCCAGCCCTCCTGTGCTGCCTGGCGGTGACCTGTCACTGTGGCACCGAGGCATGGCTGAGAGCTGACCACCTGGCGTGGTATCCCGTGTGGCACTGGGCAAGCATAGAGCCCTCCCAGCCCAGTTGTACCCCCCACTCCCAGAAGCACTGGCTGCATCTTCTGCCCAGCCTGGAGAGTTTCCAGGCTCGGTGACCACAAGAACAAACAACCGACGAGCACCTCGGAGGTTCCAGGTGCAATTCTAGCCCCTCACATGTCTTAACATTTAATTCTCACAGCAACCTGAGGCAGATACTACTATTCTTATTTTTCCAGATGAGTAAGAATAAAACAAAAAAATCCAGACAAATCTTTCAGAGCTTGCTGGAGTTCATGAAGACAGGAGGAGGCAGAGGTAAGCGGTCTGGGCCCGGTGACCACACTCCATCACCATAGGCACAATGGGCACAGCCTGCCCGCAGGTGTCTAGCTCTCTCACACTCCGTGTTAGCAGCGTAGCCTGAACGTGGCCTCACAGCTTATCCTCTCCTCCCCCCATCACATCCCAAACCCCAAAGGTACTGTCAAGCAAGAAGCAGTGCTGTGACAGCTCTGGGGAGCTGGGTGGTCCATGGCCAGGTGGGAATGGAGCCTGGCCAGCTCAGAGCCTTGCTTCTCCCCCATCCTGCTTGTTCCGTCCAGGCTTACCTGAGCATGCAGGGCGGCGGCGGCAGCAGTGGCGGCTGGGTAGGTGAACGCAGTATGTGAGATAGCTGGGGTCAGCTCTGTAGTGTACAGAGGGTAGGGGGCCCAGGCCTCTGGGGATGCAGGGATCAGAGCGGCCCCCATCAGGTCATCTGCAGCGGAGACAAGACCCCCATCATCAGAATGCTGGCTCCCCCTTGCATCACCCATTCCAAGCAGAGAAGGGGACCCAACGCTATTGTTTAACATGAGGTCCCTTCTCAGCTCCCCCAAAGGACCCCAAGACTCTAGGAAAGAAACCATAGTAACTTGGCCAGGCTTGGCAAGCATCCTGTCTGCTTCAAGAAGCCCTCGGATGGGCTCATCTCAACCAAGAGGATCAGAGCNAAGGGGACCCAACGCTATTGTTTAACATGAGGTCCCTTCTCAGCTCCCCCAAAGGACCCCAAGACTCTAGGAAAGAAACCATAGTAACTTGGCCAGGCTTGGCAAGCATCCTGTCTGCTTCAAGAAGCCCTCGGATGGGCTCATCTCAACCAAGAGGATCAGAGCGGGCTGCGAGGAAGCTGGGCAGAACCGACAGCTCAGGAGCTCAGGCTAAGGTACAGCAAAGGCTGTGGGGGTGGAAGAAGCCTGGGACCCACAGGCATGGGTAACAGTGAGTGCAAGAAGCTCCTGGAAAAGGGGGCGAGCATCCACTCCCACAGGGGTGCCTTTTGAAGGCAACTTCATCCACAAGGGGCCCCAGCTCTGCCAAGCAGAAGGCAGCAGACAGCTGCTGAGTGCCACTCACAGGGGTCCCGTGCGATGAAGTGTGCTCCAAGGGTGGGGTGAGCATTGGTGGGATTTGGTGTAGCCATTAGCTTGTTCTTGGCCATCTTGGTGTTGGCTTTGGCAAACTCTAGCCTCAGGGTCTGCGGGTTCTCAGGATCAAAACGAATACCCTGTGAGAAGAAGAAGAAGGGAGAGGCTTTACTCTGTGGGACCCAGACTGTCCACTGCATACCTCATGATCTATCCTGAAAGACTCAGCCACACAGAGGCCAAGACAGAGGACACGCTGGTTGGGCCTTGTAAGGAGTGGTATTTGGCACAGATGGTAAAGCCAGAGATTCTGCCCCAGGATGGCTGGGGAAGGTACATCTGCGGGCCCTTTCCTTAGGCGTGAAGTGGAGGAAGGTTTGCGGAAGACACAACAGAAACCCCGCTGTCTAGAAGTCTGCGGGTTGGAGAAAGGCCTGTTCTCCATCTACTCACGTTCAACGCGTTCTTGGCTGCTTCTGCTCCTGCCCGGCTGTCAAAGATCACAAAACCAACAGGCTAGTAGGAAAAAGAGAAAATACCCTTGCATCTCTCCCAACACTCCATCTCCCCCTCAAGCATATAAAACAAATATATATATATATTTATATATATTTAATTTTTGTCCATATCCTCCTGATGTTCAATAGGAAGAACAGTAAAAGGTTCTTGGGCACCAAAACTCTCCCATCCAGGTACCACTTTCTGGGCAATAATGCCAATAGAGCATTATCCCACTGCATGGAACATCACCCACTCTTTTGCCGTTGTTTAACACAGGCAGGTAATTAAGTGCTAGTGTTTTGCCCAGCAAGGAAGGAAACACTGATGTATCAACGGTATGGGAAGGATCCAGGTTCAATCAAGGAGAAACAGGTTCAAAACTTTTCCAACTTCATTCTGCCAAGGGTCAGTCCAGACCACAAATGGCCCCTAAAGACTCTGGGCCCCAGAACTCCTGGCACTAGGAGCCAGGGCACAGCCACCACCTCTGTGGTCCTCAGCCTCCAGCCCCACTATAGTTTCTCAAGGGCCAAGAGTGGGGACCAGGAGCTGACTGGTAAAGAGAGGGAACCTGTCTACTTTTTCATCCTTTTACAAAGGAGGCTACTTTTTCATTAGCACAGGACAGGACCAGGATGACAGGGGGCAGGTCTCAGCTGCTAGATGCTTCATGACCAGCTTAGGTCCAAGCTCAGCAGTCGGTCAGGGCTTAGAGGAAGGAAAATCTTGGAGAGAAATTACCTGTCTTGATGTGAGCTTGATCAGGGACCCTTCATACCCCTGCAGAGAGAGGTGATCAATAACAGGGAAGGTCAGGCGCCTCTGTTGTTCTACCCCAGCCACCCTGCAGCCCCACCTTTCCCCAGCTCACTCTCTTCTCCCCTCTAAAGAGGACCCACCCAGATCTCCACCCCCACTGAGCGCCCTCAGCCCTCGAGTTCCACATCACACGGCCTTGCACGTGGGGTGGGCATCAAGCGGCAGCTTTCATCCTTTCGGGCAGAAATTCCCTTTTGCTCCGTTAGCTGTCATCTGGAAGCTCAGACCTCCCCTTTTTAAGTTTTCTTATCCGCAAATGGAAAATGCCATGCTGAATCTCAAAGATTCCTTATATGGCAAAGTCTACTGAGGTTCTACCATCTCCACTTTACAGATGAGAAAACAGAGGCTCAGAGGGGCTCAGTAATCAACAAAAAGCCACATGTGAGTCAGCCAAACCGGGGCAGGGAGCCAGGTCTGCGATCACAGTTTCTAATAGTTCTCCTGCTGCCCAGCTCAGGTCTGGACTCATTCCTGATGCTTCTCCTCCATCCGAGGCTCTGCCCATGGTGGCTGGGTCCAGACTCACTTTGAACGGCCTGAAGAGCAGGTAGAGTTCTCTGGGTTTAATATCCACAGGGAGCCCACTGACAAACAGTGTCCGGACCTGGAGAAGAGATCATGGTGGTGAGGACCAGGCTTACAGGAGAACAAGGATGACGCCTCCTCCTTCAGGAAACGAACTGGAATCCTTCCAGGGTCAAAGGAAGAATTCAGGATTTCCTGAGACTCCTTTATAGGCTGAGGCAAATGAGCACCCAGAGTTTGACAGCATTTAACCTTTCAGAACAATTTCTGGACCCTCCCCTCTCTCTGGATTCATCCTGCAGGCATCACAACAAGCACGAGCGGAGCACCTTTGTGCAGACTGTCCACTGCCCAACAGCCCCAAGGAGAGCCCTGTTTAACAAGAGCACAGCCCAAGGACCCCTCTGAAGCTTGAAGAAAGCTATGTTCTCTGACTTCCAAGAAAAGCAAGGTACAATCATACATATTTTTCAGAAGATGGGGAGAGAGGCTTTGTCTGGTTTGATGGGGAGGCAAAGAAGTAAACTCTACACTCTGGAGTGATTTCATCAGAGGGCCCAGCACTTTCATATCCATCTATTCCTGCTTTCTAAGCCAAATGTAGGCTCTTCAGTGGCTGGGAATGTGTTGTGTTCTTGCTTCTCTGCCCACCTGTCTGTAGGCTGCTGGTACTAAATGTTTACTGAATAAGGAACTTAGGGAAGGAGTCAGAGATGGAACAATGATCCTGGGCTTTGAAGAATGAGTAGGATCTTGCCAGCTTCTAGTGAGGCAGAGAATGGTGTAAGTTTCAAGCCTTGCCCTCAACAAAGTTACAAGCTGTAGGTGAAACTGGGTCTTGATACCAGCTGCCCATCTCATGACTCAGGTCTGGCAAACCTGACCTCCTGAACGGTAGGTAAAGTCCAGGAGAGGACTGGTGGGAAAACTTTATTAATTCACCTCTGCTGGTTAAATGCAGCCAACAAGACCAGATCAGCCAATTATTATTACAAGGGAGGGAGATTTTCCAGAGTGTAGATCCATTAAAAACATCTTGAAACTGTGCTTTCCTGAGTAATGAAAAATCTGAAAGAGCAGAGCTTCCCAATACACTTGACTCCTGTTTTATTTTTGGCTGCATAGCTTTCGGGACCTTAGTTCCCTGACCAGGGATCGAACCCTTGCCCTCAGTAGTGAAATCTCAGAGTTCTAACCGTTGGACTGCCAGGGAATTCCCTCAACTCCTGATGCAAGTCGCATCTCATTCCACGAAGCCAAAAGTAAGTCTTCAACTCATCACTGACAACTAAGAACAAGTTCACATGCCTGGTGGCTCAGATGGTGAAGAATCGGCCTGCAATGCAGGAGACCCAAGTTTGATCCCTGGGTCAGGAAGATCCTCTGGAGAAGGAAAGGGCAACCTACTCCAGTATTCCTGCCTGGGAAATCCCATGGACAGAGGAGCCTGTCGGGCTACAGTCCATGGGGTCGCAAAGTGTAGGACACAGCTGAACGACTAACACTTTCACATGCCTCAAACTACCCATCATGTGGTTTATTCTTAAAAATCTTTAGTGTACCACATCCCCCCTCCAGAGGCACCAAAGAATTTCCATGCTCTCATGACGGCCTGCGAGATGAACCCAGGCAATAGCCTTTCTGGAGGCAATGGCGTAAACCAGGAGCCCAGAGCAGTCAGGCAAAGTTACACCCAACACACACATTCTCTCTCTCCAATGACATACACGTCAACAACAGAGACAGGAACGGCAAAGAAAACCAGCCCCACCGCTGCTCGGAACCAGTGGCCCCACCCCCCACCCCCCCCACAGGAACGGCTCACGGAACAGGTGAAGGAGAGCTCCTTCTCTCATGTGAGTTTCCACCAAGAAGCAAACTGAGCGGAATCCCCTGCCAGTTAGGACACCCCATCCCCTTCAGTGATGCCTTCCCTCGCCACACACACTTCTGCTCCTGGGCCGGTGGTGAGGCTTCCCTATGTCTCACGGCCCTTGGCTGCTGTGTCCCTGCACACACAGCTCCTGAGCACTGCCCTGTTCCAGAAACATCTGGGAGAGACTGGACAGCCCAGGCTCCAGGAGGATTCGCTCGAGCTCCTGAACTCCAGAGGGCAGCTGTCCCCAACACCTCTCTACCCTGTGATGAAAGACCTCTCATTTACATGTAAACCTCCAAACAGACACGTCTCTCTCAGGTCTCGCAGCTTGTTTTTTGAAAGGTAGAAGGACTCAAAACCCAGGTCTCGCTCCCAACTGCTCACCCAGGCTGATAGAGACGATGCTTGCTTTGGGGTACCACAATGGAAAGCCCAGCCTACACACTAGAGAATGGACTGAAAGTGTACAAGCCAGTCAAGGCCCTGTTCTCTCCTCTCAGGATGATGGAACGCACTTTGGGTCAAACACACAGAACCAGAGCTGCCTCGCAGCTGAAACTTCTGCCTCAGTTCTCCCCAGGGGCCACCAATCTCACCCCGGCTAATTTTAAATCCTTCCTCCAATGGCTCCTTTCTGGCCAGATTTCCCTAGGGGCCCCCTAAAATAGAAAGTTCTCAGCACAAAGTTTCCTGCTTGAGGAAGCAGACGGGAGTGAGTACGGGGGATCTTTCCCTCGTTCCCAGCTCAGACCCTGGTTTCCATCCTTCTCTGGCTACATGACTCTTTTCTTCTGCTTCTCATCTTTTAGGTTCTAGAGGCTACAATACAGGTCCCATCCTGTCCTGGGCCATCATCCCTTAGGAAGCAAGCCAAGGTCAAAGCCGCTGTGGGTTATGTGGTGGGCCCCCGTCTGCCAGTTCACAGACCCTTTGCTGGGAGGCTAACCTGAATGCTCTCCTTGGTTCTTACTTGACCCTGGACACCCCAGCAAATAACATGCCCTGTCTTGTCCCCTTTTGCAGACAAGGAAACCGAGGCCCCAGAAAGGGCTCATGAAAGCTTGGAGCAGAGCTGGGTAAGACCCAGGAAACCCCAATTCAGCCGTCCGTGCCATTCATCCGGCTGTGGGGAAGAGGTAGCCACGGCTGGGCAGCCTCGTTAGCTCCAAGGATGGGTCAGGTGCTGCCATGCATCCTTCCAGTAGCCAGGCCCTTCCCTGGGTGCCTGTTTAGGATAACAGTAAAGTTCCAGTGACAGGAAGCATGAGCTTAGCAGGTTGGCTAGTCACACGTCGAGACAACAGAGTTTCCAGAGCCCACCTACCCGCTGTGCTGCTTCAACTGCGACAGGTCCTGCCCTAGCCCACTGACCCCAGGTCCCAGCAAAGACCCACATAGACCCCCTGCCTGGCAGCTGCTCATGCTGCCCCACAGCCCGGCCCTTCCTCGTTCCTTAACTAAAGGGCATCCACCCTTCAGGTCCCTCTTCTTCACCCCATTTTCCTTCAAGTCTTACGAAGGCCCTCAAAGACCCCCTGGTCTTTTACTGGTCCTACCAGTCTGCACTCACCTGGACTCCAAAACCCATAGGCAGGAGACGAGTCTCAAAACTTTCCTATCCTCCAAGGTGTCTAGAGCCAGGCTCAACACCTGAGACCTCCCCCAACTCTACACCCCTCGGTCCCTCCAAAGAAGGGACTCAGAGCCACAGACAAATATGGCCGAGCATAGCAGAGTGCTGCCATAAATGGGAAAGGCTTTAGTTAGTGAGACCAGGGTTTGCATCCCAGTTTTATGCTTGGCTTGGCAAAGCTGCTTCATCTCTCTGAATCTCAGTTTCCTTATCTATGCAACACAGATATCATCCACCTTCCATCATGACAAGCACACTTTGCTCTATGCCCAGTACACTTTATGCCCAGCATACAGGAGAGGCTGAACAACATGCATCTTCACTTAGGGCTCCTGTGATCTTGGCATTTACTTGCACAAAAACCTCACTTATCAGGTACCGCAGGCCACTTAGTTACAAGCCTAAGGAGGCTGGGGGGCTTTCCCTGGTGGCTCAGTGATAAAGAATCCGCCTACCAATGCAGGAGACATGGGTACGATCCCTAGGTCCGGAAGATCCCCTGAAGGAAATGGCAACCCACTCCAGTATTCTTGCCTGGAGAATCCCATGGACAGAGGAGCCTGGCAAGCTACAGTTCATAGGGTCGCAAAAGAGAAGAAAATAGCTTAGCAACTCAACAACGGTGAGGCTGGATCAGGCCCAAATGAGACTGGGGCTAGGAATGTACAGGAGATGACCTTAGGCAGTCCCCGGATTCTNTCTTGCCTGGAGAATCCCATGGACAGAGGAGCCTGGCAAGCTACAGTTCATAGGGTCGCAAAAGAGAAGAAAATAGCTTAGCAACTCAACAACGGTGAGGCTGGATCAGGCCCAAATGAGACTGGGGCTAGGAATGTACAGGAGATGACCTTAGGCAGTCCCCGGATTCTTTAGTGCTCCTCTTCCCCAGGGAGCTCATGTCCAAGGTGGGAGGCACTGTGGAGACCACCAGCTAGTGCAACAACCTCATTTTATAGATGATGAAATTGAGGCTCAGGATAGGAAGCTGACAAGACAATCTAACGGCACAATCAGGATCCTTGGGTTTGGCAGGGACAGACACACCTTACTTCTGTCTGGTCAACAGTCCTGTGTCTCAGGCCAGCACTGGTGACCACTGCTCCATGCCAATCACTAGTGCCAGCCTCACGACAATAGGACACAACGCTCAGCAAAGAGTCAAGCACATGGAAGGGGTCAGGGACCAACCGCCATTGACACAAGATGGAAAGATTAACCAGAGAACCCATGGCCTATTCCACAGGCTTTTCAGGTGGCTCAGATGCTACAAGAATCTGCCTGCAATGCAGGAGACCTGGGTTCAATTGGGAAGATCCCCTGGAGGAGGGCGAGGCAACCCACTCCAGTATTCTTGCCTGGAGAATCCCATGGACAGAGGAGTCTGGTGGGCTACAGTCCATGGGGTCACAAAGAGTCTGACATGACTGAGTGACCAACACTTTCAACACAAAAATGTTTTAGGGTAATTGGAGGAAGTGTAAGGGGCTGCTCACACAATCCCAGGCTGCTGGNATTCTTGCCTGGAGAATCCCATGGACAGAGGAGTCTGGTGGGCTACAGTCCATGGGGTCACAAAGAGTCTGACATGACTGAGTGACCAACACTTTCAACACAAAAATGTTTTAGGGTAATTGGAGGAAGTGTAAGGGGCTGCTCACACAATCCCAGGCTGCTGGAAGGCACCAGCCTTGTTTACCTGGGCCCTTCTCCTTCCATACACTCACTCTCTCCAAAAGCATTCACACAAGCCAAGAGAATACCTCTCTTGCCACGAAACACAGAAAGCAACCACAGTCCTGTTGAAACGGTCACTTTCACAGCAAGTATCAGCAGATCATGCTGGACCACAGCCTCATCCTTGGCACAGTTAGAAGGCAAGTTTGGAACAGGGTGGAGAAGGTAGCGATTGGCGAGGGGTAGAGAAAAGATAGAGAATCCTTTTTGCAATCAATCCCCTGGTGGCCTAGTGGTTAAGACTTGGCGCCTTCACTGCTGTGGGCCAGGATTAGAACCCTGATAAGGGAACTAAAGATCCCACAACCTTGGTGGATTAGCCAAAAAAGAAAAGTTGAGGAATCTTTAGAGGCCAGTGGAAGAAGACACATGTTGAGGAACCTGCTGGAAGCATCAAATTCAACACAAAGAATTTGGCCAGAAAGGTGTCCCCACACAAGACCATCACAGACACAATGTATGGCCTTCATGTTGGTCAGAAGCAGACTCACTAGAGGCCCCAGCCAGCACCAGGCCTGCCTAAGGCAACAGGCTGGCCTTCGGCACAACAGTATCCCCAGCCAGCACGGCACAGGGGCTCCCGAGGCTGCTCACTCAAGCAAGCTCTACTGCCTATCTTGCCCTCAGGCTGCCGGGAGCCAGGGAGTCCAGCCCACAGGCTATCACTGCTGGGCAGACTTCCTGGGGTCGGCTTGGTCTTCACTGTGTGGTCCTGGGCCCCTTTCCTCCAGCTAGAGCCAGACCTCGGGTGCATGGAGCTCCCAACGACCTCTGGCCTGCTCCTCCCTCCTCCCTCCTCCCATGCTCTGGGGAGGGGTGGAGGAAGGCACAGGAAGTGGTGGCCTCCACCCTCACCCTTACTTTTTTTTTTTAATATTTATCATTATCTTGGCTGCACTGGGTCTTAGTTGGCGGCGTGCAGGATCTTCATTTCCTCATGCGGGATTTTTTTGGGGGCGGGGGGCATAGACTCTCCAGTTGTAGTGGGTGGCCTCCAGAGTGCCTAGGCTCAATAGCTGTGACATGCAGGCTTAGATCCTCTGAAGCCTGTGGGATCTTAGTCCCCCAATCAGGGATTGAACCCACATCCTCTATATTCCAAGGTGGACTCTTAACCACTTGACCACCAGGGAATTCCCCCTCAGCCTTTTTCTCTTTTTTTGGACTGTGCTGGGTCTCTGTTACCAGGCATGGGCTTTCTCTAGTTGCAGTGCACAGGCTTCCCGTTGCGGTGGCTTCTGCTGTGGAGCACCAGCTCTAGGGTGCACGGGCTTCCGTGGCTGCGGTACATGACTTAGTTGCTCTGTGGCATGTGCAATCTTCCCGGACCAGGGATAGAACTTGTGTCCCCTGCCTTGGCAGGTGGATTCTTATCCCCTGGACTACCAGGGAACCCTATCAGACTTACTTTGAGGCACACACAGGGCCCAGACCACAAGGGGGGGTCTCTCAGGAGGAAAACCAGAGGAAAGCCCTCATGTGGGATAGGACGGGGGTGTGGGGTCCGCAAGGCTACTCCCCATAGTACTCCCTCCCTAGTTGGGGGGACCCCACACTCAATCAGCCCAGACTGGGGCCTGGCTGCTCCACCTTCGTTCACAGCATAAACACACAACTTCCCAGGTAAGGGCAGCAGCGCAATATTGTGGCTGAGAGGATGGGCTCAGTATGGACCAGTTTCTTTTGTTGGGTCTCAGCTACCATGTGGGTTCCTCTCTAGATTCAGACTGTGGGCTTAGTTGCCCCACAGCATGTGGGATTTTAGTTCCCTGACCAGGGATCAAACTTGCATCCCCTGCTTTGGAAGGCAGATTCTTAACCACTGGACCAGCTTTTTTATAAGAGATGAAAGGGCTAAACACTGCTGTCAAAACAGTCGTCCATCCTTGGATATTAAACCCCCTTATCCTTCAACTCCAAAAGACAACACAGCCTCCTTCCAAATCCCAGCCTTGTACTGTCCAAGACGGCACCCTGGACTCCGGGGACCCCGTTTAGGGCCCAGATCTTTGTCCACAAAGAAGGCTGGGGTAGAAAATACCAGGGCCACCCCCATCCTTCCCCCACCCCCAAATAAATCACAGTGGTCCACCAGGAACACTACTCACTGGAAGAGAACTTGTGAACTGGTGCCTTCTAGGCAAATCTCTGCCTCACAAGGCTAGGAAACTTGACTCTGGGCAATAGAAACATCACACCAAAGAGATAAAATACTCTCTTTGAAAACTGATTCCTTGTAGCAATCCTTTAGCAACTCTGATAGTTAGAATCCAGTCCGGAAAAGGAACTGTTTCAACTGTCCACTCCATCAAAACATCTTGCTAGCTTTGAACCCTGCCTGCTTGCTGCTTAGCACAGGGAGCCCTCCTGGTGTCATCTGGATGGAAAACACCACTTACAGAAGTGGGTGGGGGAGGAGGGAAATCCAAACAGGGGAAAAACAAGCCTCTTGAAAGCCCCTCCCACATCCTTCCCCAACTCCCAGCCCTCTCCAGCAACCCAAATGCAGAGTATCTGAGCTGGGAGAAACCTTATTTTTAGCTGAGGTTCAAGGGAGTTGCTTCAAGTCACCGAGCGCATCAGAAGTACCCCAGTGTCCCTGGGTGCCCAGCTCACAAGTCAAGCCTCTCTGGCAGACCTTGACCTCACACCACCAACCCACTCAGACCCCAGTGGGGGTCAGCCTTAGGTATCCAGAACAAGTGACCTTCAGCATCTGAGCTAAGAGGGCAGAGGGATGACTGGGGGAGCATGGGGGTTCCACTGGAGTATCCATGGCTAGTCTTAAACAGTGAATTATATAGGGAAGTCAAAGGGAAGACTGACAGACTGCCAATTCTCAGCAGCTGAGTGGGAGCAGCTGTGTGTAGCGGGGAAGGGGCTAGGAGTACAGCAGGGACCCTCACAGCCTCAGGAAGACCTGAGTCCAAACAGAAGCCCAGGACACAGTTTATGAGCTTCAGACTGCATTATATAAAGCTTGCAGTTTTCCTGCTGCAAATGTCCACTGCCCATCATCACGGCCAGGTCAGCTCTGGCTTCTCCAAGGGGAAAAGAACCATTGAGAACCAAGACAGAGGACTCAGGCTCAGCTTCCTGCTCTGCCAATAGAGCTGACAACGAAACAAAAGAAAAAATGCCTCAAGCCAACTATCAAAGAGCCTGATTGAAGTCCCAGCCCTGCGGCCAGGCAAGTGGCTCCAAGGCCTTCACCACTGTCTCAGCAAGAGAGGAAGGGTGGGCTAGAGGCAAGGCCCTTCACGCTCTGACCTAAGAAACCAGGGAAGGGGGAGAATGTGATGGAGTCTCTGACTGATGCTCAGGCACTGTCCTCCATGGGCACAGGCCTCCCACATCTTCCTTTTTGCCCACAAGACAGCAAGGAAAGGAGGAAAGAAGGGGACAGAGGTTGAGAGGGTGAGAAAGCAGGATGCCGGAAGCCAGGCCCTGGGGGTTTCAGAGGGGTCTCTCTGCTGGGGCAATATTGCAGCTGCCAAATGGAAACCTCCGAGCAGGCACCATACCCATGCAGGGATCTCAGGGGCCTGGGCCTTTTCTTCTGTATACATGTGTAGGGGGTGGGGTGGGGCTTGGTTCTGCCTGGGTCCTGTGCTTAGCCTTGGCACTGGTAGGTCACTCTTACCCCTCCCAGGGGAAGTAAGTCCCTCTCAGTGGGGCCACTTGACGAGAGGTGGATGGAATGTGGTGACATGGCCTGCAGACCCAGGACTTATAAGGGCTGAACGAGGACACGGGGAAAAGAGCAAGCAGATACAGCCAGACAGCAGAGCAAACAGAGACAAACACACACGCTCCCAACCCCAGGGCCTCCCGTGTCCTCCAAGGGGCTCTGGGCTGCTCAGCTCCCAGCTAGGACACTGCCCGGCCTCCCTCCAGCAGGCCCCACCTAGGACCCCTCCAAAGTTACCACAGTCCGACCTGGTGGGGAGAAGTCCAGGCTTGGGAGCTGTTCCACAGTGCTGTGCCTTCCTCTCACAATTCTGGCTCCAAATCACATGAATCAGGGCCTGACTCTAAGGCCCTACTTTGGGCAGCACTTTGTAATTTCCACTTCTTTCACAGCTACCATGGGAGTGTGAGCCTGAAGGGCCTCTGATGTAACAGGCAGAGTGATACAGGCCCATTTTACGGATGAGGAAACCAGCTCAGGACTTAGGTGCCTAGCCAGCCATTGGCCAAGCTGGGGGTCAAGTCCAAGTTACCTGGGAAGTTCAGGCAGGAGGAACTAAGATGGCCTAAATAAAGCTTTGGACTTTATCAGTTCAGTTCAGTCACCCAGTCGTGTCCAACTCTTTGCGACTTCATGAATCACAGCACACCAGGCCTCCCTGTCCATCACCAACTCCTAGAGTTCACTCAGACTCACACCCATCGAGTCAGTGATGCCATCCAGCCATCTCATCTTCTGTCATCCCCTTCTCCTCCTGCTNGTCCGATTCTTTGCAACCCCATGAATCACAGCACACCAGGCCTCCCTGTCCATCACCAACTCCCAGAGTTCACGCAGACTCATGCCCATCGAGTCAGTGATGCCATCCAGCCATCTCATCCTCTGTCATCCCCTTCTCCTCCTGCTCCCAATCCCTCCCAGCATCAGAGTCTTTTCCAATGAGTCAACTCTTCCCATGAAGTGGCCAAAGTACTGGAGTTTCAGCTTTAGCATCATTCCTTCCAAAGTATATGGTTAAATTTTACAAATATTTTGTGTGTTCATCAAAAGAAGATTTCTTCCATACACACAAGAATTAGGTCAATTAAATGTTTCTGATCTTTGTTAATTATTGGGATCTTCAATATTCTTACTCACTTTATAGCTTCCTGTTCTGTGAGCAAGTGAAAATGGCATGGTAAGTTTTTCACCATTTTTGTAGATTTTTGTACTATCTTTGTGGTTCTGTAAGTTCCATATATGTATTTTGAAGTTTTGCATTGGATATTTTCATATTGAAAGTGAAAGTGGCTCAGTTGTGTCCAATGCTTTGCGACCTACTGAAATATACAGTCCATGGAATTCTCCAGGCCAGAATACTGAGGTGGGTAGCCTTCCCCTTCTCCAGGGGATCTTCCCAACCCAGGGATCAAACCCAGGTCTCCCTCATTGCAGGCAGATTCTTTACCAGCTTAGCTGCAAGGGAAGCCCAAGAATACTGAAGTGGGTAGTCTATTGCTTCTCCAGCAGATCTTCCCAACACAGGAATTGAATCAGGGTCTCCCCCATTGCAGGCAAGATTCTTTACCAACTGAGCTATCAGGGAAGCCACATATTCACATTAAACTTATGCTATATTCAAAATGTCCCTTTTTATCTCTGGACATGGAACAACAGACTGGTTCCAAATAGGAAAAGGAGTATGTCAAGGCTGTATATTGTCACCCTGCTTATTTAACTTATATGCAGAGTACATCATGAGAAACTCTGGACTGGAAGAAGGACAAAGCTGGAATCAAGATTGCCAGGAGAAATATCAATGATGTCGGATATTCAGATACCCCTTATAGCAGAAAGTGAAGAGGAACTAAAAAATCTCTTGATGAAAGTGAAAGAGGAGAGTGAAAAAGGTGGCTTAAAGCTCAACATTCAGAAAACGAAGATCATGGCATCTGATCCCATCACTTCATGGGAAATAGATGGGAAATCAGTGGAAACAGTGTCAGACTTTATTTTGGGGGGCTCCAAAATCACTGAAGATGGTGACTGCAGCCATGAAATTAAAAGATGCTTACTCCTTGGAAGGAAAGTTATGACCAACTTAGATAGCATATTCAAAAGCAGAGACATTACTTTGCCAACAAAGTTCCATCTAGTCAAGGCTCTGGTTTTCCCAGTGGTCATGTATGGATAGATATGAAAGTTGGACTGTGAGGAAAGCTGAGTGCAGAAGAATTGATGCTTTTGAACTGTGGTGTTGGAGAAGACTCTTGACAGTCCCTTGGACTGCAAAGAGATCCAACCAGTCCATTCTGAAGGAGATCAGCCCTGGGATTTCTTTGGAAGGAATGATGCTAAAGCTGAAGCTCCAGTACTTTGGCCACTTCATGGAAAGAGTTGACTCATTGGAAAAGACTCTGATGCTGGGAGGGATTTGGGGCAGGAGGAGAAGGGGACGACAGAGGATGAGATGGCTGGATGGCATCACCAACTCGATGGATATGAGTTTGGGTGAACTCCGGGAGTTGGTGATGGACAGGGAAGCCTGGAGTGCTGCAGTTCATGGGGTTGCAAAGAGTCAGACATGACTGAGTGACTGAGCTGAACTGAACTGAACTGGATTATGAAATACTCCTTCTTGCTTTAAAACATACTTTTAACTACATTAGTAAAGGTGTTATATTGGAGTGGCCAAATGAACTTTTTGGCCAACCCAATGCTTCTGTAACAGCAGGGATAATGTCTGATTTTGCTCAGCATCATATCTCCAAGTGCTACTACAATAGTTGGTAAGTGAAAAGACTTACAAAATATTTGTGTAAGGAAGGAAAGGGTGAAGAAGGGAGTATATGGATTCCCTGAAGTCTGTATCTATGATCTCATATAAATCAGGATTTAACAGAGAATTTCTTCCTAGAAATCAAAATGTTCAAAGCACTTGCACTAAAAACTCAAAGGATTGTTGAACAAATTTGAAGACTTAGGGTATATGGTATATTCATGGATTGAAAAGCAATATTGTAAAGAATTTAATTATTTCCAAATTACTATATAAACTAAATACAATCTTAATAAAAATATTGTAAATTCCTTTTAAAATGCACGTGGAAATGAAAAAGGCTGAGGATACCCAATGCAACATCAAACTACAAAGCTGGGAGACTTACAGTAGGATATATCAATATACAATTAAGGTACAATCAGTAAGATAGTTCCATATTGGTTCAAGAAAAGAGAAGTTGACTAATGGTGCAAAATAGAGTCCAGATATCCGTCCACACATACCAACATTTGATTTATACCTAAAGGGTACTAGAGTACAATAGAATAGCTGATCTTTCAATAAACAATGCTAGGTCAAGTTGTTATCCATATGGAGTAAGAATGTGTTCCTTGGCCTCTGCTCCAATCCATACACAAAACACAATTCCCATGGAATGCAGATCTAAACATAAAAGGAAAAAACGCTAAAGCTTTTAGAGAACAACAAAAGGACATCCTTGTGACCTTGACACTGGCAAAGATTTCGTAAACAGGACACACAAGTACCCAACCATAAATGAGGAAACTAAAGATGATTTTTTTTAATTAAAAACTTGTGTTCATCAAGAGTTATGAGAGTAAAAATACAACTCAAAAAATAGTAAAAGTTATCCTCAATACATAGACTTGCCAATGAGTCATATCCAGAATAAAAAAAAAATTCCAACAGATTAGTAAGAAAAAGACAAACTGCCCAACATGAAAAAAAAAGTAAAAAAAAAAAAATTGAACAGACTCTAAAACGTAGAAGATATTGTGACTAATGAACATATGAAAATCTGCTCATAGTTATTATTCATTAGGGAAATACTTATTAAAACCACAATGTGACAAAACTACACACACCAGAGTAGCCAAAATAAAAAAGACATTCAACATCGTGTTGACAACAGCATGGAGCCACCAGAACCCTGTCCAATATTCATGAGAATGTTAGTGGTTGTCTTCTCTGGAAACTGTTTGACAGTGCTTTCTATAGATGAAGATCCACAGATCCCATGGTGCAGCAGTTCCATTCCTAAGTGTATATGAAGAAGACAGGAGTCCATATGTTTAGCAGACCCAGAATGGCAACTGCTCAGTTGCTCATCAGTAGTAGAAAGGATGAGGAAATTCTCATATATTCATACAATGGAGCTGCACATCAATGAACTTGAAGAATGCACCCCTACATGGAAAATATAAATGAGTCTCATAAACATGCTGCACAACAACAAAAACGCCAGACAGAAAAGAGCACACACTATGGACACACAGATGCTATTAATACTGTGTATGAAATAGTAACTAATGAGAACATTCTGTGTAGCAGAGGGAATTAAACTTCATGCACAGCGGTGGCCTGAATCAGAAGTCCAAAAGGGAGGGGGTATATATGTATATGTATGACTAATTCATTTTACTAATGCAGTAGATGCTAGCAAATATTGTAAAGAAACTATACTCCAATAATTTTCTAAACAGACAAAAACTACGAATAAATCTAAGAATCGTTTTTTAAAAGAGCATACACATACTATACTTATCTATATATTTCAGGAGCCCAACAGGACCAAGGTAATATATGGGTAGAAGGTATATCAGGATAGCACAAGTAGCAAAGAACAGGGACTTAAAGGGAGCATCAGGGGTACTTTGACGGTACTGATAACATTACATTTCTCTGAGGGTTACTTGCACATATGGGTTCAGTCTGTGGAAACTGTCAAGCTGTGCACTTGGTATATATCTGCTTTTTGTGTATGTGAGCGGTTGGTTATCTGTGGTTGTTATCTGTGGTTGAATCCACAGATTCAACCAAGAACAGATTGAAACTATTTTTTAAAAAATACATGAAGTTCCTGAAAGCAAAGCTTGGATTTACCATGCACTGGCAATGATTTAATAGAGTTTACGTTTATATCATATTAGGTAGTATAGGTAATCTAGAAGTAATCTAAAGTGTATGGGAAGATGTGTGCAGGTGACATCGTAAATACTGCATCATTTTATGAGCTTTCCTTGTGGCTCAGCTGGTAAAGAATCCGCCTGCAATGTGGGAGATCAGGGTTCAATCCCTGGGTTGGGAAGATCCCCTGGAGAAGGGAAAGGCTACCCACTCCAGTATTCTGGCCTGGAGAATTTCATGAACTGTACAGCTCATGGGTTCAAAGTCGGACATGAGTGAGCAACTTTCACTTACTTACTTTTACATCATTTTATATAAAGGATTTGTGCATCCTCAGATTTTGGAGTCCTTGATGTAGTGGGAAGTGATGGCAGTGGGGGCTCCTGGAACTAATCCCTCTAGGCTACTAAGGGGTGACTATTCTTCAATTTAAAAAGCAAATAAATAAAGGAGGCAAAGTGCTTGGGTTCAGTTCACGGCTCCCTCACTTCATAAGTAAATTTGGGCAGGTGACTTACCTGTATCCCGCTTGTTTCTTCATATGGAAAATACCCATAAAAGAGCACCGAGTTTCCAAGGATCCTTGTGAGGATTAACTGACTGAATGCATTTAACACACATAAAACTGAACAAAGGAACCACTAAATTCACAGTTGTCAAAGAATAGCTCATAGACACATTTAGCTAGAACTCACTGACGTTTGCTTGCGTATAAACAAGCTCAGTCATTTATAGACTGTCTCCCAGAAAAGTGTAGTTTTAAAAAGACAAAATCCACATATGGTCTATGAAACAGAGACTTTTATTTTGTTTTATCCTAGGGTAAGCTGACTAACTAAAAATATCAAAGAGGACAATTTCCCTCAAGCAGACTGGAGGTGTTACCAGAGAGCATGTGTATTTATATGTGAGTTTTCTAAGAATCCTATGTTTCTGGGTATAAGGTTTGTATGGTCCTTAGATGGCTTCACCTTAAGATGAATCTCTTGTTATGATTCTCAAACTCATTTTCTGGACAATTTCAGCCTCCAGAAGGGCTAAATTGAATGGGTTTCAATAGCTGGCTGCCAACTCAGAATAGTGGTTCAACAGTATCTTGAAGCACCTACAAATCAGATAGTAGAGAGAAGCAAGAAGTGTGAGAAACATCACAGTATCATAAGAAACATTGAGAATTCACTTTGTTGCCAGTCCTCTTAATTGGACTCATCTACCCAAAAGAATAGCCAAGGGGCAGTTTGGCTGACTTTAGATAGTCCACCAGACTCCTCAGTCCATGGCGTTCTACAGGCAGGAATACTGGCGTGGGTTGCAGTTTCTTCTCCAGGGTATATTCCCGACCCCGTAATTAAACCCAGGTCTCCACATTGCAGAGTCTTTGCCATCTGAGTCACCAGGAAAGCACAAAGCAATTAGTTTTAGCTTAATGAAGTACAAACAACCTGGCAGTTTGCATCGAAAATTGGTTGGATGGTCATATGTAAAGCACTAGCTTAATTTTGACAAGATGAACACAAGAGGGCATCTGATTTCTCAGGAAAAATAGCCTTATATGGTTTATGGTGCCAGGGCTGGTACAAATATCATCTGTATTTCATTGGTCTCATTATAAGTGAACTATTACTTTGGGAAAAGTTGAATCATGTAATCACTTGTATATAGTCATAGGAGAAACTAATTTAACGATAGGTCTAGCTAAGACACATAAACATGTTGGGAGTAATGCTATTCATTCCTCTATTGAATGGAACAGGCAATGTTCTATTACTGCTGTGTGCTATATTTGGGCTTATATGTTTGCTATAAATTCTTATTATAGTGCTTGTGCTTGTGCTTGTGCTTAGTTGTGTCTGTCTCTGTGTGACCCTGTTGACTGTAGCCCTCCAGGCTTCTCTGTCCATGGAATTCTCCAGAGAAGAATACTGGCGTGGGTTGCTGTGCCCTCCTCCAGGGGATCTTCCTGACTCAGGGATCAAACCCACATCTGTTGCATCTTCTGCACTGGCAGACAGATTATTTACCACTATGCTACCTAGGAAGCCTGATTCCAGATAGCAAATCCAACCACTGAAAAGATTGCTTCAAGTCTTTGGGAAAAGACAATTAGGGAGGTCAGGATTTATAAGAAATAAGAGAGATGAAACAGGAAAAAAGATAACATGGGCACTTTATTTAATGTATTGAAGCAACAAAAGAAATAATATAGTAAGGAACTGGAGACATAGAATAAGAAACTATGACTGTTATTCTGATCATAGGTTTTAATTCAAAAGTCTAAGAAAAAAGTTATCTACAACTGATATCATACTATTAATCTAGAAATATTTGAGACAACTTCTGGACTGAAACTACTGAGGCATTTTAGCACATGTTGGCTTAAGAACTAGATCTCCAGGGGGAATGGGTATCCAGGTTATAAAATCTGTAGCACATTTACACTGAGAATTGTCGATCCATGAGACGCATGCTCTGGAGTTGAAGAAGCCATTAAAATAACAAAAAAAGATCCTTTTCAAAGACTGATGGGTGTCTTTTTCTCGACCTCTAATCTCCTGGCTAGGGAGATCCCAGGATTGGGAAGATCCACTGGAAAAGGAAATGAAAACCCACTCCAGTATTCTTGGCTGGAGAATACCATGGACAGAGGAGCCTGGTGGGCTACAGTCCATGGAATTGCTCGGACATGACTGAAGTGACTTAGCATGCATGCTGGAGAAGGAATTGGCTACCTAACCCCTTATTCTTGCCTGGAGAATCCCAAGGAGAGAGGAGCCTGATGGAATACCACCCATGGGGTCACAGAGAGTTAGACACAACTGAGTGACTAAGACACACATACAATTTCCTGGCTATGTTTCATGTAGCAGGAGGTCCAGTTGTGTCCCTTCATAGTGGTAGCTTACACACTGTTGGGCAAAATGGTGTATATGTGACAATCATTTGTTATAATACCTAAGAGAATCAGCAGAGACATTACCAACAAAGGTCCGTCTAGTCAAAGCTATGTTTTTTCCAGCAGTCATGTATAGATGTGAGAGTTGGACTATAAAGAAAGCTGAGCACCAAAAAATTGATGTTTTTGAACTATGGTGTTGGAAAAGACTCTTGAGAGTCCCTTGGACTGAAAGGAGATCAAACCAGTCCATCCTAAAGGAGATCAGTCCTGAATATTCATTGGAAGGACTGATGCTGAAGCTGAAACTCCAATACTTTGGCCACCTGATATGAATAATCAACTCATATGAAAAGACCCTGATCTTGGGAAAGATTGAAGGCCAGAGAAGGGGATGATAGAGGATGAGATGGTTGGATGGCATCACCGACACAATGGACATGAGTTTGAGTAGGCTCTGGGAGTTGGTGAAGGACAGGGAAGCCTGGCGTGCTGCAGTACGTGGGGTAGCAAAGAGTCAGTCAGGACTGAGCGACTGTACTGAACAGAGTCAGACTAAACCAAGGTTTACTCAGACAAGAAGTCTTTATATTGCTACTGCTGTTAGAAAAAAAGAATCCAGTTTACTATACATAGACCTTAAATTCCTTTCCTCTCATTTTCACATGAAAGCTAGAACTCTTTTTTTTTTTCCAGATGCTCACCTTCTGTATAAATTTCATCCCAGATGACCAAGACAATAACTTAAATAACTATTTTGCAATCAGAAGTCTTATTCTTCAAAATCCTTCACTAACTGGATATTCAGTGCCTTTAGCTTCTATCAAACTAGAGAATCAGTCCCAGATTTCTTTCAGTCCTTGACTTCTGCTTTCTTGCCTACTGCCCACTCCTAGTTCTAACATCTATAACAACTAAGGGCCAGAATTGGAAATGACTGAATCTGACTAACATAATCCAGAAATAAATAGATTGGATAATTTATAGAATCAACAAGAAATAGAACATAGTTTTAAAAATGGGAAGAAACCAAATGCCACCAGAAAGGAGGAAAACATCCCAAAATAGGAAAACCTGCTTAAAAATGGCACGACCATTTCTCCAGAAGGATGCCTACATGGTGACTAAGACAACCACTGCCCCTGTCTCCACTAGTGACCATAACAATCACTCATACTGCTGATAAAACTACTGGTCACAGAAAGAGTACTTTCAGTCCCTGCATTCATGTGTCACTGCATTTCAACTCAAAGTTCAAGGTGAAGACATTGGAGGATCTGAAAGCAAATTTTTCATTTGTGTTCTAGATGCCAGGGATCTATCTGGGAAAGTTGGAGATGCCAGTGAATATTCTACAAATACTGAGAAGTTTCAGATTCTTGCAGCAACCAAACGACAGGTTTCTACTACACAACATACAATAATTTTATGTACTAAATAGATACAACAAAAGGGTGTGTGTGTATATATATATATATACACACACACACATATATAAGGGTATAAATACAAATATATGAGGGTGTATATATATATATATATACACACACACACACACACACACACATACCCTTATATAAAGTTTGTTGTTGTTGTTGTTTAGTCACTCAGTTGTGTCTGACTCTTTGCGACCTCATGGATTCCAGCACATCAGGTTTCCCTGTACTTCACCATCTCCTGGATCTTGCTCAAACTCATGCCCACTGAGTCAGTGATGCCCTCCAGCCATCTCATCCTCTGTTTCCCGCTTCTCCTCCTGCCTTTAATCTTGCATCAGGGTCTTTTCCAATGAGTTGGCTCTTCACATCAGATGACCAAAGTCAGCTGGAGCTTCAGTTCTTCCAGTGGATTCAGGACTGCTTTCCTTTAGGATGGACTTGTTTGATCTCCTTGCAATCCAAGGGACGCTCAAGAGTCTTCTCCAACACCACAGTTCAAAAGCATCAATTTTTCAGTGCTCAGCCTTCTTTAGTGTCCAACTCTCATATCCATATATTACTACGGGAAAAGCCATAGCTTTGACTAGACGGAACTTTGCAAAGTAATGTCTCTGCTTTTTAATACGCCATTAGGTTTGCATAGCTTTTCTTGCAAGGAGCAAGCATCTTTTAATTTCATGGCTGCAGTCACCATCTGCAGTGATTTTGGAGCCCAAGAAAATAAAATCTGTTGCTATTTCCATTGTTTCCCCATCTATTTGCCATGAAGTAATGGGAACAGATCCCATAACCTTCATTTTTTGAATGTTGGGTTTTAAGCCAAATTTTTCATTCTCCACTTTCATCTTTAGAAAGTGGCTCTTCAGTTCCTCTTCACTTTCTGCCATAAGGGTGATGTCATTTGCATATCTGAGGTTATTGCTCTTTCTCTCTGCAATCTTAATTCCAGGTTGTGCTTTATCCAGCTCAGCATTTTGCATGATGTACACTGCATGTAAGTTAAATAAGCAGGATGACAATATACAGCTTTGATGTACTTCTCTCCCAATTTTGAACTGGTCCATTGTTTCATGTCTTGTTCTAACTGTTATTGTTTGATCTGCATACAGATTTCTCAGGAAGCAGGTACCATGTTCTGCTATTCCTATCTCTTTAAGAATTTTCCTCAGTTTGTCTTGTTCCTCACAATCAAAGGCCTTAGAGTAGTCAATGAAGCAGATGTTTTTCTGGAATTCTCTTGCTTTTTCTGTGATCCAACAGATGTTGGCAATTTGATCTCTGGTTCCTCTGCCTTTTCTAAATCCAGTTTGAACATCTAGAAGTTCTTGGTTCATGTATTGTTGAAGCCTGGCTTGGAGAATTTTTAGCATTACTTTGCTAGCATTTGAATTGAGTGCAGTTGTGTGGTAGTTTGATCACTCTTTGCATTGCTCTTTTTGGGATTGGGATGAAACTGATCTTTTCTAGTCTTATGGCCATTGCTCAGTTTTCCATGTTTGTTGGCAAATTGAGTGCAGAACCTTAAAGATTTGTGCATTATCCGTTAGGATTTGAAATAGTTCAGTTGGAATTCCATCACCTCCACTAGCTTTGTTTGTACTGATGCTTCCTAAGGCCCACTTTGCTTTGCATTCTAAGATGTCTAACTCTAGGTAGGTGATCACACCATCATGGTTATCTGGATCATTAAGATCTTTTTTGTATAGTTCTGTGTATTCGTGCCACCTTTTTAAAATATCTTTTCCTTCTTACTTCTTAATATCTTCTGCTTCTGTTAGAGCCATACTGTTTCCATCCTTTATTGTGCCCATCTTTGCATGAAGTGTTCCCTTGGCATCTCAAATTTTCTTGACGAGATCTCTAGTGTTTCCCATTCTATTGTTTTCCTCTATTTCTTTGCATTGATCATTTAGGGAGACTTTCTTATCTCTCCTTGCTATTCTTTGGAAATCTGCATTCAGATGGGCATATCTTTCCTTTTCTCCTTTGCCTTTCACTTCTGTTCATTTCTCAGCTATTTGTAATGACTCATCAGACAGCCATTTTGCCTTTTTTACATTTCTTTTTCTTGGGGATGGTTTTGATCACCATCTCCTGTAAAATGTCACAAACCTCCATCCATAGTTCTTCAGGCACTCTGTCTATCAGATCTAATCCCTTGAATCGATTTGTCACTTCTACTGTATAATCATAAGGGATTTGATTTAGGTCATACCTTGGTGGTCTAGTGGTTTTCCCTACTTTCTTCAATTTACCAGCTGAGCCACAAGGGAAGACTTACTTTCTTCAATTTAAATCTGAATTTTGCAATAAAGAGTTAATGATCTGAGCCAGTCAGCTCCCAGTCTTTTTTTTTTGCTGACTGGATAGAGCTTCTCCATCTTCAACTGCAAAGAATATAATCAATCTGATTTCAATATTGTCCATCTGGTGGTGTCTACATGTAGAATTGTATCTTGTGTTGTTAGAAGATGGTGTTTGCTATGACCAATGTGTTCTCTTGGCAGCACTCTGTTAGCCTTTGGCCACTTCATTTTGTACTCCAAAGCCGAACTTATCTGTTTCTCCAGGTATCTCTTGACTCCCTACTTTCACATTCCAGTCCCCTATGATGAAAAAGACATTCTTTTATGGTGTTAGTGCTAGAAGGTCTTGTAGGTCTTCATAGAACCATTCAGTGTTAGCTTTTTTGGTATTAATGGCTGGGGAACAGACTTGGATTACTGTGATATTGAATGGTTTGCCTTGGAAATGATCAGAGGTCATTCTGTTATTTTTGAGACTGCACTGAAGTACTGAATTTCAGGCCCTTTTGTTGACTATGTGGGCTACTCCATTTCTTCTAATGGAATCTTGCCCTCAGTAGTATATATAATGGTCATCTGAATTAAATTTGCCCATTCCAGTCCATTTTAGTTCACTGATTGCTAAATTGTTGATATTCACTCTCACCATCTTCTAGCTGACCACTTTCAATTTATCTTGATTCATGGACCTAATATTCCAGGCAAAGTCAAAAGATATGACACTGAAAGATGATTTCCCCAGGTCAGTAGGTACCCAATATGCTACTTGTGAAGGGCAGAGACATAGCTCCAGAAAGAAGGAAGAGGCTGCACCAAAGTGAAAACAATGCCCAGTTGTGGATGTGTCTGGTGGTGAAAGTAAAGTCCAGTGCTGTAAAAAACAATACATAAGGGTATATGCATGCATATATATATATATATATATATATATACACACACACACATATACATCTTCCAGGCTTTCTGAAAAGGGCCTGGAAAGGAGTATATTCGCCTTTTATTTAACTAGGTTTGAATTTTTCGTGCTTCTTTTCTCTTTTATAAATTTACCTTGACATATAGTCCTTACAACATTATAAGTTCCCTTAGGAAGAGAGTATACCTTATAAATCTAACTATAATTATCTTCTAAAACTCCAACAGAAGATGTTGTACAGAATATGTCCCTGAAAAGTAATTATTGATTCTTTCTGTCAATGTCTCCTTGAACACTAATTGATTCATGAGCAAAAAAGAAAATAGTTGGGATAGGAGAAGTAACCAATAGCTATGAAGAAAACTTTGTATATCAAGCCATGCATAAGTTCAGAGTGTGGCAATGAATCCAGTAGGCATGAAAAAGACTCATGGACTTCTTTCTTTGAAATCCAAGGAAANGTCAATGTCTCTTTGAACACTAATTGATTCATGAGCAAAAAAGAAAATAGTTGGGATAGGAGAAGTAACCAATAGCTATGAAGAAAACTTTGTATATCAAGCCATGCATAAGTTCAGAGTGTGGCAATGAATCCAGTAGGCATGAAAAAGACTCATGGACTTCTTTCTTTGAAATCCAAGGAAAACATAAATGGAAATCAGAACCAAGAAAGACTGAGAATTTTACCTACTTGTTTCATTTCTTTAAAAACATACTCAGTATAACTACAATATCTGCTCATTATAATATCATATTTAATTATCTTAATAATGTATAGTGGTTTTTTTCCCTCCCAAAGAACATAAGTAGAGGAAAAAGATGCTATTTTATCTCAGGCTAAAAATAGATTAACCTGCTGTTAGACACATATAAGTTAAACTTATAGATCTAGACAGCTAAAGCAACTAAAATGATCTTGTAAAGTATGCTGTATTGGTTTACGTCATGGCCTCCATTTTTGTGCTTACGGTTTTGTATTAAATGCTGCTGCTGCTAAGTCACTTCAGTCATGTCCAACTCTGTGTGACCCCAGAGACGGCAGCTCATCAGGCTTTTCTGTCCCTGGGATTCTCCAGGCAAGAACACTGGAATGGGGTTGCCATTTCCCTCTCCAATGCATGTGAGTGAAAAGTGAAAGTGAATTAAATTTTGACCAACAAAATTCTAAAGGTACCAATGCATTTACCAATTTATTCTAATAGGAATAAGTATTATCATGCTTACTTTTATGCCTGCCTGTCATTTTCTTTTTCCTTTTTGATAATAGTAAAATAAGGACCCCAGATTAATTTTCTATCTTTGTGTTTTATCTCCTAAAATTTTTACCCATGATCTGAAGTTACATTGATTCTAATTGATATGCTTTATCCATACAACTGGGTTAAAACAGTGGTAAGTAATTTCAGTAGCAGGCTAAAGTATATTTTCCAAGCAAATTCTGAGGGGGCAAATTCTTACAAAGAAATATATTGAACTCTTAAAAGCCCAAGAACATTTCTTAATTAAAATGTCATTGCTGAAAAATTCAATTATGCTTTAATGTTTACTCAGCTGGCTATATTGACATATAGAGATGTATTTCAACATGATGGCAATGTTGAACAGTCTACAATTTTAATATGCAGAACTTATTAGTGATTATGGAAAATAACTATAAGGCAGATCGGCAAAAGTCTAAGTAACCTAGGTCATGGGTAAAAATTTTAGGAGATAAAACACTAAGATAGAAAATTAATCCGGAGTCCTTATTTTACTATTATCAAAAAGGAAAAAGAAAATGATAGGCAGGCATAAAAGTAAGTATAATAATACTTATTCCTATTAGAATAAATTGTTACATGTATGCAAAGATGTTGGAAAACTAAACCTGCTGTGAAGAGATGATATGTGCATTGGAAGAGAAGAGCTATGCTGTCAACAGCATGGTAACCACAGAAACTTTGTGTCTTCAGGAANATACCACCCAACACACACACACACACCCGTCACACACACAAACCCACGCATGCACATCTTTTCCCCTTCCTCCTCTTCAGAACCCGAGGCTTGGGCACGGGTGCGGTGATTCCCCCCTCCGCGGGTATCAAGGGCGCGGCCCCCGGTTGGGTTTTCCTTTAGACTTTTGGAAACCTGCGCCGACTGCGGCCGGCCCCTGACGCCACCTTGTGAAAACCCGAGCCCGCGTCGGGTCGCGCTTGAAGCGCAGCAGCCTGGCGCCCCTCGGAGCTGCTCCAGGACTGGGCTCCTCCCCAGCGCCCCTGTCCCCATCTCGAGCTCCGGGGCATCCCGGCCAGAAGTTTGGTCGAGACTCGGAAAGGCTCTGCCAGGAGAGGAGGGAAGTCCTGCGGGACCCCTCCCAGAATCAGGCGTCTCCGGGAGTGATCTATCACCTTGCGCCTGGTGCCTGTTCAGACTTTCCCTGCCAAACCTCGTAGTGGCACCTGTATTTTAAGACTGGAAGCGACACACCGCGTCGGTGGAGTGGGAAAAGCTACATTTGCAGTCCTGCACCAGTTAGGATCCCAGACCTGGGACAAGTGACTCAGCCTTTCAGAGCCTCAACGTGCCTACTTCTAAATAGAGCCGGCAGTATCCTATGGGAGGATGGAGTATGGAAGTATGCCGTGTTTAATCTCCCCAACAAATTATAATCTTTCCTAACCTGCCGTTTCACGGATGAGTACTATAAATTGAGGTCTATAGATAAGCAATATCTTTCCCAATGATATTCATTTAGTAGATAATTGTTGAGCAACCACTGCCTGCAGAGAAGGCAATGGCACCCCACTCCAGTACTCTTGCCTGGAAAATCCCATGGACAGAGGAGCCTGGTGGGCTGCAGTCCATGGGGTCGCTAAGAGTCGGACACGACTGAGCGACTTCACTTTTCACCTCTCACTTTCATGCATTGGAGAAGGAAATGGCAACCCACTCCAGTGTTCTTGCCTGGAGAATCCCAGGGACTGGGGAGCCTGGTGGGCTACCGTCTATGGGGTCGCACAGAGTCGGACACGACTGAAGTGACTTAGCAGCAGCAACCACTACCTGCTGTGGGAAGGTCAGGAGTACCCACCCTGGTTTCCCACCACCTCCACTGCCAACACATTGTTCGGGTCCTGCTATGAGCGAAACTGGGGCTTCCCAGGTGACACTAGTGGCAAAGAATCCACCCGCCAATGCAGATTTTCTTCCATCCTTGGGTTGGAAAGATCCCCTGGAGGGGGATAGAATACTCCAGTATTCTTGCTTGGAAAATTTCATGGGCATAGGAGTCTGGCTGGCTACTGTCCATGGGGCTGCAAAGAGTTGGACCCAACCAAAGGGACTTAGCACACAGGCATGAGGGAAACTGTTTCCTGTAGGAATCGGGCATTGCCAAGAGTGATGGAGCTTCACTTTACCCAGAGTTTTGTAGGTACATCCAGCCTCTGGCACCTCCAGACAGAACCAGCCCGTGAACCCCCAGGTATTCTGACCATCCTTCATAGGCCTATCTGCAGTTTGGCCCTTTTCCCCAGCCTCTGCTCCTTTCCTTAGTGTAGATCTTCCCAGTAGGTATATCTCCAACTTTGGCCCAGCAATGTTCTTCCTCCTTTACCATCCCCTCCCGGCCCTCCCTCCATGTCAGTCCAAGTCCTCCCTCCCCTTAAGATGTGGGGTCAGCCCTCCTTGTTCCAAGAGAGGGAGGCTGGCCCATTTTCAAAACTCTGGCATCCTCTAGAAGTTAGTTTGAATTTTTCAAAGAGGAAAGATTTCTCAACTTGTCCTTGAGGTCTACCTTTTATAGACAAGGAAGCTGAAATCCAAAGAGATGACAAATAATGCAGGATCCACAGTTGACCCCCATCACCATATTTTTCCTAACATGAAGCTGATATTTATTGCTATTCTGATGATATAGCAATCCATGCTTATTGTTGAATAGCTGGAAGATTATAAAATAGTTTAGAGAATAATCTACCATGTAGAGAGCAAGATTATTAATATTTCCTCCTAGTCTTTTTGTCTGTGCATATTTTAAAAAACAAAATTGCCGAACAATTTAAATACTCCTTTTTTTCCTTAAATCTATCATGAACATTTCTTTTTAAGTTCTTGAGTCATAAATTTTAATGATTGCTTAACCCCCATTAGATAAGCTGTAATTCAGCTTATCTCTTGTTGTTAGGCATTTGCATTATTTTTTCTTTTTTGCCTTCATAAGAAACATCTTACATAAGGATGCTTAATGCCTCAGAAAGCTTCCTATATGTGACCAGCCCTAAGCACTTTGAAGGCATCCATTGTCTTATTCCTCCCTGTCCTCCCCACCCCTCCCACCGTGCCACCCCCCACTTCTACCCCACTGCCGCGCTGCACCACGTCTGCTTGTGGAATCATAGTTCCTCAACCAGGGATGGAACGCACACCCTCAGCAGTGAAAGTGCAGAGTCCTAACCACTGAACTGCCAAGGAATTTCCCTCTCTCTACCCTTCACTACCCTAGGAATGGGAGAATATCTGACCTCAAAGGGAATTGGATATCATATAAATGCAAAGGTCCCACCCAGGACACCACAAGTACCCATCCATGCTAACCTGGGGTTGATACAAGTAGGGCTGGAGAGAGAAGAGTTCAGGGTGTAGAAATGGCAGATCACTTGGCAGGTAGAAACTTTCATCTGTCTCCCCCGACTGTAACCTATAACCCAACCTCTAGCTGCCTCTGCAGGTTCTTCCCACCACCCCTAGTGCCAGGCTCCATGTCACCTCTGAGCTTCTCACATTTCTATTCCCTTTGCCTGGAACTACCTCCTTCCCAGACACCTACTCCCCTTCTAGAATGCTCTCAGGATACCTTCTCTATGTTCTCTTGAGCTGGGGAATGCCTTGTCTTGCAGTTCACCTACCAGATGGGAAAATCTGACTCTGAACTGTGTCCACAAACCCTGCTGGTGAATACAGCCTTAGCCCTCTACCTCTGCAGCCCCCTAGCCTCCAGTAAAGAGCTTGGTGAGTGATGGGCATTTGCAGGTGTTCAGTGAGCCATTCCTGGGGCTTCTGGGTTATCTGGTGCCTGTGGCCCTTTCTTTTTGATTTCCTGTACATATATTATCCTTTGATGTTTTTTTCTTAGGGTAAGGGAAAGAGTCAAATGGTCTCACTCCTAAGAAATGCTGCCCTGGGACCCAGCATCCTAAGGGTGTGCCTGATTACCTCAGGGCGGGTCTGCTTTCTAACCCCAGTTCCCCCACTGTCAAGAAAGTCTGAGCAACAAGAAGGCAGGTAGAGAGTGACATTGAGGCCGAAAGGCTGGTGTATATCTGAGGTGTATTTTCTTGGCACAGGAGAGTTAAGCTGTACTTAAGTGCAAGAGGTTTCAGGAAGGGAAGGGGGGCAGACTGCTGGCATTTATAAAGTACCTACTCCTCCCTGCCCCAAGCAGGTAAATGCCTCTCCTGAATAATTCTTGTTATCCTGGCAATAAATTAGAAAACAGGCTCAGGAGAACTAGGGGAACTTGCCTAGCTACTGCTGGACGGCATGGATGGTGGGGAAAGCATGAAACAGCCCTGTTGTGAGCTTATCTGCTGCTGCTGCTAAATTGCTTAAGTTGTGTCCAACTCTGCGATCCCATAGATGGCAGCCCACCAGGCTCCTCTGCCCATGGGATTTTCCAGACAAGAATACTGGAGTGAGGTGCCATTGCCTCCTCTGTTGTGAGCTTATCAGTTCATCTCTAAAATGGGGATACTAGTGCACAACTCCAGAGATGTGTTATATGAGAGTTCATAGTAAGCTCTTGGAGATTGTAATTATTGCCTGTGGCCCTACTTCTAATTCGAAGGTCAAGGTCAGAGTGGTAACAGGTCAAGATTAGAGACTGGGTCATTTTAGCCCAAAGTTCCTGAGCTGTCTCCTCTCCTCTTGCCCTCCTTACTCCAGGCCACATATTTAGAAAATTCCCAGGTTCAAATCCAAAGCAAACAGTATTTCCAAAACAGCTGTGCCAGACTCAAATCTGGGTTTGAGTCCAGGTGGCTGTGGCAACCTGGGTGACCACGGGCAGGTAGTTTAATCTCTCTCAGGGTTTGTTTTTTCATAAAACTAGAGATGCCTTTCAGGTTCTGATAAGTTACCCAGGTTTTTGTATGTAGAATTCTTAGATGTCCTCAAAGCTCTAGGACAGTGACTTTCCTGGTAGTCCAGTGGCTAAGACTCCGTGCTCCCAAAGCAGGGGGCCTGGGTTCAATGCCTGCTCAGAGAACTAGATGGCATATGTGGCAACCAAGAGTTTGCATGCCACAGCTAAAGATCCTGCATGCCACAAATAAGACCTGGCACAGCCAAATAAATATAAATACATAAATATTTTTAAAAAGAAGATCTAGAGCCACAGAAGGGTTGATTATAAAATCAGCAAAGGAATAAAACCATGAACTTCACTTCAGTCTTCCCAAAAGGCATTGTCTCCCCATCAATGCCCCTTCCCCAAGATATTATTTCCTCTTGTCTCCACATGGCTGAAAATTAGGGGAAGACCCTCTGGTCAGAGATAGTGTCTTTTTGCATCTTTGAATCCTCTGTGCCTGGCTCAAGTTCAGTAAATGATATTGAATGAATGAAAGGCTTGGGTTTCCATGGGAAGAGCTCTGAGAGAAGTATTTTTATACTCACATGTCAGTGACTGCATTTCCCCTCTCCCAATGTGGGAGAAAGAATGGGATACCAGGAACCTGAAATGGAAGCAGAAGATTTAAAACCAATGATCAGAAACCCAAAAAAGAGCATCTGGCAGGCCAGAGGTTTCTGGCCTGGACTCTGGGGGCTCCCAACATATACCTCCCTCTCAGCATTCAAAACACCTGCCCCACTGCCACTTCCTACCCCACCACTGGGCCAGTGGCCTTTGCAGATGGGGAAATTGAAGTTCAGCAGCTGAGATCAACTCACTTGAGGTCACAAACAAAGTCCTGAGTTCATTTCACATGTTTTATTGAATTTTACAAACAGGTGGCTTGAAAATTTTCTAAGATAAAACAAAACTAATCAAAGATCTTTTTGAACTGAGTCCTCAAATGATGTTTTATTCCCCAGAAGGTCTATGTGTTTTTTTTTTTGTTCTTTTTTTTTAATGAATTTTAAGTTCTGGCAACAATTAAATGGCACTTGGTAAACTTTTACTGGTTTTGAGTCCTTCCCAGGGAGCCAAAGGTCATTGAGAATGGCTCTCTGGTCTGTTTCCCTGCCTGAGTTGTTGGCCTCCCAAAGCCTGGGAGAGGAGACGGCCCCTCAGACCAGAGAGACTGCACAGTTGCCAGGCATGCGCGGCAAGCTGGCCCCACTGGGCAGAGTCCAAGAAAGACCCAGGGGCTGAAAGTAGGAATGGTTGCACTTAACCAATAGGGGGGTGGGTCCAGTGGGGCAAATGGCAATATTTTGGTGATCAGGGCTCTGTATGGAGTGGGGCAGAGCAGGACAATGAGAGAAAATGGACTGGTTGTACCCTCACCGCTAAAGGTGGCAGCCAGGCTCCTGTGGTCTCCATCTTGGCAGTCTCCTTTGCCTTCCAAAAAGCTTATTGCTCTAAAGAAGGCAGGGTGCAGGTGCAGTCACTCTGTTTAAGGTCTTAGGGGTTTAAGAAGGCAGCTTGGGGTGAGGGCAAAGCCTAACCCACAAGACTGCTTCCTCCGAGGTGGGCATTAGGGCACGTAGATCACAGACTTGGTGTTCGAAGGGGCCCTAGAGGTCAATCCAAGCCAGTAGACCTCACACTTGGCTGCAGACCAGAATCACCTTTTGAAAAAGATAGATTCCTAGGGCCCATCTGAAAACAACTACATCCACATCTCTGGAGGCATACCTTGGGAATCTCCTTGGACCCCAACAGCTAGAACCCCAGTATCAGAATCCAACCCCCTGCATCAGACACAGAAGCCAATCCAGCCTCTGCCTGAATCTGGGGAGAGGCAACTCCACCCTTACCTGCAGTTGCTCATTCCGCTGCTGCAATTCCAGCTCTACTTGTAGCTATATTTGAATCAGATAATGATTAGTGATAACTGACATTGTTCAATACTTGGCCAATGACCTCTTAGCACAGAGGCTAAGTTTCTACATTCTAGGCTGAGACAGGCCTGGATTTAAACCTGCTTCACCTTGTTTTTGTAAATTTGGGTAAAATGACTAAGGACTCTGAGCCTCAATTTCCTCATCTGTGAAATGGGAATACCTTTTGTGGACTCGCACAACAGTGTTTAACACAGTGCTTGGCATACGTCCTGTCAGTTAACCGTTTAAATTGTTGGGGGCTTCTCTGGTGGCTCAGTGGTGAAGAATCAGCCTGCCAGTGCAGCAGACAGAGGTTCGATCCCTGGTCTGGGAAGATCCCACATGCTGCCAACTGCTGAAGCCCACTCACTCTAGAACCTGTGCTCCACAACAAGAGAAGCCACTGCAATGAGAAGCCCGAGCCCCACAGCTAGAATGAGGCCTCTGCTTGCCGCAACTAGAGATAAAGCCCAAGGAGCAACGAAGACCCAGCACAGCCATAAATAAATAAAGTTTAAGTTGTTGGAATTCCCTAGTGGTCCTGTGGTTTTGACTCCATGCTACCAGTTCAAGGGGTCCAGGTTTGATCCCTGGTGAGGGAACTAAGATCCCACATGCCATGTGATATGACCAAAAAGAAAAAAAAAAGTTTAAGTAGTTCCTCCATTTAAACCCAAATCAGTGCCCCCTGTGTCTCCACCCAGCTCCTCCTAGCATTTGGCCCTGGGCTCCAAAGCTCCATAGAGCAAGCCATGCTCCCTGCCCTGTCCTTACAGACAGCAGGCCCCTTTCCCAGCATCTGACTCTGGTTCCTGTACCCTCACACCCTGGCTAGCCCCTTTTCTGGACTGTGTGGCATTAGGGGTGGTGAAATATTATGGAACAAGGACTCTTCTCAGCAAGTCCAGGCCTCCAGGAGTACCTTGAGCATGTGGGGAACCAGAGAAATTTATGTGAAAAAGACTGCAGAGAACACATCCTACTAGTATAAAGCTGCCAACCTAGGCTGCCAACCATGTGCCAGGCACAGGGCTGAACATAATACACTCCTGAGTTCATTCACCTCTCATAGCTGACTGAGGAGATGACTTTTCTTTATTTTACCTTTGAGATGCAGAGAGATTAACTAACCTGTACAACAATGCACAGCTGTAACTGACAGGACTGGGGTTTGGACCCAGGACTCCCTATATTCAACTCCTAGAACTAGAATGGAACAAAGGAGTTGAACCTGAATTGAGGGCCAAGTCCAAAATGCAGTGTTCTTCCAGGAGTTATCTAGATGGATATTTGCTAATTTCTTATCTAACCATAAACCTTGACATTTATTGTACACTTTTTTACTTTTCCATGAATGTCTACCTTCATTTTTTTTTTCTTTTTCTTGGGAAGAGATGATATTTACACACGATGTTCCTAGTTTAAAATTCACAAGGTGCAAAATAATTTTTTTTCAAAATAATTTTTTATACTCAAAATAACTCCTTTTTTATTAGAGTATAGTTGATTTACAATGTTGTGTTAGTTTCTGATGTACAACAAAGTGAGTCAGTTATACATACCATTTACCACTCTCCTATTTTTTTCCTTTATTTTGACCATGCTGAGTGGCATGCAGGATCTTAGTTTCCCAAATAGGGATCAAACCTGTACCCCTTGCAGTGGAAGCACCAAGTCCTTACCACTGAACCACCAGGAAGGTCCCCTAGCCACACTTTTTCAGATTCTATTACCAGATAGGTCATTACAGAGTATTGAATAGAATTCCCTGTGCTATTCAGCATATTCCTATTAGTTATCTATTCCATATATAGGCTCCCCTGGTGGCTCAGCAGTCAAGAATCTGCCTGCAATGTAGGAGACAGGAGTTCGATTCCTGAGTTGGGAAGATCCCCTGGAAATGCCAACCCACTACAGTGTTCTTGCCTGGGAAATCCCATGGACAGAGGAGCCTGGTGGGCTACAGTCCATGGGGTACCAAAAGAATCAGACATGAAAAAAAAAAGAATCAGACATGGCTTGGTGACCAAACAACAACTATATATAGTAGTATGTGTATGTCAATCCCAATCTACCAATTTATCCCTCCTTCCAGTGCAAAAGAACAATGAAAACAATTTGCAGTTCTTAAAAAAGTTAAGCATGGGACTTTCCTGGTGGTCCAGTGGTTAAGAATCCACCTGACAATGCAGGGAACACAAGTTCAGGAAAACTTGTGCAGCAACAAAGACCCAGCACCGCCAAAAAGAAATAAAAATTAAATTAATAAAATGTAAAGATTTTTTTAAAAATTAAGCATGGGACTACCATACGACCCAGCAACTCCACACCTGGATATGTACCCAAAAAGAGCTGAAAACAAGAATTCACAGAAAAACCTATATATGACTGTTCATAACAGCACTATTCGCATGAGCCAAAAACGGAAACCTGAATGTCCATCCACAGATAAGTGAATAAAGAAAAAGTGCTACATCCATACGATGGAATATAAAAATCCACAGACAGCAGGGACATGGGTAAACCGCAGAAAGCACGCGAAGTGAAAGAAGCCAGACATAAACGCTCACGTATTATTTGATTCCCATCTTTATGAAATACCCAGAATAGGCAAATCCTTGGAGACAGAAAGCAGGCTTGTGGTTACCAGGAAAGGAGATGGAAAGTGACTGCTACTGGGTTACAGGGGTTTCTTTCTGGGGTGATGAAAATGTTGTGGAACTAGATCTAGATGATGGTTGAACAACAGTGGGAATATACTGAATTGTATACTTTTAAATGCTTAAAATGATTCATGTTATGTGAATTTTACCTCAATTTTATAAACAGAATACTGAACATTAACCCCCAGCCCCATCCCTTAGCAACTGGTACAAGTTCCAGAAATGTCCTGAGCATTTATAAACATTTGTGTGTTTAGTTCTTCGTATAAATGGCAGCACCCTGTATATACTGTCCTGTGCGTTGTTTCTTGCACTTGGCAGAGATCTTGGAGGTTATTCAGCGTCAGCGCTTCACAGACTTTCTGTGTTGTATTTAACGTCCCTGTATTGTCCCATGTTGTAGATGTACCCTGATACATCAAGCCTGTCCACTGCTGGTGGACACTGATTAGTTTTTTAACTTATCTTCGGCTGCGCTGGGTCTTCATTGCTGCATGCAGGCGTTCTCTGGTTGTGGCGAGCGGCGGCTGCTCTCTAGTTGTGGTGCGCGGCTTTCTCACTGTGGTAGCTTCTCTTGTTCAGAGCACAGGCTCTGGGGCACATGGGCTTCACTAGTTGCAGCTGGCAGGCTCTAGAGTGCAGTTCAGTAGCTGCGGCACATTGCAGCGCAGCATATGGGGTCTTAGTTTCCAGACCAGGGATCAGACCTGTACCCGCTCCGTTGGCAGTGGATTCTTAACCACTGGACCACCAAGGAAATCCTGATGGACATTTAGGTTGTTTCCCGTCTTTCGCTGTTTTAAACAAGGTGGCTGTGAATTGCCTTGTACATGAGTCGTTTCACACATGCCTGCATCTGTGGAGAAATTCCTACAAGTGGAATTGCTGGGTCAAAGACTATGTACATTTTAATTTTTCCTTGCATACTTGTTGCACAAATTTCTGACAACTCTGAAGCTTATTGGTTAAAACCTGAAAGAAGCCCTCTCCTTAACTCCAAACCGGTGCCTCTGGTGCAGCTGCTCCTTCCTTTGTCTGCCTCCCTTTTGCAGGCACTTCCTCCCTGGCCCTGAGGGCCACCCCTGCTTGCCTGCTCCTGGGTCTCCCCTCCTCCTCCTGCTCCTCTTCTTCTCTCATCCCTTAGTAGAGACTTCCCCACCAGTGCCCAGAGCCTAGGCTGGGATTGAGGCTCATAGTCAAATATAACCTGTGAAAGTGAAAAGTGTTAGTCTCTCGGTTGTGTCTGACTCTTTGTGACCCCGTGGACTGTAGCCCGCCAGGCTCCTCTGTCCATGGGATTCTCCAGGCAAGAATACTAGAGTGGGTTGCCATTTCCTTCTCCAGGGAATCTACCTGACCCAGGGGTCAAACCCAGGTCTCCTGAATGGCAGGCAGATTCTCTACCATCTGAGCCACCAGGGAAGCCCCAAATATAACCTATTCCCCACCAAACCTGCCAATGGCAGGCCCCTGGCAAATGCTTTCAAATCATGAAATGTTCAAACCGAAAGGTTAGGGCCTTCTCATCCAACCCTCACATTCTGCCTTACATAGTTTTACACAGGAGGCAACTGAGAAAAGTATTTCACATGGTGGGAAGAGCCCTGTAAGGATAAACAGTGACTTGGGTCCAAGATTTGTTTTCAGTATTTATTTACTTGACTGCATCAGTTCTTGGTTGCTATACACTTGATCTTCGTTGCAGCCCATGGACTCTCTAGTTGTGGTTTTCAGGCTTCACAGCATGTGGGCTCAGTAGTTGTGGGCCAGGGGCTTAGTTGTTCTTCTGCATGTGGGATCTTCCTAGACCAGGGATCGAACCCTCGTCCCTTGCATTGCAAGGGAGATTCCTAACCACTGGACCACCAGGGAAGCCCTGGGTCCAGGAGTCTCGATTGGGTGGTGATATCTGAGCTGGGACCTGAATGATAGGAAAGGGCCAGGTAAACCATCACAAGGTGCTAAGGTAGAAAGATCTGTGTATTTGACAGACAAGAAGAAGGCCAGTGTGACTGGAGCAAATGAGGTGGCACAGGTGCCCAGGGCTAATCACTTGGGCCATGGGGACAAAGTGAAGTCATTCTGCAAGGCCATAAGGTCAGCTTATGTGGTCAAGAGTGGTGAAGAATCTGCCTGCAACGCAGGAGACCCAGGTTTGATGCCTGGGTCAGGAAGATCCACTGGAGAAGGAAATGGCAACCCACTTCACTGTTCTTGCCTGGAGAACCCCACGGACAGAGGAGCCTGGTGGGCTACAGTCCATGGAGTCCCAAAGAGTTGGGCATGATTGAGCAGCTGAGCACACAGTTGTTAAGAGCCTTAAGTATATTAACACTTTTATAATGAGAGGCTCAACGAATCATTGTTTTGTGTCTCATTTGAGTCTTGGATGCCCTCTAAGTCTCAGCTGGTATCTCTGGATGTTTGCTCCAGAAATTTATACACACTCAGGCACAGAGTTGTACACACAGTTAGTGGGTGATTAAGGACCTCTGAGACCTTTGGGGACCTCTCAATGGATAATTCCTAGGGCCTCTTCTGCCTCAGATAGTGACCAGTTGGGGGAAGGTCAGGGGGAGGGCTCTGAGAGGTGGAGTGGGAACCAGGGACTTCTGGAGGTGGATAGGTGGATAGCACAGTCTGGGACAGTGGTCAAGGGGCTGGCTGACGAGAGGCCACAGTCTCTCTGCTGATGTCTGTAGTGTGAGCTCTAGATGGTTGTCTACCTGCCACTGCCACCCCTCCACCCAAATGTGGCCCACTTGGCCCCTGGATGAGTTCCTTCCCAAAGTCAATGGCAAGAAAAGCCTAGTTTGGGGCAGGACCTTGGAGGAGACCACCTAAGTCCAACTCCTGGTGGCAGTGGTGGGTCGAGCACAACTCTGTGCCTTCAGTGTAAAACAAAGACATTGGATTAGCCTCATTCTTTCCAGCTGTAGACATTTCTGAGCACCTACCGCATACCAAAGACCACATTGGGAAGTTGTGAACCACTATGTTGTACACCTGGAAATTATGTAATATTATACATCAACTAAACTTCAAAAAAAGAAAAAAGTGCATTGGACCCCACCAGTGATGAAACCCCCTCAAGTACAAAGAACTATTCTTGCTCCCTTTCGTGGGAGCAAGAGGCCATTTGCAGCCTTCAGTCGGGTCAGCTGGGAAGGCTGCTGGACTCCCTGGATGCCCAGCACTGCAGTGGACCCTGACGATGGGTAGTTGTAGGCATTCCTGACAGATCCCTATGCTTCTCTGTCCATGGGATTCTCCAGGCAAGAACAGTGAAGTGGGTTGCCCTTTCCTTCTCCAGTGGATCTTCCTGATCCAGGGATCGAATCTGGGTCTCCTGCATTGCAGGCAGCTTCTTCACCACTCTTGACCACATAAGCTGACCTTATGGCCTTGCAGAATAACTTCACTCTGTCCCCAGGGCCCTAAGTGATTAGCCTTGGGCACCTCATGTGCTCCAGTCACACTGGCCTTCACTGGTAGATTCTTTACCATCTGAGCCAACAGAGAATCCCAGAGGGAAGGACATGGGTATGGAAAACTCAGCATGGGCAGGGCCTGGAATGTCAGGTGAACAAAGACTGCTCAGGAGCAAAGGCGAATTGGGTCCACAAGTGGTTGAGGCCCTGCCTGATGGAGCTAGACCAAGGGCCATCAGGGGTGACGACAGCAGGGCTGTAGGGGCTGAGAAAGGACCAAGTACTGGGCCTCCCTGAGCTTTATGGGAGGGAGATGGTGGGGGACAATGACACAGGGGCCTGAGCAGAGAACACCGGTGGCAGGACACAGAAGAAAGTCAGATGTGGTAGGATATTTGTCTCTCAGGCAGTCAGAAATGGAAGGCTGGAGCAGGGAAGAGATTAGGGAAAAGACTGCCCACAGTGAGTGGCAGGCAGCGGCCACCTTCCCAGAGGGGAGATGTCAGTAGGTGATTTCAAAAGTGAGTGTGGGAGTCTCGATTGCTCCCTCCCACCCCTGGCAGTCCCTAGGAGCTTCACAAAGTGCTTTAGCATGTGAAAGACTCAGAAAGCAGGCGGTTTAGCTCCATTCTACCCTCTTCCCCTGTCGGTAAAGAATCTGCCTGCATTGTAGGAGACCTGGGTTTGATCCCTGGGTTGAGAAGATCACCTGGAGAAGGAAACGGCAACCCACTCCAGTATTCTTGCCTGGGAAATCCCATGCATGTAGGAGGCTGGTGGGCTACAGTCCATAGGGTCGCCAAGAGTCAGACACAACCGAAGTGGTTTAGCACAGCACACACACCCACTGTGTGGGGGTCTGGGGGCTTACTGAGGCTCACACCTGGACTTCCTGGAAGAACATTCCAGACAAATACATAAACTTAAGCAGGCATCAAACAGATTTAACCATCTGTCAAGGAGAAGGCAATGGCAACCCACTCCAGTACTCTTGCCTGGAAAATCCCTTGGACGGAGGAGCCTGGTGGGCTGCAGTCCATGGGGTCTCAAAGAGTCAGACACGACTGAGTGATTTCACTTTCCTGCATTGGAGAAGGAAATGGCAACCCACTCCAGTGTTCTTGCCTAGAGAATCCCAGGGACGGGGGAGCCTGGTGGGCTGCCGTGTCTGGGGTTGCACAGAGTCGGACACGACTGAAGCAACTTAGCAGACTTAGTAGCAGCAGCAAAGTTAAGTAATTATGTATTTATGTGTCTTATTTGTTTATCAGTGTTTTGAAGTAAATTAGTTTCAATTCAGAGCTAGATGGAATAAATGTGGTTGGGCCTGAGCCTGCCCATCTCTACCAGAACCATCTCCCTTTACAACATTTTAGCTCATGAGGTTGGAATGACTGTCTATCTTCCAGATGGGGAAGCTACAGTTCAGAGAGGCTCAGAAGCGGTCCCAAGATCATGGAGCAAGAAAGTAGGCTGGGCTAGAACCCAAGAGTCTCTCACCTCAGATTCCTTGCTCTTCACTTCAGGCCTTACAAACCTGGCAATTAAACTTAACTCTTGAAAACTTGATAAGGAACTTCCCTGGTGGTCCAGTGGTTAAGAATCCACCTCGTAATGCAGGGGAGAAAAAGTGAAAGTGTTTGCTGTTCAGTTGTGTTGGACTTTTTGCAGCCCCATGGATTGGAGCCTGGAGTTAAAGAGTTGGACAGGACTGAGCATGCATGCTTGTAAAGTGTGCAATTTGATAAGCTTTGTCATAGGTATACATCTGTGAAACCATTATCACCTTCAAGATAATGAACATATATCACCCACAGGTTTCCTCCCCCCACCCCTTCCTAAGCCTTTCAGCTCCTCCCAGACCCACACCCTAGGGAACCACTGAACTGCTTTCAGTCACTATCGATTAGTTTGCATTTTTCAGAATCTTATGTAAATGGAGTCATACAATGTATATACACTTTTGTCTTCTTTCAGCATAATTAATTTGAGATTCATCCATATTGTTGTATAACTTAATAGATTCATTTTTGTCGCTGAGTAGTAATCAATTTCATGGCTGTACAACAGTCTGTTTACCAGTCACCTCTTGCTGAACATTTGGGTTGTTTGCATGTTTTGGCTGTTAACAAATAAAGCTGCTATGGGGGCTTCCCTAGTGGCTCAGTGGTAAAGAATCTGCCTGCCAATGCAGGAGACATGGGTTCAGCCCATGATCCAGGAAGACCCCACATGCCACCCATGTACCACAGCTATTGAGCCTGTGGTCTAGAGCCTGGGAGCCCCAGCTACTGAGCCCATGTGCCCCAGAGCTCATGCTCCGAAACAAGAGAAGCCCGAGTACTGCAGCTAGAGAGTAGCCCCTGCTCGCCGCAACTAGAGAAAAGCCTGAGTGGCAACGAAGACCCAGCAGAGCCAAAAATAAATAAATAAGAGAGTTATAAAAAGCATTTTTTAAAAAGCTGCTTTGAACTTTCAGATATGTCTCTATATGACTATGTGCTTTGATGTCTTTTACAGAAATACCTAGGAGTGGAATGGCTTGGTCATAGGATAGGTGGTCATATGGAAGTTCAGTACAGTTCAGTTCAGTCCCTCAGTCGTGTCTGACTCTTTGCGACCCCATGGATCGCAGCATGCCAGGCCTCCCTGTCCATCACCAACTCCCGGAGTTCACTCAGACTCACACCCATCGAGTCAGTGATGCCATCCAGCCATCTCATCCTCTGTCATCCCCTTCTTCTCCTGCCCCCAATGCCTCCCAGCATCAGAGTCTTTTCCAGTGAGTCAACTCTTCACATGAGGTGGCCAAAGCACTGGAGTTTCAGCTTTAGCATCCGTCCTTCCAAAGAAATCCCAGGGCTGATCTCCTTCAGAATGGACTGGTTGGATCTCCTTGCAGTCCAAGGGACTCTCAAGAGTCTTCTCCAACCACAGTTCAAAAGCATCAATTCTTTGGTGCTCAGCTTTCTTCACAGTCCAACTCTCACATCCATATATGACTACTGGAAAAACCATAGCCTTGACTAGATGGACCTTAGTTGGCAAAGTAATGTCTCTGCTTTTGAATATGCTGTCTAGGTTGGTCATAACTTTTCTTCCAAGGAGTAAGCGTCTTTTAATTTCATGGCTGCAATCACCATCTGCAGTGATTTTGGAGCCCAAAAAAATAAAGTCTGACACTGTTTCCACTGTTTGTCCATCAGTTATGTTATGCTTAACTTCTTGCAAAACTGCTAAACTGTTTTCTAAAGTGGTTACACTGTTTTACATTCCCATCAGTAGTGTATGGGAGGTTCAGTTACTTCACATCTTCAGCAAACACTTGATTTCAGTCTTTATAATTTTAGAAATTCTAGTTAGTGTCCATAGTTTTAAGTTTTACCTTTAGATCTGTCATCTATTTTGAGTTGATTTTGGTATATACATGAGATATCAATCAAATTTCATTTTGTGTGTGTATGAGTATCAGTAACCTCAGATATGCAGATGACACCACCCTTATGGCAGACAGTGAAGAGGGATTAAAGAGCCTCTTGATGAAGGTGAAAGAAGTGAGTGAAAAAGCTGGCTTAAAACTCAGGATTTAAAAAACCAAGATCATGGCATCTGGTCCCATCACTTCATGGCAAATAGATGGGGAAACAATGGCAACAGTGACAGATTTTACTTTCTTGGGCTCCAAAATCACTGTGGACAGTGTCTGCATCCATGACAATGAAAAACCTAGACAGCATATTAAAAAGTAGAGACATTACTTTGTCTACAAAGATCAAAGCTATGGTTTTTCCAGTAGTCATGTACGAATGTGAGAGTTGGACCATAGCTGAGCACTAAAGAACTGATGCTTTTGAACTGTGGTGCTGGAGAAGACTCTTGAGAGTCCCTTGGACTGCAAGGAGATCAAATCCGTCAATCCTAAAGGAAATCAACCCTAAATGTTCACTTGAAGGACTGATGCTGATGCTGAAGCTCTAGTACCTGATATGAGGAGCTGACTCATTAGAAAAGACCCTGATGCTGGGAAAGATTGAAGGCAGGAGGCGAAGGGGATGAAAGAGAATGAGATGGCTGGATGGCATCACCAACTCAATGGATATGAGTTTGAGCAAATTTTGGGAGATGGTGAAGGACAGGGAAGCCTGGCATGCTGCCATCCAGAGGGTCGCCGAGAGCTGTACATTATGGAGCCACTGAACAACAATGATGGGTATCCAATGGTTCAAGCATCATTTGTTGAAAAGATTGTCCTCTTTACAATGAATTCACTTCTTTAATAGATACAGGGCTATTTGAATTATTTCTTTCTTTTTGGTTAGCTTTCACACTTTGCATCTTCTGTTAAGGAGTTTGTCCCTTTCATCTGACTTGTCACATTTATTGGCATAACACTGTTATGAATGATGTCAAGNTCCTCTTTCACTTTTATCAAGAGGCTTTTTAGTTCCTCTTCACTTTCTGCCCTAAGGGTGGTGTCATCTATTACTCAGTCATAAAAAGAAATGAAATTATGCCATTTGTAGAAATGTACATGGACCTAGAGACTGCCGTGCAGTGTGAAGTAAGTAAAATGAAGACAAATATATGATATCACTTATATATGGAATCTAAAAAAATGATATAAATGAACTTATTTACAAGACAGAAAAAGACTCACAGACATAAAAAAACAATTTATGGCTCTCAAAGGGGGGCAGGAGGTAGAGATAAATTGAGAGTTTTGGTTTAACATATACCCACTATGTTAAAGAAAACTGAGAAACAATAAGGGTTTACTGTATAGCACACAGAATTTTATTCAATATCTTATAATAACCTATAATGGGAAAGAATCTGAAAAAGAATATATATTATATACATATTACAGGCAGAAATATGTATGCCATTTACAAAAATGTGGATGGACCTAGAGACTGTCATGCAGAGTGAAGTAAATAAAATGAAGATAAATATATGATATCACTTATATGTGGAATCTAAAAACAACGATATAAAAGAATATATTATATATATATTTATATAATATATGTATATATGTTTTTATGTATGTGTCAATTGCTCAGTCTTGTCCGATTCTTTATGATCACATGGACTGTAGCCCACCAGGCTCCTCTGTCCATGGCGTTCTCCATGCAAGAATCCTGGAGTGGGTTGCCATTTCCTTCTGCATATATATACATACACACACACATATATATAACTGAATCACTTTGCTGTATACCTGAAATTAACACAACTTTGTAAATCAACTATACTAAACTATATATACAAATATGTAATTAAAATTTTAAAAAGTATTGCTATAAAAATATCAAGTAAAATATCTTTTATTTAGACGAGATTAACCAACATAGTTGTTCATCATCTGCCTAAACTCTGTCATTGCCATGGAAGACTAGAACTGCTAAGATAAGATCATTTTACCCATTAAAAAGAATTCTTTTAAAAAGCAATCTATAATCTATATTATTGGCATCTTGCCAATAAACTACTAGGCCTGCCATAAAGTTGGACCATTTATAAATATGAACTAAACTGGCTGAAAATAAGAATTATACTCAGTAATTCACATATGATCATTTTTTCAATTTGTCTGTTGGTTTTCTCAGTTAGAATTTTAAATAGGTACTCACGGGACTAAAATATTTCCAGCAAAACCACAAAAAATAAATGCATTTATTCAAATGTCAAGCTTTGTCAAATTAGATAGATGGAAGAGATCTATCTATTGAGAGAAAATTTCCTTTTATTCAAATGAATGGCTTCTTGTAGTTATGCTTATTCATTTTACAGAGTACGTAAAAATGTAAATGGAACCCAAGGACTGATAGAAGGGTCAAGCAACAACATCAGTTTCAACAGAATAATCACATGGGAAAATCTGGATTGAAATTCAGCTCTAAGATACTGTGATATCAACATTAAGTAGGTCTTAGGCTCAATTCTCCAAGGAAATCTGTGTCGATGTTTATTTTGACAACTGAAATAGAAAGTGTAAACCAGACCACAGTTTCATTATCCAGCAGCCAAAAACAGAACAATGTAGACTGACAGTTGTCCCTGCTCACTTCAAATAAGAGAAAAGCATCCGTGTTAACACAAAGAATTTGGGGCAAGATTTACAAATCAGGTTAAACTGAGGGGGTGGAAAAGATATTCCAGGCAAAAGGAAATCAGAAGAAAGTGGAGTAGCAATTCTTGTATCAGAAAAAATATATATTTTAAAATAATGACTGTTACAAAAGACAAGAAAGGATACTACATAATGATCAAAGGATAAATCCAAGATGATGACATAACAATTGTAAATGTATATGCACCCAACATAGGACTTCCCTGGTGGCTCAGAAGGTAAAGAATCTGCCTGCAGTGCAGGAGACCTGGGTTTGATTCCTGGATGGGGAAGATCCCCTGGAGAAAGGAATGGCAACCCACTCCAGTATTCTTGCCTGGTGAATTCCATGGACAGAGAAGCCTCGCAGCTACTGTTCATGGGGTCACAAAGAGTCAGACACGACTAAGTGACTTAATACTTCCACATTATGCACCCAACAGAGGCGTACCTTAATATATAAGACAAGTGCTAACAGCCCTAAAAGGGGAAACTGACAGTGGCACAATAATAGTGGAGGACTTTAACACCTTANAGAGAAGCCTCGCAGCTACTGTTCATGGGGTCACAAAGAGTCAGACACGACTAAGTGACTTAATACTTCCACATTATGCACCCAACAGAGGCGTACCTTAATATATAAGACAAGTGCTAACAGCCCTAAAAGGGGAAACTGACAGTGGCACAATAATAGTGGAGGACTTTAACACCTTACCTACACCAACAAACAAATCAGACAGAAAATACGAAAATACAAGCCTTAAATGACATATTAGACCAGAGAGACTTAAGTAATATTTATAGGACATTCCATAGGAAAGCAGCAGAACATACCTTCTTCTCAAATACACGTGGAACATTCTCCAGAATAGATCACGTTTTGGGTCATAAATCAAGCCTCAGTAAATTTAAGAAAACTAAACCATATCAAGCATCTTTTCTGACCATAGCACTATGAAATTAGAAATCAGTTATAGGGGAAAAAAACCCCACAAACACATGGAGACTAAATAATATGCTACCAAATAATCAAGAAATCATAGAAGAAATCAAAGAGGAAATAAAAACTACCTAGAAACAAGTGGCAATGAAAACACAATTCAAAATATATTAAGTGATGTGAAGTGAAGTTGGTCAGTTGTGTCCAACTCTTCATGACCCCATGGACTGTAGCCTACCAGGCTCCTCCATCCATGGGATTTTCCAGGCAAGAGAACTGGAGTGGGTTGCCATTTTCTTCTCCAGAGGATCTTCCCCACCCAGGGGTTGAACCCGGGTCTCCTGCATGTAGGCAGATGCTTTACTGTCTGAGCCACCAGGGAAGTCAAAATCTACAGGACACAGCAAAAGCAATTCTAAAGGCAAAGTTTATACCAATATAATCCTACCTCAAGAAACAAGAAAAATCTCAAATAAACAACCTATTCTTACACCTAAAGCAACTAGGGAAAGAAAACAAACAAAACCCAAAGTTAGTAAAAGGAAAGAAAACATAAAGATCATAGTATAAATAAATGAAATAGAGATGAAGAAAACAATAGCAAAGGTCAATGAAACTAAATGCTAGTTCTTTGAGAAGATAAACAAAACTGATAAATGTTTTGTCAGATTTATCAAGGAAAAAAAAGGAGAGGATCCAAATCAATAAAATTAGAAATGAAAAAGAAGTTACAATGGACACTATGGGAATACAAAGGATCATATGAGATTATTACAAACAACTATATGCGAATAAAATGAACAACCTAGAAGAAATAGATAAATGCTTAAAAGAACAACCTAAGACTTCCAAACCAGGAAGAAACAGAAAATATAAAGAGACCATCATTCTAGCCATGGTTATCAGTTACCAAGTTATTCTACTTTTAATGTTTACTGGGTTTTGGAGAAATTTCTACATTTCAACAATATTTCTCAATAGTAACAGCTAATTTACCTCATATTCTCAATAGGGCAAGGGTCTGGTGAGAATATTTTCTGGGCACTGCATTTACAGCAGATTATTGAATTTTTGTCAGAGTTTATGTACCAAGTAGGCCCACTAAAATAAACTATTATTGGAAAGCTCTTCTTACAAATTAAGAAAGCAGTGAATGACAATATTAAGAAATGCAAAGACCTTGGTTGTCTGCTAGTTCAAATCTATTGCAAATCTTTTAGATTTGTCAGATTCAAAGGATAAAATGATAATACTGTTATTACTAGCTCAGTAAGTGAAACAGAACCCATACAACAAAACACTGAAAACCTTGCAAACCACAGAGTATCTTTGGATGTCTGGCCCAGGAACATATCCCCAAATCCTTCTAGGCAGATGCTCCCTGTAACACAGTGGTAAGGTCATATACAACAAGGGCACAAACTTGAATAGCTTGCTGATAATCCATTACCAGCCATTTCTGAGGATAAGTAAAAATTTAGAAAATCTTAGAAAACACTCATTTTGGAAAACATATTTCCCAAAGAATACTTTTGTCTCCTTTTCAGGCATACCTCCAATTTTTAAGAAATGCTTTAAGATACAGTAGAGTTGAACCACTTAAAAATATGCATGGAAAGGAGGGTAAAAACACAAACAATTCTCAGTGAGTTTAGGTTTTCTCTTTTCTCCTCTCCTCCAACTTTTTCAGAAAAATTATCTTATTTATATTCCTGATATAGAGTGGATACCATATACTGAAAACATATATTTTTCTCTTTTTGTTGATGACTGGTTCTGTTTTTGCTTATTTTCCATTTATAAGGAGGGAAACTGGGCTTAGGCAAAAATTAAGTTTTCATATTAAATGGTTTGTTTTTAAAAAGTTCAAAAATTACAAAAACTCTTAAGATATGAGTAAATTTTTACTAATATTCCAAGTAAACCAAGGATAAGACCACTAACCAAACTAATCTAGATTTAAACAAATGCATACATATACTCTTTTTCAAATACACACACACACACACACACTTACATGCACACAGACACATCTAAAGATATAAACATGCATACTTAGAAGACTTTTAAATTAAACAGACTGACAAATTGCAAGGACTATAATATTTGGGGGCTTCTATTTGTTTATTTGGGCAGAGAAAGGCTTATTGCAAACACCAAGCAAGAGAATATGCAGTTTGCACTAAAAAACTCTGTTCTCCAGGACTATAATGTTTTTAAAGTAAGGGTAGGTCTCATTCAGTTCAGTCGCTCAGTCGTGTCCGACTCTTTGTGATCCCATGAATCACAGCATGCCAGGCATCCCTGTCCATCACCATCTCCCGGAATTCACTCAGATTCACGTCCATCGACTCAGTGATGCCATCCAGCCATCTCATCCTCTGTCATCCCCTTTTCCTCCCGCCCTCAATCCCTCCTAGCATCAGAGTCTTTTCCAATGAGTCAGCTCTTTGCATGAGGTGGCCAAAGTACTGGAGCTTCAGCTTNCCCTTCTTCTCCTGCCCCCAATGCCTCCCAGCATCAGAGTCTTTTCCAGTGAGTCAACTCTTCACATGAGGTGGCCAAAGCACTGGAGTTTCAGCTTTAGCATCCGTCCTTCCAAAGAAATCCCAGGGCTGATCTCCTTCAGAATGGACTGGTTGGATCTCCTTGCAGTCCAAGGGACTCTCAAGAGTCTTCTCCAACCACAGTTCAAAAGCATCAATTCTTTGGTGCTCAGCTTTCTTCACAGTCCAACTCTCACATCCATATATGACTACTGGAAAAACCATAGCCTTGACTAGATGGACCTTAGTTGGCAAAGTAATGTCTCTGCTTTTGAATATGCTGTCTAGGTTGGTCATAACTTTTCTTCCAAGGAGTAAGCGTCTTTTAATTTCATGGCTGCAATCACCATCTGCAGTGATTTTGGAGCCCAAAAAAATAAAGTCTGACACTGTTTCCACTGTTTGTCCATCAGTTATGTTATGCTTAACTTCTTGCAAAACTGCTAAACTGTTTTCTAAAGTGGTTACACTGTTTTACATTCCCATCAGTAGTGTATGGGAGGTTCAGTTACTTCACATCTTCAGCAAACACTTGATTTCAGTCTTTATAATTTTAGAAATTCTAGTTAGTGTCCATAGTTTTAAGTTTTACCTTTAGATCTGTCATCTATTTTGAGTTGATTTTGGTATATACATGAGATATCAATCAAATTTCATTTTGTGTGTGTATGAGTATCAGTAACCTCAGATATGCAGATGACACCACCCTTATGGCAGACAGTGAAGAGGGATTAAAGAGCCTCTTGATGAAGGTGAAAGAAGTGAGTGAAAAAGCTGGCTTAAAACTCAGGATTTAAAAAACCAAGATCATGGCATCTGGTCCCATCACTTCATGGCAAATAGATGGGGAAACAATGGCAACAGTGACAGATTTTACTTTCTTGGGCTCCAAAATCACTGTGGACAGTGTCTGCATCCATGACAATGAAAAACCTAGACAGCATATTAAAAAGTAGAGACATTACTTTGTCTACAAAGATCAAAGCTATGGTTTTTCCAGTAGTCATGTACGAATGTGAGAGTTGGACCATAGCTGAGCACTAAAGAACTGATGCTTTTGAACTGTGGTGCTGGAGAAGACTCTTGAGAGTCCCTTGGACTGCAAGGAGATCAAATCCGTCAATCCTAAAGGAAATCAACCCTAAATGTTCACTTGAAGGACTGATGCTGATGCTGAAGCTCTAGTACCTGATATGAGGAGCTGACTCATTAGAAAAGACCCTGATGCTGGGAAAGATTGAAGGCAGGAGGCGAAGGGGATGAAAGAGAATGAGATGGCTGGATGGCATCACCAACTCAATGGATATGAGTTTGAGCAAATTTTGGGAGATGGTGAAGGACAGGGAAGCCTGGCATGCTGCCATCCAGAGGGTCGCCGAGAGCTGTACATTATGGAGCCACTGAACAACAATGATGGGTATCCAATGGTTCAAGCATCATTTGTTGAAAAGATTGTCCTCTTTACAATGAATTCACTTCTTTAATAGATACAGGGCTATTTGAATTATTTCTTTCTTTTTGGTTAGCTTTCACACTTTGCATCTTCTGTTAAGGAGTTTGTCCCTTTCATCTGACTTGTCACATTTATTGGCATAACACTGTTATGAATGATGTCAAGCGTCTTTTCAGGTGCTCATGCAGATGCGTCCTCAGTCACTGCAGTCCTGTCTGACTCTTTGCGACCCCATGGACTGTAGCCCACCAGGCTCCTCTGTCCATGGGATTTTCCAGGCAAGAATACTGGAGTGGGTTGCCATTCCCTTCTCCAGGGGATCTTCCCGACCCAGGGATTAAACTCATGTCTCCTGGGTCTCCTGTATTGTAGGTGGATTCTTTACCACTGAGCCACTGGACAAGTCCATTTCATGTGCTTATTGGCCATTTATATATCTTATTTGGAGTAATGTCTATTTAGAATCTTTGCCCAAGTTTTCACTGATTTATTTTTCTTTCTATTGTCTACTTATTTGAACCCTTGTAAAGATTATAGATTCTATATACAAGTCCCTTACCAGATTTATAATTCACAGATATTTTCTCCATTCTGTGAGTTTTTTCCCTTTCTTGAAAGTGTCCTTTGAAGCACAAGAAATTTTAATCTGATAAAGTTTATTTTATCTAATTGTTCTTTTGCTGCTTATACATTTGCTGTCATCGCTAAGAATCTATTGGCTGATTCAGGATTCACTACTGTGTTTTCTTCTAAGAATTTTATAATTTTATCTCTTACAATTAGGCTTTTTATCTATTTTGAGTTACTTTTCATATATGATATGAGCTAAGGGTTTCAACTTTATTTTTTTGTATGTGAATATTCAAGTGTCTCAGTACTATTTGTTGAAAAGACTCTTCTCTAATAATGGAATGGTCTTTGCACCCTTCTTGAGCTGACTGCAGACACATGGTGTTTATTTTTGAACTCTCAATTCTATTTCATTGATCTGTTTGTGAGTCCTTATGCTGGTACCACACTGTCTTCGTTACTGTTGTGTGCTTTGTAGTAAGTTTTGAAGTGAGGAAATAAGGATCCCCCAACTTTGTTCTTTTTCAAGATTGTTTTGGCTATTTTGGGTCTCTTGCAATTCTGTATGAATTATAGGATCAGCTCGTCAATTTCTACAAAGGTGTTAACTAGGATTCTGGTACAGATTGTGTTGAATCTGCAGATCAAATGGAGAGTATTGGTATCCTAACAATATTAAGTCTCCTGATGCATGAACATGGGGATATTTTTCCATTTATTTAGGCCTTGTTTAATTTCTTTCAACAGTGGTTTCCAGTGTTTCTCATTTCTTTTGTTAAATTTATTCTTAAGTATTTTATTTTTTTGATTCTGTTGTAAGTAGAATTGCTGTAGTTTTATTTTCAAGTTGCTGATTTGCATATACAAACACAATTGATTTTTATATATTGATCTGTTGACATTTTTATTTATTTATTTATTTTTATTTTTGGCTACTTTCTAGTTGCCATACATGGGCTTCTCGTTGTAGTGGCTTCTCTTGTTGCAGAGCATGGGCTCTAAAGCTCCAGGTCAGTAGTTCTGTGCGCTGGTTCAGTTGCCCTTCAGCACGTGGAATCTTTCCAGAGCAGAGATCAAACCCATGTCTTCTGCGTTGACAGGCAGAAGACAGGTTCTCAACCACTGGACCACCAGGGAAGTCCTGTATATTGACTGACCTTTTATCCTGTAGCCTTTTTGAACTTGCCTATTAGTTCTGATGATATTTTTTTCTAGATTCCTTAGAATCTTCTATATATAAGAGGATGTCATCCACAGATAGAGGTAGTTTTATTTTTTCCTTTCTAATCTTGATGCTTTTTATTTCTATTTCTAATTGCCCCTACTATTATTTTATTGCTCTCAGTTTCAACTTTCAGATCTGCTAATATTTGATTTACATACCTAGGTGATTTGATGCTGGGTGCATATATATTTACAATTGCTATATCTTCCTATTGAATGAGGCTTTTATCATTATTAATGATCTTTGTCTCTAGTGCCATTTTTTGGCTAAAAGTCAACTTTTTGTGGTATAAATGTAGCCACTTCTGCTTTGTTTTGGTTATCATTTGCACGAAATATTTTTTTCCATCACTTCACTTTCAGAAGGTCTAATTGTCTCTAATGGGGCTTCCCCCAAGGCTCAAGTGGTAAATAATCCACCTTCCTGGGTTGGAAAGATCCCCTGGAGGAGAAAATGGCAATCCACTTCAATATTCCTGGCTGGAGAATCCCATGGCCAGAGGGGCCTGGCAGGCTACAGTCCATGGGGTGGCAAAGAGTAGAACATGACTGGAACGTGTTCTTGGGCCCACCAAGTTCCTCTGTCTATGGGGTTCTTCAGGCAAGAACACTGGAGTGGGTTGCCATTTTTTCTTCCAGGGCATCTTCCAGACTCAGGGATTGAATCCTCGCCTCTTGGGTCTCCTCCATGGCCAGCAGATTCTTTACCATCTGAGCCACCAGGGAAGGCCCTGGTCAGGGTTGAGCATGGATCCAATTATCTCTAATGGGTGACTCAAGACTCTGGTAGCATCCCACCCAGCAACTAGGAGGCCCAGAGGGGAAGGCTTTTATAGGCAGAAGGAGGGTGGGGCAAGGAGATTATTAGCAAAAGGAGAGAAGGAATTGTTTCAGGCCATGGCTCCTCTTTTGGGGGGAAGGAAAGGGCCAGGTCTTTTTATGCAGATTGTCTCACTGATTAGTGCTGTTAGGAGTTTAAAGTATCTCTTTAAAGACCACATTCCTGCCAGAGGTTGAAAGTGCAGTTAAGTCTTGGTTTGCTGTCCTGGGGGCAAATAACTTCATTTTGGACTTGTTACTTCTTTGTAACACTTCTCCCCTTTTTTGATAAACTCTCACCCTGACAGAGAGATGTGATCAAAATTTAAGGCATTAGTGCCACTCTCAGCTACGTGCATGATGTTCTGTTAGTAAGTCAAAAAAAGATCCCCAGTGGAAATGTCTTTGTTTTTTTTTTTTAATTCACTTTTGGCTGTGCTAGATCTTCATTGCTGCCCTCGGGATTTCTCTAATTGAGGTGATGGGGACTACTCTTTGTTGTAGTGCCTGGTATTCTCATTGCAGGGGCTTCTGTTGCAGAGCGCGGGCTGTATGTGCAGACTTCAGTAGCTGGGGCTCCACGACATGTGGAATCTTCCCAGAGCAGGGACTGAACCTGTGTCCCCTGCACTGGGAGGTGGACTCTTAACCACTAGACCATGAGGGAGACCCCCAAGAGTCAGCTTAAGTCAAGTTTGCTCAATAATCTTATGTAACTGAGTTTCAACTTTCCCAGAAGTGTTAGCTCAGGTACAGCAACTTCACTTGTTTTGTTTCTAACCAAAAAAAAAAAAAAAAAAAAAAAAA